>CM067223.1:78870928-79470928 GCA_034190945.1 Octodonta nipae | reverse complement strand
TTATGTAATTTGCCTTCTTCTTTTTGTATTGTGTCATCATAAACTCCAGCCTACAAGAGTTTTCTCACCACAGAGTTTTGCTGAGTATATAGACTATCAGCTATCATGTGATCATCTAATGAATTTTACGAAGAATCACCCACGCCTACTTCACTCAAGATATCTGCCGCAATTGTAGATGAATAATATCAGAGTACTACGACCAAACCACCCGGGAAACCTCATTATATTCAGTTGCGTATATATTGATCCTCTACTAGAAGAATTTGTTGTTTATTTAAACTATGATGTTTGATTAACAGTAGTGATCTCCATAGTATTTCTTCCTACAAAATCTCAGTTAATCCTAGTGCACTTCTCCCAGAGGTGTTCCAGCTTATCAATAACCCGGACGAAAATTCTTTAGACATCTTGGAACCCCTCTTATATTGATAGTACCAGAAAATTTTTTTGCCATAAAGTTCTTTTCAAGTTTGATAACACTCTAGTCGCTAGGACCCAAGTCTGTAGTATCTGCCCGTTTGATGAAATGTCTTTGGAACGCAAGATATACAAGTATTGTCTTCATGAAATGCTCTAAATAATAGTGTTTTCTCAATAGTATTAGGAATTATTATAATAAAAGTTGTCGGTCAGCTTCTCGTCTGGCCGTTTTCAAATGTTATTTAGACCATCTAGACTTTTATGTAATATCTCTTTAGCGTCATTCGCAATTTAGCTTCGTGTTTCATTTTAGCTTTTCTTTATTTAAGAAAAATTTTCTTATTTTCAAGTTTTCATTCATTTTGCTCCTTCTTTTGATTTAGCTTCTGTACTTATAGCTTTTTTTCACAAGGATAAATAAATTGTATTAGTAGCTTTATCCCTTTATAGAGAAAGTTCCTTAATAATGTTTTAGGAGGATGGTAGGAAAATAGACCCCTGGAGATGGCAACCGTAAGTTTGTTGTCATTATTTAATGATTTATTGATACCTGATATGTAGCATTTTTATAAAATATTGTTTCTGTCCTTATATTTGTATTTCAGGCAGCTTTCTCTATTTTTAAATTCTTAAACCAATTCAGAAATTTTCATTCTGTGGAAGATAATATAGTATAGATTACAGAATGAAGGAATTCTGTGATGTACATTTTTCTTGAAAAAATTATCAACTTTTGCAATAACTCTCTGTACTGTATTACTATTTATTTTCTGACCTGCATTGTTCGAAATCCAAAGTCTTTTTATTAATTGCAAATTATCTACAGAAGCTCCATTTAATTTTGTGATTTACATACAATTGTTTTTTTTTAATTTTCGGTACTCCGTGATTTCCTAGTACTACACTTTGGTCGAAAGCGACTTTTCAAGTAAACATGTGTAATTTGTTGATGTCTCCCCCCACCTCGCAGACCTGAAAAACTTGCCGTGAACAATTATAACTAAATATTTCCGGCCCCTTGGACCAAAAAAATGTTCTGCATTGTCCTTCCTGGTAGGACATTTTTTTTCTAATTTGCCCCTCCCTAAACCAAAAACTGGGTACGCCCCTGTTCTATTTTATACAATATTGTTTTTTATGCCACTTTCTGGTTCATTAAAACTTCTAAAATATAAGTTGACTGTTTCAGTTTGGAGTCATTCATTTTAAATTTTTTTTTATAAATGACTCCAAAACAGTTTTATGGATTCTACTCCACTTAAACATAACAAATCACTCTATACCATTTATTCCCTTATTTTTGCTACAATCTTCATAGTTCTACAAAAACTTTTCATTTCTCCTTTCCCTAGTTCTATTTGACGTCTGAAATTTTGTCTTAAAATAACAGCAATTCTAGTTTGCATTGGATTTCCTATCCGTTGTGATATTTTAATATGGGAAGTAATAAAATTTGCAATAGCTCATTAATTTTTGTTGTATTGTGAAGAGCAACCAGTGACAATTTAAATTGAATTGGTGGGGCCTAATTTATGACTACTTGTTCAAACTTATTAAGTGATAAACTAAATTTGAAATGTTTACTCTCGTTCAGCTTACAAATCATTGCGTGGTTTACTCTCGTAGGTAAGTGACTAGAGGAACATAGATACAAGTCCAAGCGTGATGAATCTCAACATATTGGCTACCAGTTTAAATTTCCCTTTCTGGAAAAGACCCAGTAAGAAAAATCAATGGGTGATAATTTTGTTTAAGGCTACAGATAACAGTTACAACTAGACATATTTTGTTAATCTCACAGTGCTTGCTAATGACATAATTTAATTAATGTTTAGAATATTAAACATCAATTAAACCATGAGCCCAAATGTCATTTTTGATTGATTTTCATTACCCCAACCCTAGATTGTTATTTCACGTATTCAGTCAGTCAGTAAGGAGCTTTATTGGAAAATATGGTTTTTGAATCAAATTTTGGTTCTATTTCTGAGTGCTTAAGGCCTAAAGTTATAAAAGTCCTACTCTCACCTTAGGTTTGAGCTGTTGAGTAATCTGATTTTTATTGGCTGTTAGATGAAGATTGTTTTACAAAATTCTCCGTTTAAGAAAGACCGAGCACAGAGACCCTGACAGATATTGATTTGATTACTATAACGAGCTTTTCGCCCAATTTATGTTCATTCATGACTTTTGATAATAGAATTTCTATTCTCTATTGAAAACAATAGCTCTTCCTAATTCCTTGACAGATGCTACTGACAATCGCAGTGCAATGAATCATTTATAACCTCGCACTAAAATGACTTTTTTATAACTGTTTCTATCGCCACTGCTTTATCATAGTCGTTTAACTGCAGCTTGCATTGCACAAATATCGTGACAAGACTAGAACGAGATGAAAATAGAGAGAGAAACAGGCTATTTTCCTCAAATGTGAGCTGTTTCCAATGAGCTACTCCCAATTCATCAGCTGCTTCCACCCACCATGTGAGATAATATAATGCCCTCTTTATTATTCCCCCCACCCCTCTCTCTCTCTCTCTCTTGTTCTCTTCATATCCCCAAACAGAAAACATGAAAGAAAACCATAAATATTCTCTAATAACCTTAACAAACCATACACTCAGTACTATGTTTAGTACCCTAACACCAAAACAACACATTTACTTGTCGTTTTTCAAGAAACTTTCACTTATAGGTATAGTTGTGGAATCCATCTTGTTTTTAACCTTTTTACATCAATTGTTCAGTTGATAATGTTACATGAAGTACGTAATCATGTACCCTATCTTCTGTAGTTACTGTAATTGTCGCCATTCGAGAATAACAATTTGCAGATGAAACTTTTCCAATTGAAATATTTCTTTGACTGGACTGAATTCATTTTAAAGGAGGTACCATCATATAACATCGGGATAATAATTGCATAAGGTACAACAATAACAGATAATAGACATATCATATACTATTAGTGTGATAGTCTGTTGAATACTGAAATCTGGCGGACTATTGTAAATACTTAGAGCTACTTCCTAGAGATAGTGTGCAGTACATAAATATCGTGCCAAGGCTAGAAAGAGAGGGTAATAGAATCAATTTCACTCGATTGGGATGAGCTCATTGGCTGCACTTACCAGTCGAGTGAAATAGCCTCTTGCCCTCTCTATTGCCCTCTCTTTCTATCCTTGGCACGACATTTGTATATTGCAGGCTACCTCCAGAAGGTGCCCAGAGCTTAGAGCTTATACTCGTGGTGGTATCCTGTATGCACAAATAACTTAACAGGAATAAAAAGAGAGGGCAACAGCCTCTTTTACTCGATTGGGAGCTGCGTCCAATAAAACACGTTCAGCATATTGTTCATTGCCTGCTTCTACCCACCAAGAGAGATGGTCTCTGTATTGCCCTCGGTTTCTCTACTCTTACCACATTATTTCTGCATTACAGACTACCTCCAGAAGTATATACTTTAAGATCCAACGCGTACCCTAGGGATCAGGCTTCTTACTGACATACCATTAGAGCATTCTGGAGGTAGTCAGCAATGCATAAATATCGCCACTTGACTAGAAAGAGGCGGCAATAGACACAGTAATAGCCCTCTTTTTTAGACTACCGCCAGAAGTATAAGCTCTAAGGACGCAGATGAATTAAAGCCAAACATCTAATCATTTTATAGTACAGATGAAAAAAGGATGCAATGACAAATCTAGTAATGTAAAATAAGTTAGAAGGGCTAGGAAAGAATAAATATATTTGATGATGTCATGGGGTAGGCTTGGATTTAGGGGCGACCTAATACTTATTTCATACAAAATTTACTCGTGAAGTGAGGATGGGCGGGGAGGGTTGTGAAAGCTTTCTGCGATTGGTCACATTTCATTTTCGGGATGAATTTATAGGAGAGCCATAGTAATGCAATACAAATATTATAACTTCAAAATAGTAGTAACAATGTAAATCACAATTTGTCAATAAGGGACTAAAATATTCCTGGTATGAGAATTACTTTAATCTGCTTTTATACCTTCAAACAAAAACAAAAATTATCTAGCATTGCCATAATAATTAAGTAAGTTCATAAATCCAAAAAAGGGGGAAATTTTTAAAAGTACGTAATAATTGCGGACTTTGGATTGCAAATTTCAAAATTTTCACTTGAGTTATAGAATTATAGTAAGTTAAATTTGCAATTTTAAATTTACTCTAACGTCCAAGCCAGTTCTGTATACCTATTATCACTGTAATAAAAATGCGGTTATTACACTCTTAGACGGTAATAAATTGTCAAATAGTACCGGAAGAAAATCCACAAAACAATAAACAGTATTGTTTCCAAGTTGCAAATCAAATCTGCGTGCCAATGCGATCCAAACTTGGTCTGAGATAAATATAGACGCAACTAAAATGTACACTTCCAAAAATAACGTGTAAGTTTCAGCAATTATACAATTCAAATTTTGACCTATTTTTAGCATCACATATGTTGTGCTGTTAGTCTAAACTGCCACAAATTCCCCACGTTCTGCATGGGCGAGTTCACCGAAAAATATATATTTACTCTAATTTGAAATAACCAAAACGTCTTGTCGGTGAATTAAACAGAATTCACAGCGGATTGAAAGCTTTTAATCAGCAGCCTTTATTTTAATTATATTTCACACAAAAGCACTGTAGTGATTAACACGTCAACATTTTTACAATACTAGCCAGCGGTCGATACAGAAAAAAGTTGTCATCTCATACAGACTTTTTTGTGCAGTTATTTCTAAATTTTTTCTATATATTTTCTCTATATTTCTTTTAATCAACTAATACTACATTTATAAAATAAGCTGACTGAACACAAAAAATTAGAACACCCACCAAAAAGTGATATTGTTGAAAATAAATATAGAATTAGCACTTTTTAAAATATTTGTTTTGTGCAACCAGGATTGTTAGTGTACTATTTTCGAATAAAAGATGTTGGTGAAAATTTAGAAATCCCTTAGTATTAGAACAAAATTATGAATCATTGTACTGTAATATTTCATCAACACCTGTTTTAATGTCATAATTTCCAAAAATTGCTAAAAATGTAGGATTTTTTCACTAAATCTACCTGGAATCTGTTTTTCCAATATTGTAGAGTATTATAAAACCTACAAAATTAGCTATTATAAATTCCACTTTGCTAATTTATTTCTAAGATAATTTAATCAAAAAATACAAAGTTTAATATGAAAAACAATTTTTTAAATAGTATCCATTGATAATTTATAGCTATGATGTAATTTTCAATTATTAATTTCATGTATAAAGTTATAAATAGATGTAAAGTGAAATATGGCAAGAATCTCAGAAGCTTATTAACTTTAAATAAAAATTTAATATGGCAGTTAATTTTAGCTGAAACGGTTACGCCAAATTTTATATAAAAAACAATACTAGTTGAATAAAGTATATTTTAAAATCTTTAGTTATGATTGTGCTTTTAAAGATCTTTATGCTGAAATTCTTCCACTTTCCAGTGCTGTTTTCGCGGTCCTTTAAGAAGGGTCTTCTAGGCTATTTTCAGGTCATGAGCAATCATAATGTTTTCATTTTCAGTGAATAATAATGTTTCACAAATGAGATCAAATACAGTATAAACATTTAATTGTTAAACATATAATAGCTAAGTAATTTCCAATTGATTGTTGATGGGGTCTTGTATTATTTTGTCTGTTCAGTGGGGTTTTCTCCCCTCAATTTTTTTTTTCCTGCAACAGATAAGTATTTAAAATCGTATTTAGAGAACAAAGTGTAGTAAGGCAATTTCGTAAAATTGCCCGGATTACTGGCTGTTCGTACAGAAATTCTTCCTGACAGTTATTCTGAGAAAAAGAGATGTCTTAAAATGATCTCTTTAGTTTCCAGAAATTTTAGTATTAAAAGCATCAAGTGTAGCTCCTCCACAAAGGAAAAATCAAAAAACCTTAAGAACTATCCAAATTACTTCTAAACATTTTAATTAGAACACCCGCAAATGCAAGTCGTTCGCATAAAAATCATGCAATTAACCTTTCCTTGATTGCATTGCTATGTACGATGAAATCGGCTCTGCTGTGCCGCTGGTCATTTATTCACAGTTTCTCGTCATCATCATCAAATGGATCAACTACAAAGAAGTCTTTAGTACAAACTCCCTTCTAACTACCAGCTTTTTTAACCAACTTAATAAATACTTAGGGGAAAAGTCAAGAAAACACACTGCCCTAAAATAGCATGTAGAAATTTGTCTGTTGTAGAACCGCAGTGTTAAATGCTACTATATTAAGAAATCTAGGTTTAGCAAAAATTGTTGTACTTGTATTTTTTTCTTGCGGATTCCGCACTTCAAACGCCACGCCCTTCTATCCCAGCGTTCGTATTCTTCCAATTCCCGGGGACTCATTGCTTTCTCAGCGTTTTGTTTCCATCTGGTCCTTGGTCTTACATCTTTCCTTCTGTTCCTTGGCATATCTACAGGGTGACTTTTTTTTGATGATCAGTATGGGGATCTAGGAAACTAGCGGATATAGAGCAATGGTTAAATTGGGAAAGATTTGCTGTTTTACTGGCCCAATTTAATGACACTTTCGGATTTTTGTAAAAAGTCATGGATTACTAGATATTTTGAAAAAACGAAATTCTGTCGATTTAGTCAAATCCCTCTAGTTCCTTTGTTTCTGATTTTATAAAAAAAGTGTAAATATCAAAATTGAAGGGAATTGTATCCCGAATATGATTATTATGTCCTCTTTTGCGTGACAGCTCTCGTTTTCGAGATATGACACAAACTTATCTTTTTCTGAATGGAAACCATAGTTGGCTATGACCTCAAAAATCGGACATTTTTAGAGCTTTTCAGCGATATAATACTAGATGTAGTTATTCATTAAAATAACGGAGTTATGGATGCTTTTCTCACTTTTAACGTAGTTAGCCATGAAATAGATTGATTTATTAATAACTAATCTAAAAAATATTGAACGATTTTTTGATTAGGTATATCAGATATAACGAAAAAACTAAATAAGTACGTACTTAATAAAAACTTAAGAAATTAAAGTACATAATAATGGTTACAATTTATGTTCGAAAAGTTCACCATTGTTATTTAGACAAAAATTGCATCTTTTTAAGATTGACATTACCGCTTTCCTCACAGCCTGCCTATCAATTTCTTCAATTGCTTGTAATACCGCCTCCCTTAGGTCACCAACTGTCTCATACTTTCATTTGTATACTTTGTTTTTTAGCGCACCCCATAAATAGAAGTCTATAACTGCCCAATCTATCTAGATAATATCTATCCAAATTCTTGGATAGATATTATCTAAGTGTTGTCTTACTAATAACGAGTTATGAGCAGGAGCTCCATCATGTTGGAACCACTCAATTTCTAAACAAGTTTTCAAATTCAAATTATGCAATATGTCTTGAAAAGTGTATTGCAAGAAATGCAAGTAGCGCTCCCCAGTAAGTGATTCGTCATAGATAAAAGGCCCCAGAATAGTAGACCCTATGATACCACACCAAACATTAAAACAAAATTTTATCTGAGGTCGTCTTTGTTCTACATGGAAAGGGTTTTCTTTAGTCCAGATATGCTCATTGTGTCTATTGAACATACCGCAGTTAGTAAATCTCGTTTCATCTGACCATAAAACCTTTAATGGAAACTGTGGATTGTCAGGGCACATGTCTATAAACCATGTACAAAACAAAATACGTCGATGTTCGTCACCAGCATGCAAAGTTTGAGAAACTGACAGTTTGTACGGGTGGAACTTGTGCGCTTTCAATACAATTTGTTGAGGTATGCTAGCTTCTGCCGCAATCTCACGAGTTGATGTAGATGGATTTTGATTTACCATTGCCAAAACATTTATTTGGGCTGCTTCGTTAATTTGATTACGTTCCTTTGGTGGTTTAGTAAAAGATCCATATCTGCATAAACTATCGTAAAGCCTCTTAAATGTACATAGAGCCGGTTGACGACGATTAAAATATTTATGAAAGTATTCCTCAGCTGCACAAACTGAATTTTTATGGCATATAATATAACATTCCACTTTTATCACGAAAACTTGTCAATATCGACTGTCAGTTCAGCACTACTAATGGAATTACTCTCAAATGAGGAAACGTCAAAGTGAAAACAATCTTTTTCATGGCTACCTACGTTAAAAGTCAAAATAAGAGAGAAAAGCATCCATAACTCCGTTATTTTAATGAATAACTACATCTAGTGTTATATCGCTGAAAAGCTCTAAAAATGTCCGATTTTTGAGGTCATAGCCAACTATGGTTTCCATTCAGAAAAAGATAAGTTTGTGTCATATCTCGAAAACGAGAGCTGTCACGCAAACGAGGACATGAGAATCATATTCGGGATACGATTCCCTTCAATTTTGATATTTACACTTTTTTTATAAAATTAAAAACAAAGGAGCTAGAGGGATTTGACTAAATCGACAGAATTTCGTTTTTTCAAAATATCTAGTAAGCCATGACTTTTTACAAAATTCCGAAAGTGTTAATTAAATTGGGCCAGTAAAACTGCAAATCTTTCCCAATTTAACCATTGCTCTATCTCCGCTAGTTTCCAAGATCCCCATACTGATCATAAAAAAAACTCACCCTGTATATTCCAAACTTTTATTGGCCATCGTTGTTCTTCCATCTGCAATACATATCCATATCAAACTGTTTTATAGCTTCGTTTTGGTACATGTTCTAGCCCTGATATTCGACAAGAGGACCATAGTTAATACATTTCAACAGCTTTTATTTTTGCTCTATCTTTGTTGTTTATTTGCCAGCACTCTAACCCGTTGGGCATTATAGGTTCGACAATTGTTTGATAAATTCCTGTTTTGTTCTTAATGTCAATCTTGGTGACCATAGGTGGGAGTACAGCACTTGTATACATCCTCTTCTCTGTGTTAATCTATTCGGTATAGTGTACCTTCTTATCTGTTTTCCTTTTTTGACATATTTCCTAGGCACTTATATCCATGACACCCTTTTATTGTTCCCTGCACTAATTGAAGATCTCTTCCCTCTACTCACTTTTAAGTGTTTAATTTTGTCGATTCTTACTTATTATTGGTAAATAATTATTGAATTCGACAAACGAAAATAAGTTAAAGAGAAAGTTATTAGCCATTCATCAGGTCTAAAACATTTGGTAGACAACATAAAAATAATGATACTTTTTTTTGCAGGGCCGTTAGTTTTGGACTAGAAGTTGCAAGAAAAAAGCCACCACCATGGACGCCATCAAGAAGAAAATGCAAGCTATGAAGCTTGAAAAAGACAACGCACAGGACAAAGCCGATGCCATGGAGGGACAGTTCAAAGATGCCAATGCACGCGCCGAGAAGATTAATGAAGAAGTCCGTGAATTGCAAAAGAAACTCTCTCAAGTTGAAAATGACCTCGTTTTCACCAAGCAGACTCTCGAAGACTCCAACAAAGAATTAGAAAACAAAGAGAAGCAACTCACCCAGGTAGATATTTGCTACAATGTAGTGACTAATACTTTATTCATGGGTTTTTATGTTTTGTATAGGCTGAATCCGAAGTAGCTGCCCTTAACCGCAAGGTACAACTTATTGAAGAAGATTTGGAACGATCTGAGGAACGTTTAGGTACAGCTACCACCAAATTGGCAGAAGCATCCCAAGCTGCTGATGAAAGCTCCCGGTATGCTTTTTCTTTCAGCTTATCTGCATATTTAAAAATGCTTGGCCTCCATTTTTTATTTATATAGCAAATGACAGATTTCGATTGACCTTGAATAATACTGTTATTAAAACGATGACATGTCCGTATCTGGTTCTTTATCCCATTCTTACCTTTTGTCTTCTTAGGAAAAAAAGAAACCTTATGAACTTTATATTTTTATTTCTACCTGAAAATTAATTCCAATTAATTAATCTATTGGGAATTTTTGTACTCAGTATCCATGTCTTATTTTTATTTTCATCTGTTGAGGTTAACTGTGTTTCTGTAGCAGACTGTTTATATTCTTTGCCACTATATTCTGTTAGGTTCTTCCTCAATACTTGAAATGTGTTTTTCATAATTTATGACACTTGTAATTCGGTGAAGTGTTTTTTGAGCTCAAATGTTTACTTTGTTTGTGCATCACTTACTTTAAAGCATGTCTGTCCATATTGGTGAACACAGTCTAACAGAATATGAAATCTGATCTGATCTGAAATGTATTACAATTTAGCTATTTACCTGTCAGAAGTGAAAGAAAATATATATCATTGTACCCCCGTTTGCGATAAAGATTGTAAAATTGGAATAACAATTGTCTATCCAACAACTGGGCTAAACGAATCACTATTCTTTACATTCTATAGGTAAGATGACATGCTGAATATATTATTGACCAAGTAATCACGCAAGGTTAGCAAAAGCAGAAAAGAATACACTATAAACTTGAATCACCATCCTATCTTAATACAAAAAGACACCACTAAACTCTTCACCAACTTTAGACAACAGTTATCAAGAATCAATCGACCCATGACCGAGTTAAATACTGTACATTCTATATAAACTTTGAACAGACAGGAAAATCATTTTCAAGCTCAGATCTCAGTAAAAGTACAAAACAGTAAATGCCAAAACCTTCTAGTAAGTACAATAAGAAGTATAGCACACAAAGAAGCCGAAGTCTTGGCCAACCAGTACCAAACCTCATGAAAAATAGTTAACCCCAGATCGGAATTGGTTACAGTTCATCGAAAGAACCTATGCGAGAAGAAGATAAGTGATTATTAGTACAATCCTAATAACAAACGATCA
The DNA here is from genome assembly GCA_034190945.1 of Octodonta nipae. NCBI lineage: Eukaryota > Metazoa > Arthropoda > Insecta > Coleoptera > Chrysomelidae > Octodonta > Octodonta nipae. The sequence continues at coordinate 79,459,672 of CM067223.1, read as the reverse complement.
AGAGGTAGGAGAAGCATCGATAACAGTACAAGCGAAAAAAGCCCCAGGACAGGACAGTATCTGAGACAGCTACAAAATAGCCCAAATAGTTATATAAAATACCTTATCAATCTGACCAACAGCATCCTACGATCTATGCACTTCTCTTGCCAACCAATCATTATTCTTGAGCCTGTTATAAACCACAGGATTGAGCGTGAAGAAAAAATTCTATTTCAGAAATATCTGGAGTTCCGTCCAACATACCCTATGACTAGTTGACACTTTTTTAAAAGAAAAGCGCAAGAACAACCAAACCCTTGACAATCTTGGATGAGGAATTCATTACAAAAAAAGGGAGTATAGATCGTTAAAGAACTAACAACTACCGGGCTCCTAAGCATTATCTCCGTTGATTTATTATCAGTATATAGCCAGAATTCCAACAAAGTGTGCACATATTTCATGATATGTACGAATGTCACATTACTAGCTAGAACGCGCAACGAAAAACTAGAAGCGAGATAATCCAAAATCCTTAGTATGGCACATTAAAATCGTTCCTACACTTCAAGAATACAAAGACAATGAAGAAAGTAACAAACAATGGAAGTAAGGATATGGATTTTTAATCTTCTCTCTGAATGTATGTAGAAATCTTTGTAGGTTATTTTCACTTAAAGATATGCGTGTTGTGTCATTTGCGTCGCATAGTAATTTGATTTGTTTCTTCTTTATTAGGTTGAATAATAACGATTCCTGATCCAATCTCTATTGGGTCAGTTAGTCGTTCATCTACTCTAGCTTCTATGTTCTTTTGTTTATTAATGTTTTCAACAGATTTGCTGATGCCTAAGGGGATTTATCTATTATAAGTGAATCATCTCTGTTGCTCCCACTCTAGCAAATGTTTTTTTTAGTTCATTAAATCAATTGCTAAGAAGTTTAATATGTATCGTAAAATTAAACCCATAGAATATATGTCTAAGTGCTTCTTGGGTAATAACACCACAGTTACGAAAATTGTTGTATATTCCAAACGTTTCGAGGGTCTAGATCAGACCCCGTTGTCAACGGTTAAGGAAATACGGATTAAAAAGGGCCAATTCTAAGATGTAAATTAAAATATTTGACAATGTGTATTATTTGATTTTTGACATAACTAAGAGAATTTTATTTGTAATATACAAGGTAGCACAGAAATTTCTAAAGATCATATAATCATAAAGTTCCTTTCAAATTGGAAGAATTTGAAAAGGAGATGTTAAGAATTTTATGTGGCGACTTCGCCAAAAATGCAACCAAAGAATTTTGTTGATTCAGTGATCTCATTAAAATCATAAGGGAAAACCTAGGAAAAGCCTTATGAACTATCCCGATATTGGGTTGTTCACAAGGACATGACCATTAGAAATTTCTTCCTTAATCATCGACAACCAGGAACGACTGAATTCTACGGAGGTAGTAGCGATACAATCGTTTTCATTTAACAAAATTAAAGCAGACTCTTTTAGTTTTCTTTTGGTGTTGGGTTCTTCTTTGTGTAATATAACTGAATTTTATGACCAAGGTCCCAAGCATGTTCACAAATTTTGGATTTTTCCAATTGTCGTTTTTTATGTTCGTTTATTCGAACATTCAGAGGTCTAGAGGTTTCTCCAATATAGAATTTATTACATTCACACGGGATTTTATAAATGCAATTTTTTGTATTTTGAGTTGTGTTATTTGGTTTGGTTTTTGATATAATTGATTTTAGTGTATTTCTTGTTTTAAATGATGTTTTGATATTATATCTGTTTCCCACTCTTTTTAGTTTTTCTGATAGACCCTGTATGTATGGTATAGTTATTGTATTAATTTGATTATCTTGGGAGTCAGTGTTGCTTGGTGAAGTTTGATGTTGGTTGTTAGGTATTGTTTGGTATTCCATTTTGTTTAACTCGTTATTAATAAATTTATTTGGGTAATGATTGACAGAAAGTACATTTTTTATAAACGTTTTTTCTTCATTGAATTTATTGATATTAGAACAGTTGGTTTTTGCTCTGTCATATAGAGATTTAATGATACCTCTTTTTACTGAACTTGGATGATTAGAGTTAAAGTTGAGATACCTGTTAGTATGAGTTGGTTTTCTAGAATATACTTCCTAAGAAATTAAATATGTTAAATATTGAGAAGTGTTATATGGGTTGACGCAGTAGGCAAGAAAATATGCACAAAATCGGGCTAGCCCTTAAGTTTTAAAAACGCTTCTTTAGTTGCTAGTATCTTTATTTTTCAGACACGCTATGTTATTTTGTATTTATTTATTTATCCCTCGAAAATCCTAGATGTCGGTCTTACATCTCGCGTCTTCAAATGCTATTTTGTGTTTTCACTTCTTTCCATTTATTCTTGCACAAATATCCTGCCAAGACTATAAAGATGGCAACTGAGAGGGTAGCAGGCTGTTTTACTTGCTGGGTGGAAGTAGCCAATAAACTACATGTTGGACGTATCTCAATGGAAGCAGCTCCCAAACGAGTGAAATGGCCTCTTGCTCTCTCTCTCTCTCTCTCTCTCTCTCTCTCTCTCTCTCTCTCTCTCTATAGCTCTCTCGTTTTAGTCCTGGCACGATAATTTTGCATGGCAGTTTATCTCCAGAATTTTGAGCTCTAAGGTTTCTCTTCTGCAATGTCTACACTTCATTATATTGCCCAAGAATTGATTGTTAGTTATATAATGTAAAATAAATCTCTAGAACATTTGTTCCATAAACCCATTTCCCACACAAACTGTACAAAATTCTTACTGTCAAAACTGTCACTTACGTCTTAAATGGAAGACTCTAAAATGTTTGAATATTTCCACTTTGCTGCAGATTATAAATAATTCATTTGTTTTTTTCAGTATGTGCAAAGTATTGGAGAACCGCTCCCAACAAGATGAAGAACGTATGGACCAACTGACCAACCAATTGAAAGAAGCCCGTCTCCTCGCTGAAGATGCTGACAACAAATCAGATGAAGTATCCCGTAAGCTGGCCTTCGTTGAAGACGAACTTGAAGTTGCTGAAGATCGTGTAAAAGGTGGTGACGCCAAGATCATGGAACTCGAAGAAGAATTGAAAGTCGTCGGAAACTCTTTGAAATCTCTCGAAGTATCTGAAGAGAAGGCCAACCAAAGAGTAGAAGAATTCAAGAAGCAGCTCAAGAGTCTCACAGTAAAACTGAAGGAAGCTGAAGCTCGTGCTGAATACGCCGAGAAAACTGTCAAGAAATTGCAGAAGGAAGTTGACAGACTTGAAGGTACATTTACAGTCCCTATTCCTATATTTTTTTGTAGTCTTCAACCAAAAACTGCTGCTTTGCTTTTAATTATTTATCTTATTTTGCTATATAGTCCACAAATTAAATTTACCATGTTACATTTAATATTTTAATAGAAACTTTTTATTAATTTTCTGGAATATTTGATCGAGATAGGTCTAGAATAGAAATATATGCTACATTAATAAAATTCGAACACCGACACAAAATTAACGCTTAAAAGCTGACTATGGGTAATCATGGTATGACAGCAGCAAATCTTGAGGTAAGTGTTAGAACTTACTACCTGTTTGGATGAGATTCAGTGAAGTCAGCAATATAAATGGCTATCTTCTGCCCCGCGCCTATTGTAGTAAATTTTTCCAAAATGAAGGCACAGGTTTCCCTGAACTCCAATACATTATTATATTTCGTGGAGGATTGCTTGATAACCATAGAAGTTTTCCTCCTTCTCTACATGGCAACTACTCTGAAGACCTAATTGAATGGAAGTGTAAAAATTAAAATTAATGGATAATATAGTTATATGAGGACATTGCTGAACATGTACCAGTATATCACAACAAATGAACAACAATCTTTACTGGTTCTCTGAGGAATTAATAACAAGACCAAGAACAACAAGAAATCGAGACTTGTTAACAACTTGTCTGCATGCATACATCTCTGTTTAAATTATTTGAAAAGATGTGCTTGCCAAAAATTGCTTTTGCTTTCAACAACATCATATCTACCAGGTACTAAGACTGCTACGAAGGCAGATAGATCTACTACCGGAAATATCTATAAGAAAACTATGTACTTAGTGTACATCGTAATATTGAGAAACAAAAGCAGATTATTTATCTGTCAGATTGGTATTTGCAAAAAAAATTAAAATACACTATCGGGTCCCACTGGGTTCTCATTTGAAGCTAATTATCCTTAATGATACTATATCATAAATAAATAAACTGGAACCAGATGATATCAACATCTTCCGAAAAATAACAGTAATAGATGCCCTAAATATCAACGACATGTACAAGTGGTGTGACAAGAATAATCTTAAAAAATACCCATGTAAATTATCATAAACTTACATGTTAGTGCTTTTTATATTGTTACGAGAATTTATCCGATAGCTGGTGCAATCGGCCATCATCCAATTCGTGGAAGGGACATTCTTCTGATACTTCTGGGAATTCGAAATATTGTCTCTCAGCAGGCCGACCGCTGCCATTACGGGGAATTCCAGAACACATGAAAGAAGTTTCCCGAATAATTCCGAAAGAAATATATAAATTCATTCAGTATTCGACGGTCGTATAGTTTAGATAAATTGTTAATAGTTCTGTGAATATAAATTGTGTTAAAGTAGTGGAAATACATTAGAGTGAGTTTTTAAATAAATCCAAGAACTGAACTCGAGTGTGAAAATAAAAACATTACAATATAAAGATCAATGGACTTTATTAAAAATATCCTAATTAGTTTTGGTGTTCGATTTTTTTTTTTTTTTTGTAAATGCTAAGCACTTGTATAACCTTTCAACTATACTTCCTTATTTTATCCTTGAACAAACAGTAACATGTTTCAACTATAGGTTTTATAATTTGTGGATCATGCTTTTGCTTATTTGCTTTTATTGCTTTTTGCTTTCCAGACTTCGTGCTGCGGGAAAAGAACAAATATATGGGCATCATTACCGACATTGATAAGACTTTTGTCGAAATGTCATCTCTTGGACAAAAGAAATAATTTGTCAACTATTGTTTGTAAATTGCCTTGCTGTTTCATGTAATATGACTAACCATAGCAATGCTAACTCCTTAAGCTAATGCAAATTTAATATTATGCGATATGTAAATTGTTATTTAAAGTGCTGTTAGCTTTCATTTATTTTATTTTTGTTAAATGTTACATTTTTGGTAATAAATAATCGGTGTAATAGATAGAGAACGATGTATGTATATAATTAACGATTTTTATTAATAAATAAAACTTAGCGTAAGGATAAATCTATGCTTTAACTGATTTCAGTTAGCAATAACAGTTGTAAAGCTTATTTAACAATTTTAATTATTATTTTGCTGCTTTGACGTCATCGAGAAGTGGTAACAATAGTAAGTATTATCTCGTATTATCCGATTGGATCTCTTTTTTTTTTCTATATGTTTCTGCAGAGTGTTTGTCGTTGCGTTTCTATTTTATATCTCCAGAACTGAGTTTAACTGTAACACATTAAAAATACAATATCCAGTAGATCCTGTTTATGTCTTTGATTTGGTCAAATATCCCAGTGACCAAATGTTGTTCTCTTTATGTCAATATGTAATAACCGACTTAAAAAATTAAGGTTTTCAATTCGTGGGAAGCTTTATTTATGTATGTTCAGCAACAATTGTTTACCAAGTGGATCGGATTCAACTTGGTGAATCTATTCTTTCTTTTTCTTCTTTTTTGCAAGGTGCTACCATTAAGGTGACCCAGTTCTGATGATAAGACACAGGAGAAAAAAATCAACCTCTTCAGTTTGCTTAAGCAGTTGTATACCTACCCGTTTTGATATTCCTCTTCTTGTCTTGGAAATAATATACTTCAGGAGAGCTCTGTTATAAATTTGGTCAAGATGTGAAGATAAAGGAAAATAATAAACTGACCAAACTGTAGAAATGGAGATCGTGCCGAATCTCAAGCTGGAACATATAGCAAAAGAGGTAATTAAACAACGACCACAAATAAAGGGTACGACAATAGAACGAATAGAACATTGACAACTGATCTGGTACGGACACGTCATGTGGATGCAACTAGCGACAAAATATCGTTCCCCAAATAGAACGAAAATACCACAACATATATGGAGAAAAGAAATAGAAGAATCTACGGCAGGTGGGAGCGGCCAGAGGAATATTCTTCATCTTTTCAATCCTTCAGGAACAAGTCTTCCCACAAAAAGACGTTTTTCCGATCAGCTCTTCAACTTTTCCTTTCATTTATACATTTCTTCACATGTTTAGTTATTCAAGGTCAATTCCTCAATCCCTAGCCTTGAGTTTCTGATAAAAAAAACTGCCAAAAATATCGTCATCTTCTCAGTCCTTCGAGCCAGTTCTTTAATTTTTCAGTTCTTCTTCTTCATATTAGTCCAAAAGGCCAGTTTCCCCCGATCTTCTGTTCTCTTCAATACAGTCCTTCAGTTCTTCACAGAGATCTTCAGCTCTTCTTCTTCGTTTCTTCTCAACACCTAAAGTTCTCTAGTTCTACAGCTCTTTGAATTCCTCTGCAATATTTTAATTCTTCAGAGTGGCTACACAATGAAATATTGGTTGAATATAGTTCTATATGATGATAATCATGATTTTTTATTTGTTATGAGCACATGAACCACTGCTACATGAAATTTTCTCGATAGTGAGGAGTACTTAGCAATAAACTAAATCCGCTACATTATATAATTGTGCAATACTGTACGCAGATGTTTTCTATAGGCACTGTGTTAATAGATTTTTTGAAAATATCTACTGAAGTGTGCACCATTTCTAGATCTTCTTCTTCTTCTTCTGAATTTTGCAATTTTGAGGAAATGTTAGAAACACACCGTAATTTTGCTGGTACTTTACACATAAAGATAAACATTTTGGTCATCTAAGACACGTATTTTTTTGCGTTTTTAAAGTTCTCAGGTAAACGGGTTGGATGCAATTTAAGTAAATTGTTGTGAGATTTCTTGTTAATCTATCTGTTACTTGACCATTTTTTCCTTTCTATGGTGAACTCAGATTCTTTCAGACTGTTTTTATATGATAAGTTTTGGATTTAGTTCTTTCCAAGAGAATAATTAAAGGTAGAAACTTGCAACTAAATTCATATGTTTTCCAATAAACAGGTAGGCACGTCCAAATTTTATAGCAGGTCTTTTCAATAGTTGACTAGTTGGTGCCAAATTCGCTTCATTTCCTAGGTAATACCCAGTTGATAGTTTATGTTGGGATAATATTGCACCTGTTGCACATTTTGAATAACGGTTATACGCAGTCCTTTTCAAAGTGTAGATAAACCAAAAGAGGTTCGGATGTTAAACTTTTATGCAAGTATTTATTGAACAATTCTAAAAATTCTTGTGTATGTTTTGCACGTTGGTCTTTCTTCAGGCCATTTGTCATAGGTTTTACAATTTTTGTAAGATTTTATAAATGTCCCTTAACATCCTATGTTTATGTTTTTATTTTGTTACCTCGTTTTTTTTACTAAAAGCTTCTTGTTCAGTTAGTTTATGTAATTATTTTACAAAATCCGCATGTTTTATTAACTAAAACCTATTTTGCAGATGAGCTTGGAATCAACAAGGACAGGTACAAGTCACTCGCCGATGAGATGGACTCCACCTTCGCCGAATTGGCCGGTTATTAAAAGATTACAACTACAAGTGCGAATAATATTTACAAATTTTTGTGTCTAGATGATGATGAACCGAATTTATATCTTAAGTTTTTTTGTTTCGGGCACCATATAAATTAGAGAGTATTATTTTGATATGCTGTGAATACAACCATTGCTCTTGCTAGTCCTTTAATGTTTAATATTCTAAATGTAATACTTGTGACTGTTGTGGTTCCACTCACTGAATAAATATTATGATTTGTTAGAATATTCTCGATTTTTTATTATTACATCCTCCACAATAAAGGGAAACATAGCTGCTCCCCCCCCCCTAAAAAACCTGCAATGAGCCATTAAAGCTTCCCTTAAAATTGTTGGTTTGCTCCCTTCTGACAGACAGAAGAAGCTACAATGTAGCGAAACATGTGCGATGTGCTGGGAGAAGTCTGGCAACACAGTTTTACTTATCAGCTGTCCTTCTCTATATCCATACCACTCGCGCCTCGCTAGTACCAACAGTACAGGCCAGTTGCTGTCGTTTTTACCGATTTTTGACCATTTTCGAATTGTTCTACCGATTTTCGAAATATGAAATTCGGTAGCTTTCATACGAAATTTTACGATTTTTTAGAGTAATCACCAAACTGCCAATTAAATACCTATTTTGTCAATAAATTTTTTCATGCTATTTATTTTCCTAGCAAAAATGTATCTTGTTTTTCTATATTACACAGTTAAACCAACATGTAATTATACTAACTTTCCGATGGCTACCGAAATTTACCGAAATTTATCCTTGAAAGTTACCGATTTCTGTACTCTGGGTTGTGGCAGCACTGGTACCGGCCTAGCTGCCTTCGAAGATAGATCTTCCTATCGCTGTTACCGCCAGATGCGAAATTCGTGCTTTTGATCGACTTTTTACCCTCATGGAACAACAGTAAACTGTGACAGATATTGCGACACATTAAGAAAACTAAGACGCGCGATCCGGAACCGCTGGACAGGAAGATTGTCCAGTGGAGTGAGGCTTCTCCATGACAACGCTCGACCGCAGGTCTCATTTCAAACTCAAAAACTGCTGACAAATTTTTGCTGGACTATTGTGCCCCATTCCCCCTACAGCCCGGACCTAGCCCCAAGTGATTATCACTTATTCCCAAAATTAAAGGAACACTTGGGTGGCCCACCCTTCAGTCAAGGAAGAGGTTATTCGATTCCTCATAGGATTGGCGGCAGAATTCTACATCAAGGGGATAGAAAAGTTGCAGCATCGTCAGCAAAAGTGTTTAGACAGATTATGTGGAAAAATAGCTTAAGTTTTAAACTTTAAATTCATATATAACACTAAGTAAAAATATGTAGCTGTCTATTTTAAAAAATCATGGGAACCTTATTTTACTAATATATTGCCCAGGTCATTTACGAAAATATGTGACAAAATTAATAGTAGAACAAAACCGACATCACCGTGTTCTAATGATAAAACATAACTAATTGAGGTAAAATATAATTTTTTTATCGATTCGTTTTTGTTTTTTAACAACAAAAAACGCAAAAAATCGGTAACAATTCACTTTTTTACCTTTAATACAAAATCTATTTATGAAAACATGTTTGCAATTATGTTGCAGAGAAATGAAAAACTACAACATCAGTTACTATATGCTCAACTTCGTCAATTGGTTTCTTAGATAATGGATCTTTTACCCAAAATTCCAAAAAAAAAATCGCTTATATATTTTTTTATTTTATAGCTAAAACATTCTTAACTGAAGCGATAGATCTTCTCATCCAAAATTCATATTCTAAAAATAAATTGCAAAATTTTAGTCAATTCTATAGAAGACATATTTTTTTGAACGGCCATATCCCTCACCGGATGACCTTATCATTATGAATAAACCACCGTTGGAAAGTAGAAGAGTTGATCTAGAGACCCCTCATCTCAGTTATCCAAAATTTAAGGTATAAATATATATATAAGTATTAAAAATACTTGGCCATTCCGTTTGAAATTTTCTGGACGGGTCCATTCGAAAAATTGCTAAGGTGGTACCTGTAAAACGATATCCTTATAATAAATAATCTTAATGCATATTTTAATTTTAAGCAGACACATATTTATATTTCTTGCATAATATGGAATATTTGTGGTAAATTTAGCAAAATAGAATACCTAAACTCCATTTAGCAACAGATGATAAACACGGAGCACTCATAATATGCAAAATTTGAAGGCTGTTGCAAGCCATGTCAATTTGTAAATATTTCAATAAAATATCAAAACATATATCTAAAGAAATTTGGCTTGCCATTAATTCGTATTTATTAATTAATGGCAAATTAAAAAAAAATAATAAAAACAGGAATCTGAATTTAACAACATAAAATTGCATTGTTAACTAATTAAAGAATAACAATTATTTTTCTATTATTAGCTATTATCCATTTCTATCAGAGTTTCATTTTTATATAAGAATAAAATATGAAATCTACTGAAAGTGTAAACAATGGAACCCTACTATTATTTACTTATGCTTTAAAATATTAGTGAATACAAAAGGCAAAATTTCGTTTTTTATTAAAATTTAAAATAGCAAATTAAAAATGATTACTACGTCATTATCATGTGCCTATCTAAATGGAGTTTAGGTATTCCATTTTGCGAAATTTATTACAGAAATCCATATTATTCAAGACATATAAATATGTGTCTGCTTACAATTAAAATATGCATTAAGATTATTTACTATAAGGATATCGTTTTACAGGTACCTCCCCTTACCAATTTTTCCAATGGACTCGTCCAGAAAATTTGAAACGGAATGGCCAAATATTTTCAATACTTATATATATATATATATATATATATATATATATATATATATATATATTTATGCCTTAATTTTTGGAAAAGTGAGATGAAGGGTTTCTAGATCAACTCTTGTACTTTCCAACGGTGGTTTATTCATAATAATAGGGTCATCCGGTGAGGTAATATAGCCTTTCAAAAAAATATGTCTTCCATAGAATTGACTGAAATTTTGCAAAAACTACCGGGGCTACAGTATTTATTTTTGTGTATGAGAAGATCTATCGGTTCAGTTATTAAGAATGTTTTAGCTATAAAATAATATATATATATATATATATATATATATATATATATATATATATATATATATATAAACGATTATTTATTTTTTGGAATTTCGTGGGTTCCATTATCTAAGAAACCAATTATCCAAGTTGGGTGCATAGTAGCTCATTTTGTAGGTTTTTCATTTCTATTCAACATTGCCCATAGTAGCAAACACGGTTTCATGGGTGGATTTTATGTAAAAGGTAAAAAACTAAATTGATACCGATTTTTTTAGGTTTTTTTGTTAAAAAACAAAAACGCATCAATAAAAAATATTGAATTTTATGTTCTTATGACAAAGTACTACTAATGATAGCACAAGTAATACGGATAATCGGGTATGAGAACGAGAACCGCAAAGACAAGTTTCATTAGCAGTAACATTTGAAAGTCAAATAAAAATGTATTTCAAAATTTTATGTCGCAAACTTAGATCATTTACCATCTAGATATAGCCTGTCAAGCATAAAATCGTGGCAACGCTAGAAAGAGAGGGCAATAGAGACAGTAAGGGGCTATTTCACTTAGTGGCTGGAAGCAGCCAATGAACAACATGCTTAACGTATTTCATTGGAAGCAGCTCCCAACCGAGTGAAATATCCTCTTACCCTCTTTATTAACCTCTCTCTCCTTAGTCTTACGACGACATTTTTGCACTGCAGGCTATCTCCAGAAAGTACATGCTCTAAGGACGTAAAGGGCATGTTTTATGTTTTATCAGTAGAACATTGGTTCGATTTTGTAGTACCCAGTAGCTTTGACAGTTTTTTTATCTTTTCTTTTTAACTCTAATCAATAAAAAGTTCATCACGGGTATTGGGACTGTAATGATCCAGAAATAAAAACAATGTATATATCTAAAATGTTAATTTATTTATTTCTCTGTGAAGATTGAATAATTTACATCCATTACTTACTAAAAAATTCATCACATTTTAATACCTTTTCTTCAGTCGTTCATCATCTTTAAGTACTCCTCAATAACCTACTGCGATCTCTTGATCGCATTTTGATTTTGGCAATTGTTCTCACGCAAAGACATTTTGTGTCTCAAAACATCAAAACGCATCATTAACAGGCAGATTTAAAAACCACAAAATTGAATTCCTCTATTACTAACGTAATAGAAATTTACAAAAATAACATATTATAGAGCATAGGTCAACATGTGAAAGAGGTGGTATGTGAATGTGTTTGTTGAATTCTACAGGGTTGTATTTGGGAGTAGATGCACCCCCTTTGCTATGAGAATTTAATCATTTGGACTGTTTTATATTTTTATAATTTTTTTATTTATTATTTATATTAATAATTGGCATTTTTGTGCTAGTATTAAAAATTTTAAGGTTCATTTTAGTAATATCTACGGGTGTCATATTAAAAACTAGCAATGGACCGCCCCAACAAATAAAAATTTAAAAAATGAATGTTTTGGCCGAAAAATTGGGGTAGTCTGGACAACAGCTGGATCAAAATGTCATCCATGCCTTGGCAGATAACACACACAACATAGACTATCGATGAACCGTGGTAAAAGATAGACTATGTGGACTACAAGAGACTTAAACAAGAGAAAAAGCAAACACAAAGTAGTAACAGAAGTGAACCATCGAAATACAATCAAAAGAGGAAGCAAAGATAGATAACGTATTGCAGGCAATAGAAGACTTCATCATGCTGAAAATACGAAATCAGAACTAGATAGTTGAAGTAATCCTAACTCTCTTTTAAAATATCAACAAATTACCATAATCTAAGGAAATGCAGATAAGAGCATGCAGAAAGTAAGTGATAAAAAAATAGATGAGAGCAGCAAAATTAAAACCTAACATAGTATAATATAGAATGAGCTGGAAAAAAATGTATAAACAAGGAAAAATTGTTAAGAGAACTATATTTAGTAATATTTTTCGAACCTCTCATAAAAAAAGAGGAAATAAAAAAACTGACAAATCTTCATCAACATCATTTCTAGAAGCAGCTATATTCTATCAATATTTCACGGTGTAGCCTTCCTGAAGAATTTAAAGATTATAGAGGAATGATTGATCTCATTCACCTGATGACCATAGCAGATCGAAAGCTCCTGAAACGTTGGGAGATCAATCATTTCAAGAAGATGGAAGTGCAAGGAAACGAACGAGTTACATGGTCTACCAGCTTCAGACTAACATTGCAGAGGAACTTGAAGAGCTGTGAAACTAGAGAACTTAAAGTCTAGAGAAGAAACTAAGAAGAGCTTAAGATCTGTTAGAAGAACAGTCTTGTATGGACTGAAAATCGGTAGACATATAATTTTTTGACTGAAGAAAAAGAACAGTAGGATTTTACCTTGAATAACTACATCTGTAAAGAACTACATTAATGAAGAGAAAAGCTGACGATTTAATCGGAAATACTTAAAGTCTTGAGGAAACAGAAGAAAAGCTTAGGTTTCTTTGTGGGAAAAATTGGTCTCCAAGGATTTTGCAGGGGATATGAGGGATACCTTATCGACTATCGATTTTTCCTGATTTTTGCCATTTATATCAGAGACGACGTACCCTTTGGAATCGTGTGACAAATTTTTATTAATTGGAAAATCTTGACCTGGCTAATATTTGATACCCGGTCAAGACCCCCTTATTAAGCTCCAATTTTTAGAGATTTAGACGTGGACGATAGATCAAATAGAAATTGTAAAAGTACTATACGAACCACGTAAAATCTCTGTTAACCAGCTCACATCCGTTTTTATGTTATTGCCAATAAATATGAAGACCTGTTAGGAATAAACGTTGCATAGAAAATCCACAGATCCTTAGAGGAATAAGATAGGAATATATTCCAGGGATGTGTTCTCTTCCCACTTCACATCAATTATCATTATTTAAGAGGTATTCACATAAACTTAAGGTATGACTTAACAATACATTTTACGTGGATGACACAATTCGAATAGTAGATAACATAAAACACCAAAAAACCAAACTACTAATAGTCTCTAACACACTGGAAGCCATCAAAAAGTGAGGTTAGCGTATAATAGCAGTACGTAGAGGTACAGCAAAACGGCGGGTCTGCCGGCGGTACCAGGGGAGGTTATTATCAAATCCTGGAACGCCTAAAGAGGGTAGAAGGAGGATCATCTTTGCAGAGGTCAGGTCGATGTTGTTATAAGGTGCCGCAGTGTGAAGTAGTGTGGGATCACTCGAGTATTCCGATTATCGAATCACAGTATTCGAATGAAAAATAATCGAATATTTGACTTGAAATAAATGCCGAGTGATCACAATGAGCGACGAGGAGGAGCGATACTGCATTCGAGTTATAATCCGAATGATTTCCTTGCGAATCAAGAAGTGCTTTTCTGCCATTCGGCGTCCATATAGAGGCACTTCTTAATTGTATGATCTGTGGAGGCACTTTCGTTCATTCTCGCTCCTATGCAGTCGCTTGCTTACGTCTTTTATTATATGAAATATTTTCAGAGTACCGTGAAATTATTGCAATGCAAAGTAATTAGAGGAATTGGATAATGTAGGGTAGTTTTGGGAACATTATACTGTTCTTTGAATTATTAATAACAGCTCCTTCACAATTTTTTTTAAATTAAATGAATATTTAGGAGATATTTAATAGCATAATTTTATCTAAATTTAAATGTTCCCACCCAGGGCATTCGCTGACACATAGCAAAGGTTAAGGATTTGAGAATAAAACAAGTGCAAAGACAGAAAGGTGGAAAACAAGAGAGAAAGTAAGACCTCAACACTGACACCATAAACTAATAAGGTAAGTGAGAGTGTGAGAGAGAGAGAGAGAGAGAGAGAGAAAGAAAGAGGGAGAGAGAGAGAGAGAGAGAGAGAGAGAGAGAGAGAGAGAGAGAGAGAGAGAGAGAGAGAGAGAGAGAGAGAGAGTAGGAGGAGGGGAAAGAGGCGATCCATTGTGTAAGAAGATTGAATTTCCATGAATAAGTCAGAATGATTGGCCACTCTTTTTAGTCATTTCAGCATTTTTTCCAATGGCAGACACTGAAGATTCCTACCTCATTTATCTTAATTAAAATGGCCGGGATTAATGTTAACTCCTCATTCCGACTATAGAATTTAAATTTTTGCAGTTTATTTTGTACCAAAGTTACTGCTTATATTACATTTTTAAGTTGAAACACTTCATATTTTTATTCATCCTAAATGTTAATAACAAAGCTGAGAACTCAAATTAATCAAGTTGTTGATAAAGGTAAGTAAATTATCGAAGAGAGTTGTATTTTAAACTGTAATTATAGAAGTTTTCGTTAGATGTTAATTTTCTATGTTTCTCGTCAGTTTTTACAAAAAGAAAGCACGGCTCATAAATTTGCACCCTTCTAAATTTAATGACTTTTCTTAGTCATAATATCATTATAAATTTGTCTCATTAATCTACTTGTCTAAGTGTCTTTATAAAGAATGTATTTGTGATCAAAGAACTCCACAAATAACTCACTAATGCGTGTTGATGTTTTTGTAGAAAAATCGGTAGTTAGGCTAAAGTAGAGAAATTTCTACCAAATATTAAAGTAGCAAATTAGGAAGTAGTATCGTGAAACATCAAAATACTGATTGGGTATTTGCCATATCCTAACCCTAACTGAGAGTTTGATTTAACATTACGTATTCTATGATTGGCCTTTGGTAACCTCTAGTGGTTTTGGTGTCGATTCTTGCTTGCTGTAACTGTGGTAATCCTCTAATAATAACGTTGAAAGTGATTCCAAGGATTTCCTGACCTGAAAATCAACAACATAAACAAATTAATTTTGTGAAAAAAATACAAGTTGCATTACGTGTGTAGTACGCCCCCGGCCTATTTACAATAGGCAACCGAGTTTTATTTTTTTACTGTTTATGACAATGACAGTATAGTTTATGTCTATGAATTATTAATATATATTATGTTATTACACTTTCAATATTTAAGTCTAAATGTTATTTGTGGCATATTCTTGATTATGTTTATGTTTTCTAGGGGAAATAACACCACAGTCGAAATAAAAAGCTGTATGTTGAAAGTAAATACCAAACGTTTCAAAGTCCATTCTGACTTCGTTGTCAATGGGTTTAAAATATGTATTGAACATGTATATTCAAGATTGAAAGTTTGATTTAACATAACTAACAACTACTAGAACCGGACTCTTCATTAAGTCAACAAACTCAGTTATCAGTTGAAACAATAATGGAACTGCTAAATATTGTACCAAAACTACATACTTTCAATAAAACGATGACTTGTACCAGGAAGAATTTGGCGTTGCCATGGTCTCTCATCGGCATTAAGAAACTTTTGAACAAGAAATTTTATCAAAAGAAAATAAACCTTTAGTTTGGTGGCGTTACTTTGACCACATTTTCTTAATTTGGGAACACAATCTTGAAGAACTAGATAAATTATTAAACGAGATTAATAACAAAGAACCAACTATCAAATTTACCCTAGAAATTGAACAAAATAACAAACTGTGTTTCCTACACATATTAATAACAAAAACAGAATCTTCATTCGAAACAGAAGTTTATAGAAAACCAACTTATACCAACACATACCTAAATTTCAATTCAAATCATCCAAATGCAGCAAAGAAAGATGTTATTAAGTTTTTATATGATAGAGCAAAAACCAACTGTTATGATGATAATAAATTGAACAAAGAAAAAACAATTATAAGAAAAGTTCTCACTAGAAACAATTATCCCACAAAATTTATCAACATAGTTAAATAGACTTGAACAGAGAACAAACCTTGCGAATTAACTCAGAACTTCTCTTATTAACAGTACTATTCAGGACAACCACATTACAGTTATATCTATACCATATATACAGGGTCTGTCAGAAAGATTTAAAAGAGTGGGCAACAGATTTAATGTTAAAACAACATTTCAAACAAGAAATACACTGAAATCACTAATATCGAAAACAAAACCAACCCACAAAACTCAGAACTCAAATTCCTTGCGAATGCAATAAATTTTATATTGGAGAAACATCGAGACCATTAAACGTACGAATAAATGAACACAAGAATTACATAAAGAAACGACAATTTGAAAAATAGAACATGCATGGGACCTAAGCCATAAAATACAATTTGACAATTCAACTATACTTCACAAAGAACAACATAACACAAAATGAAAAATAATAGAGTCTGCCTTAATTCTTTTGAATAAAGACGATTGTATCGTTTCTACTCTTATAGAATTCAATCGTATCTGGTTACCGACAATTAAGCAATTAAGGCAGAAATTATTAATGGTCGGGATAGTTCATAAGGTTTTTCCTAGGTTTTCCCTTATGACGTTAATGGGATCACTGAAACAGCATTTTTGGCGAATGCGCTATCTTATAACAAAGTCGTACCTAGGAATTCCACTTATAAATTTTAAAGACAACTCTTTCAAATTCTTCCAACCTAAAAGCTGTTTAACTTAAGACATTATCTTTAGAACTTTTTGTGCTACCTGTATATTTAAAAACAACAAAATTTTTCTTATGTCAACTTAAATGTCATAAATCAAACTTTCAATTTGCAATTTACATTTTTAATATAGATTTGAAAGCTATTGACAAAGAAGTCAGAATCGACTTTGAAACGTTTGGTATTTTCGTTCAATATACAGCTTTTTATTTCGATTGTGGTGGTTTATGATTGTGGTCGAACAACGAAACGTCTGATAACAATTCTGAAAATGTAAAATTGAAAAAAGTGACACTGAGAATTTGTTTTTGGGTTTGAGTTTCCTCGTTAAATAACGCTAAAAAAAAAATAAAAACGAAATGTCCAATTTTATATTTTTTTCGGAAAATTTAAATTCGTTTTTCCTGTAGTTTTCGATATCCCAATGCTGAGGGTCGAACTTGTTTTACCCAGTATATAATCATCCTATATATATCAAATTGCAGTAAGTTTCTTTAGCTAAGTCACTTGATATTGTGAAACATTTTAATTTGAAATATTTTACAATTTCTTAAATCCTTTAACTAATGATCTAAATCTGACCTAGACCCTGAAACCTAGAGCTCTATACCTAATTACAAAATACTCATTACACCTATCATTCAGATATAGAACAGAACTGCCAGACTAATTCTAGAAAGGCTAGCCACAATTGTAACTCCTCGCTTGACTATGTTTTTTACTTCCAAGGGCAGCCTTTAAAGGCAAAGGCCTTTAGGGCTGATTATGGTCTTGATATGAATGATCTTATTGACCAGGCACAAGTGGCTAATATTGATGAATAATTAAGAAACAGGTATAACTATTTAAAGGAGCAATGAAGCCTATGACTTCCAGCTCTTAAATGATGAGGAATATTACCAATAACGGTTTTTACTACTCATGAGAAAATACTTGCGGCTTCTCCGTCATCTTAACCGGAAGTCCCTTGATTAAGACAATTTATCACTTACTTTAGCAATAATATCCAAATTGGAATCCAGATGATCGTAAACTGCTCCGGCTGACTTGGAACGCATCTGGTTGTGATACTGAAGTATGTCGCTGTAAACGTTCCTTGAATCTTTCGTAAAGGTATTTTGTAATGTAAAATGGTTCCTATTTCTCACGCTGCTAATACGGTAAATAAGAGCGGCTGCAGAGATGCACAGTATTATTAATAATAGCATTGTTATGTTAAAGACTAGCCTTCTTCTCGACAATTTTTGAAACTCGAATATCGTTTCTTTTAAATTATGTAGTAAACCTCCTGATGCTTTCCTTTCGACTTGCAAAGCTGGAAAACAAATGAAACATATGTTGAATGATATTATAATAAGTAAATATAAATTAAATGATTAATCAATGTATTTATAATGGTTGAAGAGATCCATTATAGAATTTCCTGATGTCACAATATACAATGAGGACGCATGGGTTGGAACAACTTCATTTAAAATTAAGGTGTTGGTTTTTTGGAAAAACGCTTGAACACGTCGTTTTTTTGGACTGCGGTTTTTGTGATGATAAACTCATTTATAAAGGGTGGGCCATAAATAAATTGCCACCATCAACTTCATTTTTTCAAATGGAAACATTTGTTTTTTATTTTATTTTTGAATTTTGCATTGAATTCTGAGTATTTTTGATGTACAGTGTCCTATACCGAAAATTAACAGTTGTTAAAAAAAATACATTTATTTCAAAATTGAAGAAAAAAAACATCAACATATCAAATTAAATGTTCAACTTCCTGACAATACCTAAGACGGTTTTCAAATTCTCGTAACACTTCATTTAGCGTTTGTGGCAGGATTCGTTGTATTTTAGCCCTAATTCTATTCTTTAATTCCTCAATATTTTCCGGCCTATTGAAATAGACTTTGTATTTCACGTAACCCCAAAGATAAAAATTTAACGTGCTTAGATCTGGACACCTAGCTGGCCAGTCGATATTACCTCTCCTTCCGATCCATCTATTTGGGAAAATATTGTCAAGATAATCTCGCACTGTTCTCTTAAACAGGGTATTATCTCATTTTGTAATAGGCCTAATACTTTTCCGAGTTAAGTATTCCCTCAATAAAAAAGGACCCACAATTACGAACGATAGTTAACTCTCTTGGAAAACTGTGTAGGACTTTCCATAATTCAATGTGGGTTTTCTGATGCCCAATATCGAACCATTTAAACAAAATGTTGCCTCGTAGGAAAAAACTATCTTACTTGAAAAGTGCGGGTTAGCATCTATCCATCATTATTTCGCAAAATTCTACTCTCCGGTCCAAATCATCTTCAGTAAGTTCCTGAACTAAATGAACTTTGTAGGGGTGCCATTTATTACTATGCAAGCATATTAAACAATTCACAAACTTCAGCTTGTGTTCGAGTTCTGTCTCCATATCCTACCATCGTCAAAATTTCTACTCGCTGCTTTTCAGTTAAACGCGCAACTACTTATTTTAAGTAAAATTATAGTACAGTTTCTGTGGCAATAAACAAGTGTTAAAAACTCCAGCATTAAAAAAAAGGTTTCCATTCATGTGACTAAAATATCGCCAACAATCATAAAAACCAGACGTAAATAAATAAGTTCAAACCAACAAACAACTGTTAATTTTCGGTATAGGACATTGTATATGAAAAATACTCAGAATTCAATGCAGAACTCAAAAATTAAATAAAAAACAAATGTTTTTATTTGAAAAACCGACGTGTCCGAGCGTTTTTCCAAAAAACCAACACCTGAATTTTAAAAGATTTTATTCCAACCCACGCGTCCTCACTGTATATATTGCTTTTTTTCATAGAAAACGTTATTGTAGAAAAGATTCCCCACGTTTAGATTTCTCAAAAAAGGACAGGAATTTCATGCAAGCTCGAAAAATAAGAAAGATCATTTTGAAGAATCAAGGGTTTCAAATAGTACACAGAGTAATTAGATTTTTTACCTATACTTTGAAAGTTTTTTTACAACAGGTTATTTGCAACAAATTAACTCCATTATAACTTACAGGGCAGTAATTAGTGGTTGTGTATTAAAGTTTAAGTTTAATTAATTAATAATTCCAAAAGTAAATCCATGCCCAAATTTCCATAATAGAGAAGATATTAAATTATAAAATTACTTTATTGTTCTTTGTGACATTTCGACGTATTTTTTTCGAAAAATGTATAAAAACCTCAAAATATTCCTTCTAATACGACTGAAATGTTGTCAAAGTTCAAAAAATATATTTATACAAAAAACTCGTATAATATACAACAGTATTAAAACGGACTACAATCAAAATAGATAATTTCTCTTAGTCCCTTACAGATTTACATTCCCACACAGATGTTTATAAGCTAGGGAAGTTCACATAATCTTTAAAAGCAAAAACGTGGAACACATACTAGAGATAATTTATACAATGTATAAGGAGCTTGATGGGAAACAAATAAAGAAACATCCTCTGCTGAAGTGTAGATGACTTACAAAGACTAGTCCACAATACAGAAACAAAAAAGGTCAATTTAGTTATGTTAACCCAGAAAATATGAAACGAAAACACTTGTCATTTCCAAAGAACTGATTAATTATAAGATAGAGATTGATAGACCAGCATGGAACATACAGGGAGTTTCTAAAATAGGGTTCCAAATTTTTGCTGTGAAGAAGTTATTAAAATAGGTCCAAAAAGAGTATTGGCAACCCAATAAAGGATGAGGAAGAACTGCCTAAAAAGGATAAAGAAAGAAGACAAGGAACTTTTAAAAATTCCGGTTTATTACAATTTTTTATACAAAGACTAACAAAGCTTTAACGATTTTTTTTGTATCTATTTCAAAGATTCAAATTCTTAAGAGCACCATAGCTTGAATACCAGTCGTATCTGACCCCTAGTTCATAGGGGTCAATTTGCAACAAACAACCTGTTATATAACCTATATTCCTGAAAACGTTGATAGACCTGCCACCCTGTATGTATTAATACTATGCCCTGATGTTAAATTTCAAATTAATTATTTGGTGGACAAATGACATTTTTTTAAATGATCTAACTACATACCTTCAGTTCGATCATTGACTAAATTCTTGACTAGCGAAAATTTTGGTTTTATCTCTGGCGAGGGCGAATCTCTGCCACTTTCACCATAAATCGAATCACTTGAATCTATTTCTTGATCCTAAAATTAATATAACTTTAATTGAAACTAGAGTTTAAACACAATAATCAAACGGTATTCTATGAAATTTGTGATTTGGGTCAGATAGATGAACACGCTGAAATGAAGAAAATGTTTGAAGATGAATGTCTGATAAGTGTATCTGTGTTTTATGAATTTAATATCACTTCCATAAAAATATTTTACAACTAACTTAATGATATCCTGTTTATTCAAAACAACTTTTCCTCCTCACTCTTTTTGTGAAATGGGTAAATTCTTGAAATTTGTAATTGAAACAATTATTATTAAAGGTAATGTTTCACAGAGACTGCCATACAGATGTTCTGCCATATAATCAACCTGTTTTCCTTTGTACAAATAAATGTGTATTATGTGTACTTATCTCCGCAATCAATTTTTGCACATCCAGAAACAAGAGGATCTCGCCCTAAATGTATCAAAGTAAGAGTTTTATGGTTTTAGGTACATTCTATTTTCTGAGCTATTCCATTACAAATAGCCCAAAGAAGTTATTCCAGCATTTTGGATTTGAGATTTTTTTTCTTATTGAACTCACAGACTTGAGACTCTTTCCTTCATTAGAATCCACCCGTTATTCTCTAATCAAGAAAATTTCACGGTAGAGTAAGAATTCCCAAAATAATAGTAACTAATAATTAATTATAACACAAACATACTGCTCTAAATCAATAAGTATACACAATAGATATGAACTTTTCTATCACGACATAATTTTCATATTTCAATTACTTATGTGCTACAGAAATGAAGTGAGAAGTGAAATAAATAAAAACACTAATTCACAACTTCCTCAACAATAATTTGGAAACTATTTAGCATAACTGTTAGAAAGTTTTAATTTTGTTTGATTGAAAACAAGCAACTCCGAACGAATTAGATGCAAATAAGGGTGCAGTTAATTTGGCTTAAAACTTATATGTAATACCTCTTGACACCCCGATCAAAATTCTTTAGGATGCCAACGTCTGAACATAGTCAGTTTTGAGATATGAGAGTGTACAGCAAATAAGTTTAGCAATTATACCATTGATGCATGATAAACTGAGATAAAGTCCAAATAAATAAAAACCTGGAGGAATTCAAATCAGGCTCGCGCGGTGTGTACCGCAAACCTGCACGCATTACCTGAATAAACTGTCCAACTACCATACATGATACAAAAGAGGTCTGATATAAAACATTTAAAAAAAATATATAACCGACTTCCACCTATAACTAAAAAGCTAAAAATAATTATAACAAAATACAACTCTAGCAAATAAATAACACATTCAATGTTGTTAGGTACCTACCCAGAAAGTAAAAAATGTAAACATTAAAAGGTGCTCATTCTGAACAAATTAATTACCTACCAATCTAGTATATTTTGAAGCCGGTCCCAAGCAAATCTAAAATCCTAAATTGCGTTACTTATCTACTAATTCATCAAACTTGATTGTTGCTTGGCACCGACTTCAAAAATATACTAGATTGGTAGATAATTAATTTGTACAGAATGAGCACCTTTTAATGTTTACATTTTTTACTTCCTGGGTAGGTACCTAACAACATTGAATGTTTGAAGACGCGAGATGTAAGACCGACATCTAGGATTTTCAAGAGAATCAGTACACAGAGGTTCCGAATCTGGAGCCGTTCCGTGTAAATACTGTTCTCCCTTAACTCCTAGGACAGAATGTCACGATAAAATTTTTAGGTTACTTCACCTGTCAGAGATATTGAATACTCTCTTCGAGGTGTCATTCCTTTGTACGCAAGACAATATATATTATATATAAATATAATATATATTGTTTCTGGTCGGGAACCTTCATCAGTTGCGCTTCCCACAATTGAATGTCCTCTCGAACACTTCTTTATGCATTTGATGCATTTCGTTAAATTTGAAGACGCGAGATGTAAGACCGACATCTAGGATTTTCAAGAGAATCAGTACACAGAGGTTCCGAATCTGGAGCCGTTCCGTGTAATTACTGTTCTCCCTTAACTCCTAGGACAGAATGTCACGATAAAATTTTTAGGTTACTTCACCTGTCAGAGATATTGAATACTCTCTTCGAGGTGTCATTCCTTTGTACTGATTCTCTTGAAAATCCTAGATGTCGGTCTTACATCTCGCGTCTTCAAATTTAACGAAATGCATCAAATGCATAAAGAAGTGTTCGAGAGGACATTCAATTGTGGGAAGCGCAACTGATGAAGGTTCCCGACCAGAAACAATATATATTATATTTATATATAATATATATTGTCTTGCGTACAAAGGAATGACACCTCGAAGAGAGTATTCAATATCTCTGACAGGTGAAGTAACCTAAAAATTTTATCGTGACATTCTGTCCTAGGAGTTAAGGGAGAACAGTAATTACACGGAACGGCTCCAAATTCGGAACCTCTGTGGGCTGATTCTCTCGAAAATCCTAGATGTCGGTCTTACATCTCGCGTCTTCAAATTTAACGAAATGCATCAAATGCATAAAGAAGTGTTCGAGAGGACATTCAATTGTGGGAAGCGCAACTGATGAAGGTTCCCGACCAGAAACAATATATATTATATTTATATATAATATATATTGTCTTGCGTACAAAGGAATGACACCTCGAAGAGAGTATTCAATATCTCTGACAGGTGAAGTAACCTAAAAATTTTATCGTGACATTCTGTCCTAGGAGTTAAGGGAGAACAGTAATTACACGGAACGGCTCCAAATTCGGAACCTCTGTGTACTGATTCTCTTGAAAATCCTAGATGTCGGTCTTACATCTCGCGTCTTCAAATTTAACGAAATGCATCAAATGCATAAAGAAGTGTTCGAGAGGACATTCAATTGTGGGAAGCGCAACTGATGAAGGTTCCCGACCAGAAACAATATATATTATATTTATATATAATATATATTGTCTTGCGTACAAAGGAATGACACCTCGAAGAGAGTAAACATTGAATGTGTTATTTATTTGCTAGAGTTGTATTTTGATATAATTATTTTTAGCTTTTTAGTTATAGGTGGAAGTCGGTTATATATTTTTTAAATGTTTTATTTTCAACTTTTTACTTTATTTGAACTCAGGTAGTTTTCTTTCTTTATTTTTTATTTTGTATGTATAACCTTAATAGACAGGACCAGATAACATCGAAAGCCTCAACATTACACAATGATACATTTTCATTTAAATTTAAATCTTTACTAACAAAATGTACTAGTACGCGTTGACTTAATAAGCCCAAAATATATTTATGCTTTATAGACTACGCCATGTAACCTTTTTTCATCTTTTTTTGGCCACCCTGTATAACTATGGATAATTCAACTCCAACCTATGTACCAACCATCCTGTCCATACGACATACTATATTTCAACCATAGTATATAACTCCTTGTGGGCTACCCGATAAATTATTTCATTTTTAACATTTTATATTATCGCCCTGTGTAACATTAATTCCTCTCCACACTTTATACAACTTCTTATGGACTATAAAATAAATAATGTTTTAATCACATTGTATAAATATAATTCAACTCCAGCATATATTTCAACCATCCTCTATATGATTTGCTTATGTCCACATCATATAACAGTTTTTTAATCACCCTATATAATTTTAATTTCACATTTTTTCCAACATTTTTATACCACCAAACGTCCAGTCCACCCTATATTCCAACCATCCTGTATATACGGCTGCCTACGGACCACTATCATTCTAGTCCGTCCTATATTTCAATCTTCATATAAATGCAACTCCTTCTATCACTTTACTTTGTGATTTCGTTTGCTATAACTAAACACCCTGTCTATAAACGCATCAAATAATAGTTTAAAGTTTGACATGTGTTGTCACTGAATTTTCTATTAAGCCGGGAGAATGTGACAACCAAAAGCACATTCTTCGCAAAATGGAAAAATTTGCATTTAAATAGGTATTAGCCTCGTATACAAACAAAACGAGCTTGGTACTCATTGATTTAAGGAGCCGAAAATACTATGTTTTACTACCTATGTGCATTTTCAAATTCCCAATTGAAACTTCCAGTGCCTAGAATTACCGTACTATTACGTTGGAATTAAAATATTTATGAGGAAATGTCCGTTATGACATTTCGATGAAATTTTTGATAAGAATTTTGGAATTTTCGGCGATTTTCTGCAAAACTGCAAGTTGCACATCGCAGAAAAGTATATGAGATCACCCAAGGATCTTCTTTAATAGATTAAACGTTGAAAAACTATACACATCCATAAGGAGTTATCGAAAAATCGACTAAAATATTAGGGATATTGGTCGATTTCCATGCACGCATGTGTTCATTCACAAATTTTATCACTTTACCAATAGAATTCTTTTCCAAAATTTGAAGTTTCACCAATTCGGATATATACTCTATTAAACAAGACAATATTCATTCAAAACGGTGCAGCACAGGAGAAGAAATCAGGTAACATACATATAAAAAAAAGCGAAAAAAAAATACGCGACGAATTGATAACCTCCACCTTTTTGGAAGTCGGTTAAAACTCTCTCATATCTCAAAAACTGGCCATTTTTAGACGTTGTGGTCATAAAAACTTTTGATCAACATACCACGAAGTACATACAACATACTTGCCCACTTTTTTAAACTGACTAAAAAACTTACTTCAATTTCTGGTTCAATTATCACAGGGGATGCATTCTTTGCTCTTTGCCATACCGTCTTCATATACCTCAACGTATTATCTCTTGACATTAAACTACCAAAAATATGCTTGTCATCAGCAGTTACTACACCAACAGCGTTCGGTATGATACGGGCGGTTTTTTCTTTCGTGATATCTTCAACAGTGAGCACTGGTATTAGTACCTATAAAACGTTTATAGGCAATTAATATTACACCAGTTGTGAATCAAATTGTATATTGTTGAAGAAATAAATTGTAACATCAGTTCATGTCAAAAATAAATAGTTTTGTGCACCACTGAAGTATTGTGACAAGCTCTGTCATTAAGTAAATGGTTTCATAGTTCACTAAAAACTGTGTTGAAATAGTACGACCCGGAGAGCCACTGTAGGACCACCTAGGCCCCGATTCTTGAAACCACGCGAACGCCCAACCACGACACTGACGACGTCAATCAAATGAAAACTAATAGAAATTGGTATTCTCCAATATCGTGTGTGACTGAACCAATGTGTTTTTCAATGGAATAACGACCGTTTACGTTGCACAGTATGGTTTCAAGGATTGGGGCCCTGAATGAACTGGCCATAGTTAAAGCCCTGATATAGCGTTTAGATTGGAACATACATCAAAAATATTGAGGTGGTCCTTGGAGATGGCAAAGCATTTTCTGAACCAGACCAGAAAGAAGATAAGGGAGTTTACGGTACAACTTGAAATACTATGGAAAATCTTTATTCTTTATTCAGTTCAAAAATTTACAACAACACAATATTCATTGCAAATCCTACAGAGGTAATGAAACCTGTGCGTAGGACCTGGACAGAATTACCTAAAACTAAACATACATACTAACATAAAAATATAGACATATAAACTACTATACTAAAACACTAGAGACTAAATTATATTCAAGTATTGCTATTTTTTTTATTTTTATACAATACTAATTAACGCAAAACTTAATAGTACCCCTTTACTCTGCACAACAATCATGTTGTATTTAAATATTTAAGAAACATACAACAATACAATAATAACAAAATCAAAAAGTTAAATTTAGTGTACTCACACAATTTCTTTCACAAATGTATCCTTACTTGTTATTATAAATCCATTATTTTATTTTTCTTTTTTTGTGATTGCTATTCAAGATTTTTAAATCATTTGACATGCTGTTAAAAAGTCTAATAGCTACAATGAAGCTACTTTTATTACTTATTGTTTTCTTAATAGTAGGCATTTGTAAGTTTTTATTTCTGGTTAAACTTGTCGATGTTTTAAATTTATCCTTTAGATTATTGTAATGGTACATAAGTGATTCAAAGTAAAAGAGCTGTTTTATATTTAGTGGATGAGCCATAAGTACAGGTTTCTTATTATTTATTACTTTTAAAATTCTGTTTTGGATGTTTTCTAACAATATTCTAAAGTTTGCGTAGGCCCCTCCCCAGACTATTATTCCATAATTAATTATTATGCTATTAAATAGGGCGTAATATATCATTTTAAGAGTTTCACAGTTCATTACTCTAGATAAGTTAAATAAATAAATTACTTGGCAAAAATGAAAACAAGATATTTGGTTTTGTTAATAACGTATTGAATATGTTGATCCCATTTTAAATTCTTATCGAAAATAATCCCTAAATATTTACAATTTTGTACTCTAGTAATATTACTACCTTTTATTTGAATATTAAATATATCAGGGACACTATCAGAATAATTCCCAAAGGTCATACATACGGTTTTCTTCGTATTTAAGGATAGTTTGTTTAACATAAGCCAGTCAGCAATGTGATCGAGATACTCGTTCATTTTCATTTGAACTCCTTTCCAAGATTTCTCCATTGAGATAACGGCAGTATCATCTGCATACGATATTATATTGAAAAGCATATCCACCAAGATGTCATTAATGTATAAAATAAAAAATAGTGGCCGCAAAATTGTTCCCTGAGGAACTCCTGTTTTGACTGTCAAAAAATTTCTATAATTTTCATCTATCTTAACTCTTTGTTGCCTATTTTCTAAGTAACTCGTTAAAAGTTTATTTTTATCTTATACCAAGAATTTATTTCAGACCGCTAGCAAATTTTTAACGACAAATATAGTACATCTGGGAATACTATCATCAGTAAACGTACTAGACGAGACAAGTTATCAAAGAAATTAAAGATTCTATACCGCAGTATTAAGTATTGAGCTATTTATCAGCCAAATGTCTACCCAAATCGTTTAGGTAAAGAAACAAGAATATAGTCATAGCTGTATTGACAATCACCTACATCAATTTTGAGAGTTTTGAGTTTATTAGCAGAAATATCCCAAAAAAATTCAATTTGAGTAAACTTACCTTGGTAACATATCCAAAAACATTGGAATAAAATGCAAAATAGTTTGTGGTGATATAAAGATGGCCTTGTAGCAAAATATCACCCACGAGAGCACAGGAATAATGATTGAGCACCTTCTCATCTTCTTCGACACTAGGGAAGTGCCTCATAAACTTTTTCTGCCTAGTCTTAGATATTATGTGGATCTTAGGATCGTTTGGCGTTTTCGGACTAGGAGGCTCATCTAATTGTGCTTGTGCAGTCATAACTGGTGTAGACGTTGAAAGGTGTTTTAGCGATACTCTGAAAAATTATAAACATATCATCACGAATCAGTGGTGCGTTATAGTAAAATAAGTTTAAAGAAATCCTAGTAGTCGATCATTGCATCTTGTGTGAACATATTCAAAAGATATTGCTATCATTAAATAAACAATCTTTGCAGCGTATACAGGAAATGCAGGGAAACTTTCAAGTAAATAAACACAATATTGTATTCCTTGACACCATGACCAATATTCCTCTTTTGATAGGTAAAGCCCAAGAGTGGTGTAAGGATTGTAAGCCAGAGAGATGGTATGCACATCAGCAACCATCAATCGAGCAATTTTATTTAAATTTGTCACTTTTAGTTCAATTAGCAATTAACTTTTCGGGATTTGCAGTTCAGTCCTTTGTTTAAATAAGGAAAATGTAATTAAAATGTATTATTTTATTATGAAATGAAAACTTCTTAGACATTGTAAAAATGATCCGGATATTCGGGACATAACTGGCAGCACAGTTGCCACATTTCCAGCACCAAGCTCTGATGTATTCAGAGTAATTTACCCAGTAATATTATGGAGACAGCAGGTCCCTTTTTCTTTGAGATTTGGTTTGTCTGCCATAATTGAGAGAGAGAGAGAGAGAGAGAGAGAGAGAGAGAGAGAGAGAGAGAGAGAGAGGTAATGTTTTCTGATATTTAATTTTTGATTATTGATTAGAAGTTTGAATTTTCATTTTACATTGTTGTTTCAATTGATATATACAATCTTACAATACAACATATATTTGAAACTTGAGTTTTATTGACTAATAACAGTCGAGTACATAATAAAGGTACTTTTCAGGTAAGAGTCTCAAATAGTCGGAGAAAAATAGAAGTTGTAGTAGAATTTTTTTATATTTTCAAAAAGAATTTGAGTTTTAAAAAGCAAATAAATTTTAAATCAAGTAATATAAACATAATATTCTGGCCACTTTGAACTTACACATTAGTGAGTTTTTGGGGTACCATCCATATCCCGGGAATACCAAAAGTGACACTGAAATTTTAATTTCATTATCCGGAGATCAAAGTGTATTTACATTTTAATTTTGAGACTGGGGTATCCAAGAAATACACTCCGGCCATACGGTTTTCCGAATTTGTTTGAACACAAAAGTCTTGTATATATGGTGGTGAAATTTAAAAATCTAAAGCAATCCACAGAACTGTCTCATAATGGTCAAACCTTTTATGAAACAAACGACAAATTAGAAGATCGCGAAAGAAGTTTGTAGCAATACCTACCTCATATTTTATTCTTACAGAAATAACACATGAACAAAATTTCAATTTACATCAAGTGCTTGTGGGCCACCCTATATAACAATTTTATTTTAAAATTTGTTTGAATCATCTTGTATAACTGTAACTCTACTTCACCTTATAGTGCAACCATCCTGTATATGCTGCTGTTTCTTTTTCTCCCAATATAACTTTTTTTAACACCTGCTTATAACTCGATTCCACCCTATATTTCAGCAATGCAACTGCTTATGATCTGCGCTAAATAAGAATTATTTCTGATATTTTTTTAGTCTCCTTGTAAAGTACAATTTCTCTCTACACTATATTTTAATCACCCTTTATATGCAACTTTTTCTAACATTGTATTAATCACACTCTAAAACTATAATTTTACTTTGCCCCATGTTTCAGGTATTTCTTGGTGTGTTACAAATGTAAAAACACAGTTTGGCACCAAACCTCTATTTAAACACTCACCCAAACTGCAACTACTTCTTGACCACCCTATATAACAATTTTAATCAATTTTTCTTAACCGCCTTGTATAACTATAACTCCACTTCCATCTACATTAAAACCTGTATATACTGCTGCCAATCAGTCAAATATTATAATTTATTTTTGAACCATTCTGTATAACCATAATTTTACTCTACAAAATCTTCAACCACCCTATATGTTCATTTGCTTAGGGGCCACCAAATATAACATTTTTTAAACACTTAACTATAACTCTGCTCTACTCACTATCTTATCTACCTACGCAACCCTGGAGAGTATAATAAAGTATAATTTCTCTCCACCTTATATTTCAACCGCCCGTATATGCAACTTTTTCTATCATTGTTTTAATCACACTGTATAACTATATTTTTTCTTTTATACGTTTCAGATAATTCATATGGCATATATGCAACAACTCATGTTCTATCCTACAAAAAAATTGTATCCAATCTGTTTAATTATAATTATACTCCACCCTCTGTTTCAACTTGTATATGTAACTACTTATCGGCCACCCAGTATAAAATTGTTTGTACCTCCCTGTATAACTATACATTCATCAATGCGCAATATATTTCACCAAAGCTGCTTATGGGGCACCCTATATAACAATTTTGTTCAACATTTTTTTGAATTACCTTGTATGTATTACAACTACCCTGTATACGCTGTTGCTTATTGGTAAACCAATAAAACATTTTTTAAATACTTAACTATAACACTTTTCCACCCTATATTTCAACTATTCTATATGTGCAACTGATTAAAAACGACGCTATTTCACAATTTTTCCTCATATTTTTTAAATCACATTATAAAGAATAATTTCTCTCCACACTTCATTTAAAGCACCTTGTTTGAATCACACTTTGTAACTATAAGTTATACTTATACTGCGTCCATTTATTACCCACCCTGTATAATTATAATTCTACTCCATCCTATGTTTCAACAACCTTGTATATTCAACTACTTATATGCCACCCAATATAACATTTTTGTAACAGCCTGTATCCTTAAAATTCTACTCTATATTATATTTCAACCATCCGGTAAATGTATAGCTGTAATTATACTCCTATATATGCAACTACTTGTGGATATAAAATAATGTTTCAAGCACTCTATAAACTATAACTTTACTCGATCTTATATTTCAACCACCCTGTATAATCAACTTCTTCTAACATTTTTTCAACTCATTTAATAACTATAATAACTCAAGAACATAATTCAAAGATCCTAACTGCTTATATAACACATTTTTTTCTAGAAAAATTTCATCCACCCTGTATAAATATTCTACCCTTATTTCAACCATATTGTGTATGCAATTACTTATGAGTAAAACAATATATCATTTTGTTATCCAGTCTATATACGAGTAAATATAATTATACTAATCCCGTTTATGAACCACCTGGTATATATAACTATTTATGGCTCACTCAATATAACTTTTTTGAACCACGCCGTATAACTAATACTACTCCCCGTTATGTCAGCCACATTGTTTAAATGCAGCTGCTTATAGTATACCTCATATAATTTTTTTTAGTTTTTTTAAAATGCATATCATTCTACTCCGCACCAAGTTTCCTATATATAGAACACCCTGTAACGGTTCATATAACAGTTGATTTTTTTTAATCGAAACATGTTACATGACATATTCCGAATTTTTAAGAAAAGCTAATGTGATGCAAGTATCTAATATTTGGTGCTTGTGGTGGAACCAATAGAGTAATTGTCTTATCCAACATGGTAGACGTTTTTTCGCTATATCTAGCGTTTCTGTCAATTTAGGGAGATAAAATATCTACCAGATTTTAAGGCAAACTATAGGCTTTGCAACAAAAAAAAGACTCAGCAAAATCAGTTCAGTAGTTCTTACGTGATGCCCGCACAAACAAACAAACGGACAGACAAATTTACAATTTTACAGTAGTATAGAAGCTGCACAACAGAAATCGTACTTGGATCAAATATATAATAGATATGTTACACTATTCTCAATACTTACTCAGATCCTGAGCTCCCAGTAGAAATCGAATCACCATCCGAAGAAGAATTCATTGTTAAACTTTTGTTAGTTTCTCTCTGTGATTTTATGATTGCTGAGCGGTAAATGTGAATGTTTCACGAGTAATATGGATTTTGATTAAACCGTCGCTTATCAGTGAACCAACCAACTGCAGATGTGTCACTTATATTGTGTGAAACATGTAGGATGTTATCTAAGCAATGTGATCAATTAACGGAATGATAACGCAGCAGGTGTTCATAGAAGTATTTCAAATCGATTGTAAAATAACATTGGTTTCGTGAACTATTGCGCGAAAAGAAATACCGCATTAGTGCTTTTTATGTCGTTTAATTACGTTGAATATTTGGAGTGATAGCTGAATACGCAGTTTGTTTAAAAGTATACAAAACAGAGAGAAATATTATTTATTGTATATTAGCATGACACATTAGTTATCAGAGATTATTATAGTATTTTTGAAGTTTGATATACGGAAAATAATGACCAAGTTTTATTGTGATCAGTCTAGTCACAAATCGTGAACCATTTTTTGTTTGGAAACAAAAACTTCTTACGAAATACACTTTCCGTCTCTCATTATCATCCTGTCTGTTTTTCTTTCTATTGAGTAATTGTTAGTAATAGATATAAATTTCAGGAAAATTATAATATTTGTCACTATTTTGTACGACTCAAATATTAATCCTATTGTGTAATTTAATTTTTTATTTAAATATAACTGCAAACGAACATTTGACGTTTCGGTTAATTTTTATATAAAATATTTAATATATTTAAAATATAAAATTTGGTATTCTGTATAATCTGGTCGCTTTAATTATAACAGGTTAAATTATGGGACCATTATTTAAGAAGATATTTATTAAACATCACAACATGTCCAGACTATTTTTCAAAATAGCTCTTGTAATATATTTTAATAATCCAATACTTATTAAAACAATGTCCGTCAAAATGCAGTAAATTAGAGTGGCGCTGATGTAGCAAGAGCGTTGAATTTAAACAGCTAGACAAAAGGAGAAAAATATATTTTTTACGTCCCTCGGTTGAAAAAAAAACAAACAAAACCGGTAGTTTGACATTAATGTTGTTTTATATTTAGCAATTCATTGGTAACTTCTTAAACTTGTTAATTAATGATTTCAGCTGGACACTTTTATAGTTCAATCCCCATACAGTGTGGAACAACCAAATGGGTAAATTTTTTTATATTTTTGTTAATATCTTTTAATTTATTTATTTTAAAAATATGAAAAAAATATGTTTGTTTTCGTCGTAATGAGTCCTTTTATCTGATATATAACATGATGGGTTAGAAACAATTTTAATTTTATATATTCCATTTAATTCTGTAATTTGCCCCCAAAATGAAAAGTAGAGGTTTCTCCTTATTTTTCCAGTAAACTTCAGGTCAGAACCTATAAAACTATTTTTTTTCAAAACTTTACGTTTTATAGTTTCGGTGATAAGGGGGGGGAATGGGTAAATTTTGATATATTTTCTTTAATATCATTTTATTTTTTTTAATATGAAAAAAATATATTTGTGTTTCTCAGAATGAAACCTTTCATTTGATATATTACATGATGAGTTTGATTTTTTTTATTTTTAAATTTTTATTTAATTCTATAATTTGCTCCCCAAAATTAATATTAATGGTTTCTCCTTATTTTTCCTGTAAAGTTCGGGTAATGTTCTATATTTTCTATTTTTTTTCGAAATTTTAGGTTCAGTAGTTTCGGAGATCAGGGGGGGGAACGGTCGATTTTTTTAGTTTTTCCCCCCAGAAGTACCCCTAAAATCAAAATTTCTTCTTTTGCGATATGTGCTCCTGATCAGGTCACCAAACTGTACCTTCATACCAAATTTCAACCTCTTCCGTCCAGTAGTTTAGGAGAAAATTGCTGTGATGTGACAGAGGCAGAAATCCTGACTGACATTATAAGGGTATCCGTATACTGTATATACTGAACCCTAAAAACCCGATTCATCACATGTTATTATCCTTTCCAATAAATTTGGGTCATTTTCAATGGCATTCAAAGTGTCAGTACAAACATTTTTGCGAGCTGCTTTTTGGTACCATTTTTGCACACACTTTTCGCATGTTCAAATTGTCACGTAAAATTTGCCGTACACATTCTTTATCAATGCCTACAGATTCAGCAACTGCTCTAATACTCAATCGACGGTCAGACCGAATCAAATTAGCAACTTTTTCCACATTGCCATCCGTTTTTGATGTTGAAGGACGACCTGGTCGCAAATCATCTTCAACGTCTTGTCGACCATATTGATAACGCTTAAACCATTCAAAAACACGAGTCCGCGATAAACATTCACTGCCATACACTTCTTTTATAATATTACAGGTTTCGGTAGCGGTTTTTCCAAGTTTAAAGTGGAATTTAATAACAATTCGTTGCTCTATTATTACGCTAACCATTTTTCAGGCAAAATAAAATAATAACACTAACGTAAATGAAGGTTATGTCTCAACGATGTTGTTTACAGAAACGAGACTAACTGCATTTTGAAGTGGAAGCCTCAAACTAAACAGCTATTAGTCAATGTTGATTGGCACATGCTCACTCGTTCCACTGCAGTGTCAGTCCCGTTATTTAATAGCCACACCTCGTATACTAAGATCTTCCTCGAGAACCACTGTATCCAGTGGAGAAAACAGCATGAAAATCGGTGCCGTGGTTTTTGAGTTTATCGCGAACAGACAGACAGACAGACAGTCCCGAGAAGGGGTAGCATCCCCCTCCCCACCCCTCGGGAAAAAAGCACCCCCCGGCATAGAGTCAACTTTGAAGTAGAGAGTAAGTAGAGATGAAATCCAAATTTTTAGGGAAATCGGCGCTACTTAAATTAATTAGACAGTATTACCGTTTTTTGCCCAAATCACTGGACTACTTACTGATTGTACATAATTACATATACCCGGCTTGTACTGTTTCATGTGCAATTTGCGACAAATTGTTGCCTATACTAGGGAAATGTTTTAACCCGCCACTGTTATCATCTTGTCTTTTGATAAATATTGAAACAATTGTCACAGGAAATTACTACTAAAAAATAATTCCAACAAAATAAATAATCAATCAAAACTATGCCAATTGGTGGAAATAATCATACACGTATACACATGTGATTTTAACGATCTACATTTATGCAAAAAACTAATCAAGCAAAGATTAAAATTTTCTATAGTATAGATGAATTCTTCGAAGTATTTTAACAACTTGAATTTTGATAGGAGACCAGGTCATTTTGTAAAGGATAACTAAAAAATAACAATTAAATACATTAACATACTAGAACTAATAACATTGTTGTGTCAAAGGCGTAAAATACCGTGTGATAATAGACGTATTGTAACTTGTAGATAAAAGACGAGAATCATAAACCACGTTAAACATGGGCAATTTATAGTTCATCAACTTTTCACAATACAAATTTTTGTTGTTGTTTTAATTTTATATCTTAGTTTTGAAGAATAATTTCAAGAGTTATCTGTCTTCCATATTAATGAGGCTTCCTTCTGTACATTTCTGGCTTGTGATTCGTCCTTCCAAGTTTTATAATATGTGATCCAAAATGCACACGGTGCAGTTATTGGTATTTGATTTTTATTTCCTCCTCTAAGAATTTATTAAACATAACGTTTGTTTTTGTTTGTTTATTATTTTCTGCAAGACATTTTACTTTTTTTCATTCGGTAGGATATATATTTTTGAAAGTATCCTTTTAATCAATTTGGTCTTTAACGCACTTTTGCAAGGGATGTACCATTCTAGAGAACTACTATACTGGACTTCTGATTGGATTCGTTTTTGTTTTTTTTTTCTGAAATCTTTGGGATTAACTACCACATAAACTTGAAAGTCTGTATATTTCAAAAGTCCAAACGTTTCAAGGTCTAAATCAGACCTCGTTTTCAATGGTAGGAATACAAATTGAACAAAAAAAAATTGAGAAGATTCACAATGACAAATATCGAAATCACAATTTAACATTAATGTTTGATAAATAAAACTGATGTAACTAAGGGAATTTACTGCTATTTAGTATATACAGGGTAGCACAATTTTTTAAAGATCATGTGAAATAACAAAGCTTCTTTCAAATTGGATGAATTTGAAAGAGTTATCTTTAGAATTTCATGTGGCGGTCCTAGATACAACTTTGTTATAAGATAGTGCATTCGCCAAAAATGAGACCAAAGAAATTCTGATATTCCAGAGATCTAATTAAAGTCATAAGGTAGAACCTAGAGAAAACCTTCTCAACTATCCCGATATAGGGTTGTTCAAAAGGATATTAGATATTACCATTATTAATTTCATCCTCGATTATTGGCAACCAGGAACGGTTGAATTCTATAGAAGTAGTATCTTTCATTTAATAAAATTAAAACAGACTCTTTCAGCTTTCGTTTTGTGTTGTGTTCTTTGTGGAATATGGTTGAATTTTGAAATTGTATGTTTTGAACAAGATTCCAGGTATGTTCACAAATTGTTGACTTTTCGAATTGTCGTTTCTTTATATAATTTTTGTGTTCATTTATTCGAAACTTTATAGGCCTAAAGGTTTCTCCAATATAAAATTTGTTACATTCGCAAGGAATCTTATAAATGCAGTTCTTCGAGTTTTGTGTTACGTTATTTGGTTCAGTTTTTGATAAAAGTGGTTTGAGTGTATTTCTTGTTTTGAAAGTTGTTTTAATATTAAATCTGTTTCCCACTCTTTTCAGCCTTTCTGAAAGACCCTGTATATATGGTATGGATGTTGTAGTAATGTTGTTATCAAGGGTATTAATATTGTTTGGAGTAGCTTGCTGTTGATTGTTAGTTATTGTTTTGTGTTCAATTTTATCTAACTCTTTATTAATGAACTTTTTAGGATAATTGTTAGCAGATAAAACATTTTTGATAAATATTTTTTCTTTATTAAAGTTATCCATATCAGAACAGTTGATTTTTGGTCTATCATATAAAGATTTATTGATGCTTTTTTACGATATTTGGGTGATTACAGTTAAAATTGAGATATCTGTTAGTCTGAATCGACTTTTTGTAGACTTGTGTATCAAATGACGATTGTGTTTTTGTTATTAAGATGTCTGATCCTCGTTTAAATCATGAACCACAGTCAAGTAATTTTCTGTTGTATAAACGAGTCTATATTGTGATTCAACTGAACGTCGTTTTATTTATGTTGGTAGTATCGATTCCTGGGAATATTTATTATATCACATTTATGTTAGCTTCCTTTGACGTATTGTACGTAATAAATCTAACATTTTTGATGTAATTGTTAGGGTGAACTTATTTACTCGTTTAAAATTTATCAAGAAAGTAAACCAGTTGTATGAGTGCACCAGAAAGTAAAAAACGAACTAATAATTTTAGCGCAAAGGAGGTGCAAATTTTATTAGGCCTGGTGGAAAAATATAAGGATAGACTCGAATCTAGGAAAAGCGATCGCACAAACAGTGCATTAAAACACATGGCGTGGATAGAACTGGCAAACGAGTTCAATAGTGAAAGTGGTATTTCGTTGTGCTAAAATAAATTTGAGAATATTAAAAAAGATGCAAACAAAATTTTGCTGATGAAAAAATATATATCACAGGTACAGGGGGATCCACTAAACAAACCCAAAATAGACGATGTGGATCAAAAAGTAATGGAAATTATAGGTACCCAAATGACAGGATTGCCATCAGAATTTGATAATGATGAAGGTAAAATTTTAATACAGCTATTAAACAACAAATTAAATACTTTAAGTTTAGGTAAATGCTCTATAATTGGAAGTACAAATGAAGAAGTACGTGAAGGAAAAACGGGGGAGTTTTCACAAATTCCCAGTAAGTTGTAACAATTTGCGACATACCTACCATATTTATATAGTTTATTAACGTATGGTTTGGGAAGAATTGGAAAACTTGTGACTAATACAATTTTTCAATTTTGTAGACAAGTGGTCAAAGTATACACCTTCACAATTGCGTACACCAAAATCGATTCCTTTAGGGAAGCAAATAACTAAAGTCTTACTATTGCTGTAGTCTAAAATCATATCATAGTTATTGTTTTAGAAAATCTTCCCAAACAGATTCAACTGTCAAATAAAATTGTTTGCTAGGCAAGAAGTAAAGCTGTGCTTGCAGAAAATCAACTGCTCATTCTTCAGGAAGATCATGAGTTTAAAATGAAGTGCATGAAAGAAATGCGCAGGATCTGGAAATTGCTAGAAAAGCTTTGCAGAAAGAGCAGCTGGAAAATCACTAAAATAAGGTTTTTGTGTGTATAATTTATAAGGTTTTCAAATGTTCGACTAAAAATAAAATAAAATTACATTTGGCATTGAATTTATTTTAATGACACAAAATACATAAATGTTTCACTCCTTTTTATTACAGTAAATTCTGAAAGTAATCTGCTATCAAGCCGTGTCGTACAGCATTATTAGCTGCATTTTGAACACCTTGTTGGGGTTCTATAGGGATGTTTCCTAATGGTAAGGCAGCTTCAATTTCTGCATCTACATTATGAAATTGACATACACAACAAACAACTACAGCTTCAACTTTTTGTACCTTTAACTTTATGCCGAATGCTAAAATTGGAAATCTTCTTTTCCATACTCCAAAACACCTTTCAATTGTATTTCGGGTTCTTATCAGGGATTCATTAAATAAATTTTCAGCACGTGATACTGAGTTCTTTAAGGGAGTAATTAAATATCGCTTGATGCCGTATCCACTGTCCCCAATTAAAACGGTATCCCCAAATTCTCCCATTTAGAAACGTCTTCTTAAATTTGAATTTCTGAAAATATTAGCATCATGGACAGAACCGGGCCATCTGCACACAATGTCTCTGATTTGTAAATCAGCATCACAAACGGCTTGAATGTTAAGAGAATAGTATCCTTTTCTATTTCTATAAATCTCGGCTTCTCCTCCAGGAGATTGTATTTTAATATGTGTACAATCTATTACTCCTATACATCTTGTTAAAAAACATCTGCCTGACAATATAGTCATTTTGATTGGGCATATTGATATATATTCCTCGCAAACTTGCTATTGCTCGAGTGACTATATTCACCACTCTACTTGCAGTAGATTTGTCAACACCAGCCAAATTCCCAACAACTTGCAGAAAAGAGCCGGTTGCTAGAAATCTAAGTGTTAAAAGCACCATCTCTGCAGGTATTAGAGCACAGTTTCTAAAAACATTCCTTCATATAATTAAGTTTTCCGGAAAGGCAAGGAAATAAATTGCATTACCTTTTCATTTTTGTTTCCAGCGGAATAATTTCTATAATATGCCGTACAACATCTTTGGTCAAACGAAATCTTTGAAAAAATTCAGTTTCGTTCCAAATATAGAAATGATTTAACCGTTCACGAAAATTACGCGGCATTCTGGGATGTAAAACTGCATCAACGAGACCCAAAAAATCTTCGTCGTCTGTTAAAACCTCATTCCTATTAGCCATTTTCAACTTATAATAAGTTATCAAGGGATATAAAAGCACACAATGAAAAACCCGCTTCGAGTTAAGTATAGTTGACTTGTCAAATTACAAAACAGAACTCGGTTCAAATCGTTGATCCGTCAAAATGCTAGGTTCAACTTAAACTCCCGTTTGACTGACTTTCAACGTTTATACAACCCAAAATTTACTTTTGATCTCCAGTTCAAGACTGAACTGGCGTTCAAACGGTTTATACAACCGGGCGTAAGAAAGGTAGTGT
This sequence comes from Octodonta nipae, assembly GCA_034190945.1. Lineage (NCBI taxonomy): Eukaryota > Metazoa > Arthropoda > Insecta > Coleoptera > Chrysomelidae > Octodonta > Octodonta nipae. Next base: position 79,419,325 of record CM067223.1, on the reverse strand, counting down.
GTTATTTTGCTCAATTTCTAATGTGAATTGTATAGTTGGTTCTTTGTTATTGATGTCGTTAAATAATTCATGTAAGTTTTCAAGAGAGTGTTCCTAAATAGTGAATATATCGTCGACATAACGCCAACATACTAAAGGTTTATTGTCTTTTGTAAAAATTATTTGTTCTTCAAATTTTTTCATGAAAATGTTGCTCAAGGCTTGGGACAGGCAAAATCTTGTTGGTAGTAGTCATCGTTAAGTTCAAAATATGTTGTTTTCGTACAAGATGTTAGTAATTCCATTATTGTGTCAATGAATAATTGTGTACGTTCGTTTAGGAACAAGTCACGTTCTAATAGTTCTCTTACAATAGGGAGTGTTTTGGTGACCGGGACATTATTGTATAGATTTAAAATGTAAAAATTTGCTAGTGTGAAAGTATTTTTGTATTGTATATAGGATAATTTGTCTAAGAAATGTGCATTGTTTTTAAGATGTGAATTGAAGTTACCTGTAAGTGGAGAAATAATCTTTAGAAGAAATTTTGAAAGTTCACTGCAAGGAGAATTTGTGGAACTGACAATTGGTCTTAAAGATATGTTGGGTTTATGAATTTTAGATAAACCATAGAAATGTGGATGCTTGGAATAGTGTGGAGTAAGAGTTCTACGTTCTTGTTCAGTAAATTCATGTCTGTAATTGTATAGTAATCGGTATATTTGGTTTTCAATAGAACTTGTTGGATCTTTGTTTAATTTTGTGTACTGTCCTTGTGTGATTATGTTCTGAAGTTTGACATCATATTCATTTTCATTTAAAATTACTGTGGCATTGCCTTTATCTGCAGGTAAAATTTTTATTGTACTGTCATTTTTTAAGGCTTTATTTGCAAATAGTTCATTTTTAGAAACATAATTTTTAATGTCTATATTTTTCAATTTCAAACATACAACTACAATTTTATAATGGTATAGAATATAGATTTACGTCTAGTAATCTCTGAACTTCAATTTCGTAATAATTTTGAAGATCTTTTCGCTAAATATATCTTTATTTGATGTAAAAATTCAAAATTAAAATAAAAAATGAAAATTCAAGTTGATAAGAAAAGTATATGAAAGATATAAATTTAAAATAATCTGAATTTCCTTACAAGTAGTAAATATCCTAGATACGAGGAATATCTGCCTAGTTAAATACTGAAAGATAACACGAGATTTGCGACATTGTAAACAACAATAAATATTTAATATCAAAATAGCTCGACGTAAAACGACACATGTTTACATAAGATGTAAAATATAACGAAGAAAATAAAACCTCATCAATAAATCACTCACTTAAAACCTAAATGCATATTTATTTGCATTTGACGTGTAATGATAACAAAAAAATATGTTGACTGAACCTCGAAAATTGAGTAATTTGTGGTTTCTTTGATTAGGAAGCACTAACCTGGGCACAAGTTCCTAATTACTTGGATACAGTTAGAACGGAAATGTCCCTTGTTGTACAGTTTCTATTTTTTTTATGAAAACGTACAACTATTTTAATACGTTTTTTATAAAGTGGCTTTCGTGTCTATCTGTTTTGAGTTTGAATCTTGAAACTTTACGCATAGTTCCCCAGAATTGATTAAGTTCTCTTTAACAGTTTCTGTTAAGCAGATATCAGTTTTTTTGGGCAATTACATGAAAATCTAGATCTCAAACATAACGTCTCACTGTAACAAATAATTTTTGTGTAATTCTAAGCTAGGAATTACCTACAAAGTGTTAGTACACCAAGAAAAAGTTTTAGATTTTTATTCGGCTGTATTGAAAATTTTTAATTTCATAGCAAAATATAATCTACGGGACACCTCTAATATAAAATAAATGTTCTTATCATCCATAACACGTTTTGAGAGGGAAATTTTTCTCATTTTCGTGTCGAAATTAGCAGGTACATGAACTTTAACAAGATTATTTGGATATCTGCGAGATGGGTGCCGCGATTCCTCATACTTGACCATAAGCGAAATTAAGTGATCACTTCAGAAAAGTGTTTGGCGATGTTCAGTGGGAATCCGAATGAGATTTTGCGGCGTAATGTTATCCTGTACGAAACAGGGGTCCACCACAACAAACAAGAGACCAAAAATCAGTGAGTTTCTCCGGGTGAATGGGCACCAAAAAAGGCCACGGTGGATATGCCAGTCAACGGGATGATGACCACTTTTTTGGGGACGCGGTGTCTTCACATCGATTACGCTGAAACCGCAAAAAGGACTACTAGGGAATATTTTTCAGATTAAAAATTGATTTGAAGCATAAATGACCGCATTTGACGAAGATAATAGTTTCGTAACACATTTGTAGTTATCACAGTAAATATCCAAGCATTGGTGTCCGAACCACTCCTTCATCCAGCATAAACTCCAAATTTAGCACCCTGCGACTTTTTTCGATTTGAAACCTGAAGAGATGGCTGAGCTGTAAGAGATTTGTTTCGAATGAAGATGTCAATACTGAAACTATTGGGGCCTTAAGGAGACCTATTATTTGGAAGAAATTGTAAAAAGCTTGACTAAACGTATCTCAAAATAGACTTATTTGCGGAAAAAATAGCTTTTGTTCGAAAGAAACTTTATCTTAGCAAACTTTCCTCGCTTTTACAGGCAAAATGTAGCAGTTCACTACAAAATAAGAAATAGGAATGACAATTGTGTCTACTAACTATTAAAGATCGTATAATAATAATTGCTCGAAGAGGAAACATTAATTGGCCCTCTAGATCTTGCGATCTAATCCCTCTACATTTTCTCGTATGGAGCTATTTGAAAGAAAAGGTCTATGCCAACGATCCACAAACAATTGATGACATAAAGGAGACTGTTTTCACGTAATTGAACCGCAGTTATTCTAGAAAGTTATCGAAAATTTTGGCAAAAGATTAGAAGCTGGTCACTTAAAACAATATATTGTTTTCCATTACTAAACCGAAAGAATTGTACTATCATTTGAAATAAAAGATTTGATCATTCTCAAATAATTTGTGTATTTTATTAAAAATGTAAAAATCACCCTCAAATTGGAACGTCCTTTAGTAGTAATTTGTTGTCGAATCAAAGAATATCAAATACCACTCGCTTTGTCTTGCATAGATCATATTACCGAAGGCAGTAATCAGTGCCATCAGAAAGCAAGATTTTGATAAACCATAAATAAAAAGGGACAAGCTAAAATATTTGAAGGCAATCCAAACTTATATTTAGAAGAGACCCTTCTATTCGATGGGACTATGATATCAGGACAATACCCTTCGTAACCCAGTCCCAATAAAACAGAATCGCAACGACAGAAAGGAAGATATTATACACCTCAAAATACTGATAGAATATAACTGAATATGATGATTATAACATAAACGTCTTTAATTGTGACATGTGTTTTATAAATGATAGTTGATCTATATTATTACGTTCATAAATGTGAAATTCATACAAATATAAATACAATACCCAAAACAATTTTCTTACCGGTTCAGCATGTCAAACATGAAAACTCACGAAACAAGATGAAACTAGACGTTTATATCGATAACAATACCGTATTATTTATCCCTCACAAAAAAGAGCAATTATTGGTATTGGTGAATCTATAATTACGAAATAATTAATAACAAAACGTAGTGCTTTTTTAGTTAGAAAAATATATTATTTGAAATGTTAACTTGATAAACATAATTAACTTGTATTGCGTTTTGTCATTTGATAATTTCCTTTGTTTGCGTATTTGCACTTTAATCTATTCAATTTTGACCATGGTCGCATACGGAACCATGACTTTGTATTGTTTAAAAAACTTCAAGAAAAGTTCCTTACATTTTTGCAAATTGAAGAAGATATATGACATAGTAAAACCAAAAAAGCACTATCACTGCAATTTGAGCAATAACTGACAATTAACATAGAAACCGCTTAAAAACAGATAGAAGAAGAATGAGTGGGGATGGAAAAGTTATAAGAGAGGCAGAAGACAAATTATAATACAAAATGTTTGAAAGCACATTAGAATATAGAAGGCTTTCAAAAAATATTCTGCCTATCAAAATTTCTTTTAAACATTATTCGTCCTCTTACAGGAAGTTCCGTTTCTCATCTAAAAAACAGTGCACATTTCTTGTAAAAAATACATTTACAATAGCAAGTTTTGATATAGTAAATCTTTATAACAATGTTCCTGTTTCCAAAACACCTCCAATAGTAACACAACTACTAGAACGGGACTCTTCATTAAATCAACGAACTCAGTTATCAATTGAAACAATGCGGAACTACTAACATATTGTACCAAAACTACATACTTTCAATTAAACGACGACTTTTACCAACAGGATTTTGGCATGGCCATGGGTTCTTGTCTCTCACCAGCATTAAAGTACGTTGACGACATTTTCGTAATTTGGGAACACAATCTTGAAGAACTAGATAAATTATTAAATGACATAAATAACAAAGAGCCAACTATTAAATTTACCTAGAAATTGAAGAAAATAACAAACTATCTTTCCTAGAGATATTAATAACAAAAACAGAATCTTCATTCGAAACAGAGTTTATAGAAAACCAACTCATACAAACAGATACCTAAATTTCAATTCAAATCATCCGAATACAGTAAAGAAAGGTGTCGTTAAGTCATTATATGATAGAGCAAAAACCAACTGTTCTGATGATAATAAATTCAACAAAGAAAAATAATTATGAAAAATGTTCTCACTGGAAACAATTACCCCACAAAATTTATCAACAAAGAGACTTCAATAGAAAACAAACCTTCCGAATCAACCCAGAACTTCTCTTATTAACACTACTACTACTTAGGACAACTATATTACAGTTACAACTATACCATATATACAGGGTATGTCATAAAGATTGAAAAGAGTGGGCAACAAATTTAATGTTAAAAGAACATTCCAAACAAGAAATACACTAAAATCTCTAATATCGAAAACAAAACCAACCAACAAAGCCCAGAACTCAATAAACTGCATATACAAGATTACTTGCGAATGCAATAAATTTTATATTGGAGAAACGTACGAATAAATGAACACAAAAATTACATAAATAAAGGACAATTTGAAATAACGAATATTTGTGAACATGCTTGGGACCTAGGCCATAAAATACAGTTTGACAATTCAACTATAGTTCACAAAGAACAACATAACACAAAACGAAAAATAAAAGAGTCCGCCTTAATTCTTTTGAATGAAGACTATTGTATCGCTTCTACTTCTGTAGGAAGAAATTATTAATGGTAACCTCCTTTTGAACAACCCAGTATCGGGATAGTTCATAAGGTTTTTCCTAGGTTTTCCCTTATGACGTTAATGGGATCACTGAACCAATAGAATTCTTTGATCGCATTTTTGAAATTTGAAGACGCGAGATGTAAGACCGACATCTAGGATTTTCAAGAGAATCAGTACACAGAGGTTCCGAATCTGGAGCCGTTCCGTGTAATTGCTGTTCTCCCTTAACTCCTAGGACAGAATGTCACGATAAAATTTTCCAGGTTACTTCACCTGTCAGAGATATTGAATACTCTCTTCGAGGTGTCATTCCTTTGAACGCAAGACAATATATATTATATATAAATATAATATATACTGTTTCTGGTCGGGAACCTTCATCAGTTGCGCTTCCCACAATTGAATGTCCTCTCGAACACTTCTTTATGCATTTGATGCGTTTCGTTAAATTTGAAGACGCGAGATGTAAGACCGACATCTAGGATTTTCAAGAGAATCAGTACAAAGGAATGACACCTCGAAGAGAGTATTCAATATCTCTGACAGGTGAAGTAACCTGAAAAATTTTATCGTGACATTCTGTCCTAGGAGTTAAGGGAGAACAGCAATTACACGGAACGGCTCCAGATTCGGAACCTCTGTGTACTGATTCTCTTGAAAATCCTAGATGTCGGTCTTACATCTCGCGTCTTCAAATTTAACGAAATGCATCAAATGCATAAAGAAGTGTTCGAGAGGACATTCAATTGTGGGAAGCGCAACTGATGAAGGTTCCCGACCAGAAACAATATATATTATATTTATATATAATATATATTGTCTTGCGTACAAAGGAATGACACCTCGAAGAGAGTAGTCAATTTAAATGTCATAATAATTTTCGTTTTGCAATTTACATCAATACATATAAACCCATTGACAACGAAGTCAGAATAGACTTTGAAACGTTTGGTTTTCCTTCAATATACGTCGTTTTATTTTGATTGTGGTGTTAATGCCCAAAAAAACATAAAAGTAATCAAGAATATGCCACAAGCAACGTTCAGAAGACTACAAGGATATAGATTCATAGGTTTTGGAATTTTTCGAATGGACTCGTCCAGGAAAATAGATACGCATTGGTCAAATATTTTTCCATATCTATATGTATTTATACTTTAAATTTTGGAAAAGTGAGATGAGAAGTCTCTAGATCAATTCTTCTAGTTTCCAACGGTGCTTTATTCATAATGAGATTGTCATCCAGTGAGGTAATATGGCTTTTCAAAAAATATGTCTTCCATAGAATTGACTCAAATTTTGGAAAAACTACCGGAGCTACAGAATTTATTTGTAGAACCTAAATTGGGTATGAGAAGATCTATTGTTTCAGTGAATAAGGATATTTTAGCTATAGAATAAAAAAAATATATAAACGTTTACTTATTGTTTTTTTTTTTTGATTTACGGGTAAATGTTCCATTATCTGAGGAACCATTAACGAAGTTGAGCGTATATTAGCTCATTTTGTAGGTTTTTCATTTCTCTTCAACCTTGCCGATAGTAGCAAACACGGTTTCATAGGTGGATTTTGTGTAAAAGGCAAAAAACAAAATTTACACCGATTTTATACGTTTTTTTTTTGTTAAAAAACAAAAATGCATGGATAAAAAAGTTGGATTTTGTTCTACCTACTATTAATTTTGTCACGTATTTTCGTAAATGACCTGTGCTATAGGTAATGCATGTAATATCCCCTAACGATTTTAAAATTTGTATAGTAACGAACAAATGTTGACAGCTGATAAGACGTTTCATAAAATTTAATATTTTAGTTTTAAACTAAATAAATTTTCTCACTTAAAATTAAATATTTGTCTTTTTACACCAGTCAATAGAGATTTTTGTGTGACATAAGATTCAACAGTAAATAGCATGAGTCATCACGTAAATAATAGTTTGTAAGTCATAACTGACATAATTTTAACAGCAAACTAGTGGAAGTTAAATATTTGAGCTTTAAATCCCCCAAAAAATATGTTTTTTTTGCTTATATTGTAAAAAGTTATGATCTGTTTATAATGCCGTCATTATAAAAATTTTATAGAACCAGAAAATCTTCAAAATAAGTGTTTATAAATTTAGGAAAAGTCTAGGAAAAACCTTATGAACTATCCCGATACTGGATTATTCAAAGGGAGATGGTCATTACCAAAAAAATAATCCATCATGAGCCCATATCATATCATAAAATATTTCAGTATTAGTTACCAGAAAGTTATAAATTTTTGAAAAAATCCACTTTTGACCAGTTTTTCTGATTTTACTCGGTAAAAAAATGATACAATCTGGCTGTATAAACGCTCATTAAGAAGGATTTCAGATTTTCTACAATTTTTCTGTAGACGGCAATAGGATTCGTACATTAACTTTCATTTTATAAGCAAAAAACAAAAGAAATTCGTATTTTTGCAGGTTTATGTTATTTTCACAAATTAATTCTACGAGTTTACTGTTAAAATCTTAGCAATAATTATCCATAAACTGTTACTGAGCTGATGGTATAAGCGAATTGCTATTGAATTTGATGTCCGAAAATGCGTTCAATTTTGCTCTATAAATTAGTGTATTTGAATTGTAAAATTTTACTCACTTGTCACACTTTGTTAATACTGAATGACTTGGACTATACTGAATCGAAGGTATAGTGTTATAGTCTGGAGTACTTGGCTGAGAGTACGCTTCCGGAACAGTTTGAGGGTGGTTTCTTTCTTGAGAGTTGTTCGGATCTAAACGAGATCCAACACTCATAATGTTGCCAAAAGATCTGAAATGAAAATAATAACAGTTTAAAAACTTGAAAATCCAAACTCAAAGCAACATATTTTTTCCTGAAACTCCCAATATAATATCTCAGGTGAGCAATTAAAATATAATTTACTAGACCTTGCGCATTCGCTAATGCAAAATCTAGGATTTTCAGAGAAACAAGCAACCAGAGGTTCCAAGATCCGAGCTATTCCATATTACTGCTGTCATACTGCTAGGATAAGATTTTTGGGCGCCGCATTGTGGGCCAGAAATCCTATAAACATTGAAAAAGTTAGTTTTCAATAATGAAAAAGCACTAACGTTTCTTATCCTAACAACGGTTAAGGCCGTGAAGTTTACAAAAACAAACGAAATATTTCGGTCAGTTTTCATATTGGCACAAGCTAGTATGGCAAATATTAGAAAATTTAAATCTTTTCAATAAGACAAGAAAATGGTCGGAACAGGACAATCAAATTAAAAGACTATTAAATTCTTGCCAACATTTCGCTTTAATGGATTAAAAGCTTCATCAGGGCTTGCATTTATTCATTGCTTGTCCGGTTGAAAAAATAAAACATCAAGGAGTTTATTAAAATACATAAACAACGCATATAGGAAATCTTGAATATATTTAGCGACTGAGCTTTATCAAATGCAATCATTTCGTCAATAATAATATTGAGATATTATATATCTACGGAGTAGATGCCTCGGAAAAGAGCGGCTGCCTGGGGTTCGCAAGGGCATGTCTGGAGCCGGCGATGAACATGACAGCATGCGGGACGTCGGTGGCAGTGTGCTGAGGAGGCGGGCCCCAGCCATCCAAAGAGCTACAGCCCAAGAACCAGAAGAACCACAACACACACCAATAAAGTCACAACAACAACGTGACCATCACCAAAGGAGTCGAACGAGAACCCTACCCGCAAAAAGTGTTGCGCAGGATCAACTGCCAGCGCTCACTCAAGCGGGACTGAAAAGACAGCGCATGAAATGGACTGGCGCCATGAATGAATTTATAATGCGCACGTTTTACAGAATTACAAACCTTGGCCAGGACAAGACTGGATATCGCCAAATACTCCATCAAGAGTTTTGTTGTGAGTACCCAGAGCTTCAAGTTACTGAACAGAGAGTCGCAGATCAATATCGTGTCATCTTAAAAATGGCCTTATTTCGCCTGAACAACTGGTCAGAATAAAGCGCGAAGTGGAGCGCGTACTATTTGGTCGAAATACAATCGATCTAGAGCCTGAAACAACTTTAGCACAAAGAGCGGACGAGACTCAAGAACTACAACAAGAACAGCCAACCAACGTTGACGTGCTTGAGAAGATCCAGGCAGAAATGCAAGGAGCTCTTACAGAGTATAGTGGAACAGATCCACTAACTAGACCAGCTCTTCCCAAACTAAGATCATCTAAGAAACTGGGTATCGTCTTGCAGGCTATGAACAAATTTATCTTGCCAACCTATGTTTTAGGTGCTAATACGTTAGAGTCGCTACACAAAATCATCTACTGTGCTGCAACTTCCATCTGCAGAACAATTAGGGTCGCAGTAAGACCAAAGCAAGACTCTCCCTAATTTAGACAAACACCTCGGATAACACCTTGGCAAAGAAGACTTGAAGGGAAAATCAATTTTCTTCGGAAAGACGTTGGAAGGCTGGCCGAGTACCAACGAGGAGTGAGCAACAACAGAATAGAAAGGCTTGTCAAGACTATCATGCAAAAAAACCGATAACACTCCCAGTGGGATGGAGAAAACATTACATCTCAGCAGGGTCTGGACAGTCTACGACAAAAGGTCTCCATCTACACAAGTCGATTGAGAAGGTACAAAATCAGTAACCAACGGAAACTAGACAAAACCCTTTTCCGACAATCAGAAAAAGGGTTTTATAGAAAACTTAACAACATCAATAATAATGAAGGCCCTAGTTACCCCAGTAAAACAGTCATCCAGGAATTCTGGAAAACACAGCTTTCCACAACAATCTCCTATAACTCCACAGCCAGCTGGATTAATGAGGAGGAGGCTGCATTTCAGAACTATGACGCCATGCATCACCAACCATTTACAACGGAAGACACATCCCAAATAATGAAGCACCTCCATAACTGGAAAGCACCAGGACCAGATGGTGTGCAAAATTACTGGATAAAGAAACTGTACGCAACCCACGAAACACTAACAGCACTTATAAATGACGTAATTACCCACCCACACAAGATGCCTAGTTTCTTTACGCATGGTGCTACATAACTCCTACTAAAGGACAACCTATGTGCACAAGACCCAGCAAAGTACCGACCAATCACTTGCATTCCAACCTTATACAAACTCATAATACCGTGCATTAATCATCGCATTTTCAAACATTGTGAGCTGAACAACATAATTAATCAACAACAAAAGGCATGCGCGAAAAATTCGCTGGGCTGCAAAGAACAACTGATAATTGATTCCGTTGTCTGCAATCAAGCCCACGCCAAACGACGAAATCTCTACATGGCATATGTGGACTATAAAAAGGCCTTTGATTCAGTTCCACATGATTGGCTCATTAGGGTAGTGAAACTCTATAAAGTGAATAATTGTATTATTAACTTTTTAGAATATGCCATGTCCACCTGGCAAACCAAAATCTCACTGAATGAAGCCAACTCACCCCATTCCAATCAGAAAGGGTATATTCCAGGGAGACTCTCTTAGCCCGCTGTGATTCTCCCTTGCCATGAACTCACTCTCACACAAACTGAACTCGACCAACTTTGGGTTCAGTCTCAAGCACAACAACGTACAAGCATTAAAGATCAACCATTTGTTATACATGGACGACGACGAAGTTGATGGCAGCTACAAAACAACAGCTGCATGATATGCTTAAAATAGTAGAAGGGTTCTCTAGTGACATCCATATGAAATTTGGCCTAGACAAATGCCGAATTATTAATGTAGTTAAAGGCAAAATACAGCAGGTGCACTTCGATATGGGAGATTTAACCTCAATTGAATCTATGGGGAAAGGTCATACTTATAAATACCTTGGAATAAAGCAGACTCAACGTATTGATCACTTCACTATGACAAAGAACCTAACAGCAGAGTTTTATAGAAGGGTAAGACGACTGTTGAAAACCAAACTAAACAGTAAAAATCTGTTTCAGGCGATTAACACCTATGCGTGTTCAGTGCTCAGTTACTCTTTCGGTATAGTTAATTGGTGCAAGACTGTCATTGAACAATTACAACGAAAAGTTCGAGTTTTACTAACAAAAGCTCAAAATCACCATCCAAAGAGCTCTGTTGAACGTACAACTTTACCGCGGTATGAAGGAGGAAGAGGATTGACAGATCTAAGCACACTATTAGATCAACAAATTTCTATTTTGCGTAGTCATTTCTAGAAACTCGCAGAATTTTCTGATCTACACAGAGTCATGTGCCAGGTTGATGACTCAACACCACTGCGACTGACAGAACAACATGTCCAATTACACCCCAGACAACAGATCAGAAACTGCTGAAATGGAAAGAGAAACCCCTTCATGGAAGACATATAAATGACATCAACCAAGATTATGCCGACAGAGCAGCGTCGAACTATTGGTTAATTCTTGGTCATATTTTTCCTGAAATGGAAGGTTTTATATTGGCAATCCAAGATCAAGTAACTCCAACTAAGAACTACCTAAAGTACATCGTTAAAGACCCTTCTATTAACAACGACAGATGCAGGTACGGTTGCCAAACATCTGAATCTATCCAGCATATCACAGGAGGTTGTCAAGCGTTCGCTACAACTGAATACAAAGAACGACACGATGCTGTGGCAAAAATACTTCACCAGGAACTAGCACTGAAACTTGAATTATCACAGTCGGTAAGATTACCATACTATAAATACAAACCAGTATCTGTTTTAGAAAATAACAACTACAAGCTGTACTGGGACCGCACGATACTGACCGATCGGACTGTTGCTCACAATAGACCAGATATAGTTTTGGTATATAAAGTCTCTCGGAAAACAACTTTAATTGACATAGCAATTCTTAACAACAATAATATAAATATTAAGCAGGCTGAGAAAATAACCAAATATAGAGATTTGGAATTTCAAATAAAGACTCAGTGGGACATGATCAACACACGAACTGTATGAATTGTTATGTCAACGACAGGACTAGTGTCAAAACATCTATTAAACAATTTAAAATACCTCGGTCTGGACGAAAATCTTTACAAACAAATACAAAAAGCTGTCCTGTTAGAAACAGCCCAGTAGGTCAGGAAATTCATGGGAAACTGCCGCCACGACTCCAACCACGGGCCTGAAAACCTAGCAAGGGCTCCCACAGAGCTCAACCCTTTTGATATCTAGGATATCTGGGGTTTAGTGAATTTTCCCCTAAAGGCACTCATAGCGTGCCTTAGAGGGAGTACGATGTCATACATTGTATGGTCAAATCGGGATATTATAATAGTAACTCAATATATTCGATGGAAATATATGGTACAGGGTGTTTGTAACGGTTTTCAATTTATAGGGCCTGTAGTCGAGTGAAATGGAACAAAATATTCCGTTAGTTTATAGAAAAGAAAAATTGTTAGGTGCGCGAACTTTTCTTTTCAGTACGGTATACGGTGGTAGGGTGTGGGTGTGTGTATGCGTGCATCGAAATTCAAAGAGCAAGCAATGTAAAATTACAGTTAGATAGGCGGGTTCAAAAAATCTTACAAATAAATGTGATATTACGTAGTACATAAGCAGTTCTATATATACGATGGTTGAAATATAAGGTGAAATGGAATTAAGGTTATACAGGGTGATTCAAAAAATGTTTTATTGGGTGGCACATAAGTAGTTGCGTACCACCTTGTGTACGCAATCAAAAAACACTAAAAAATAGTTAAATAAGCATAAGCAGTAACGATATTCGAGTTGTAGGGCGGAAGGTGGAGTGTAATTGTGGTTATACAGGGTTGTTGCAACATCATGTAGAGTTTAATTAAGTTCTACAGGGTGATTCAGAAAATGATAAATAATTTATATTGAGTGACCAATACACAGAAACATATGCAGAGTGGTTGCAATACAAGGTGAATTAGAGTTACACTTAAAGAAAGTGCTCCAAATAATAAAACAAATAAAAAAGTTAAAAAATATGTGTACAGTATAGGAAATATACAAATTAGAGCGAGAGGGAGAGATAAGATTACACTAAAATAATCAACAGAATTTTAAATATAAATTATTAATATTTATTTAAATAATTATTTAAAGGTAACTTAGTAATTCATAGATATATAGAGAAATAATATTAAACAAATTTTAATAATACTTGCTATATTATACCAATATGGAAAAATTATTGTAATTTTTTAAGTAAAGGGGGTAGTGGGCACAAAAAAAATAATATTCTTACCTAGATTTTCTTAATTTTAATCTGTTATTTATTATCGGCAGATATTTAGTTTCTTTAACCACAACTGTATTTTCCAAATTGGACTGTCCATCTTTCTGGACAAAACCCACAACAGATTCAGCCATATATCAACGTTTCGAGATGTTTCGAAGACACCACAACGAACTGAAAAGCAGACCGCGGCGACCTGAACGAATTTGAACGTTTAACTATCAGGTGAACCGAGCGAAGGACATTCTATCTGGGATTATTTATTAATAACGAGCTTAATTCCTAGGTACACGTATAGCAATCGATATCGTTACAAATCGAATTCGACATCATAACTTAATTTCTGAAACACTGACTACGAAAATTTCGTTGTTTTTAAGGCATTTGAATATTTAAAGAATTTAGTCTTACCAACGGGTCAACAATTGAACACCACGTTTCACAGAAATGAAATCACTGCGTGCCTATCAGCTCAAATGCTATACTGCTATAAAAATTGTTCAAAAAATAATTTAAATATCCATTTACATTTGTACATGTTGGAATTTTACACGATATCGCTTGTTTGACAAATACTCAAAGTTTGTTGCTGGGTTATTGAGATATTTATTTAAATGCCTGAAAGCAAATAGTTATAATTAATTACAGAATAATTAATAGAATAATTAATAACATAATAGTGAAAAGTAATTAAATCGATAAACTCGAGAATACAGAGTTCGTAAAGGGCGAAAATATGGAAACTTGGTGTTTCTGAACTGTACACTTCAATATTTTTAAATTTTAATAAAAAATCCTTTAATTTAGTGTATTATAAAAGTCTCTAGCATGAAAATTAAGCGAGCTATGACATAAATATACAAATTACCCCCTAAATATTACCCCAGTTGAATTTTTGTTGCTACCACTTCACAAGTCACTTGACTTACTTATTGCAAATAGGCTGAGGAAGTTTCACCGGTTTAAAGTTTGTATTTTGAAAAAAGTCGAGCATCAAGAGAATATTGATTTTTTTTTCAAAATAAGGTTTTGTATTTTTTTACTTTATGTTTTCTTTTTCTAGTTTAAAAATTAAGTTAGATATGACCGTTTAAAGTTTGTACATGTTCGTACCACCCTTTCAGCTCAGACCCTTTCCAAAATAAGGATTAAATAAGTTTTCAATTTACATGAGCTTTTAGCTTATAAAAAAACCTAAAAATTGGTGATATGTGAAATGGTAACAATTAATTTCAACTGGGGTGGTATTTAGAGGGTAATTTGGACATTTTTTTTGTCAAAAAAAAATCAATCTTATTTATGTCATAACTCCCTAAATTTTCATGTTAGAAACTTTTATAAATAATTTGGTCAAGGGCGAGTTGGACTCGCATACTTAGGGTTCCGTACCACCTTCAAGATTCTAATATTCCAGTTTCAGACAAGCATGGAATGAGTGAATTTTCTTATATTTATCCTTATATCTTTTAAAGGAAGTGTCTTAAATTTATAAAAAATATACACTTTGATTTTACACACATAGACTTTTTATTTTATCTGCTTCAGGATTCGCTTGATTTTTATCAGAATACATATGTATTTAATTTTCTAATTTGGCCCCCAGAAATTAACATTAGAGTTTTATTTTACTAATAAACTTTCAGAGAAGTCTTTTATAATCTACTGTCTGAGTTTTGAGGCTCTGTAGATTGGAAGGGCAAAATAGGTCAAGTTTTAAATTATAAATTATTAAATCTGTTATACAAATTATTGAAAAATACAAATAAAATATAAATTTTTCAAAATTTAAATAGTGTAGTTTCTAAAGTGGGAATTAAGTCGATGTTTAATATTTTTGTTAATATCTTTTAAACAAATGATTTAAAAATATGATATATTTGTAAATGAATATTAGGGGTTTCTCCTTATTTTTCCAGTAAAGTTCAGGTGAGGGGCTATACTCTCATTTTTATTTTAAAATTTTCAGCTTATGGTTTCGGAGATAAGGGGGTGAATGGGTATTTTTTTATGTTTTTGTTAATATCTTTTAATTAATTTATTTTAAAAATACGAAAAAAATATATTTGTTTTCGTCATAATGAGCCCTTTCATTTGATATAAAACATGAAGGGTTAGAGACAAATTTAATTTTATATTTTCCATTTAATTCTATAATTTGCCCCCCAAAATAAATATAAGGGGTTTCTCCTTATTTTTCCAGTAAACTTCAGGTCAGAACCTATACCTCTAATTTTTTTCAAAACTTTACCTTTTATAGTTTCGGAGATAAGGGGGAATGGGTAAATTTTAGTATATTTTCGTTAATATCTTTTTAAATAATTTTTTTTAAATATGAAAAAAATATATTTGTGTTCCTCAGAATGAGACCTTTCATTTGATATATTACACGATGCGTTTGAATTTTTTTTTATTTTTAAATTTTTATTTAATTCTATAATTTGCCCCCAAAATTAATATTAATGGTTTCTCCTTATTTTTCCTGTAAAGTTCGGGCAACGTTCTATATTTCCTATTTTTTCAAAATTTTAGACTCAGTAGTTTTGGAGATCAGGGGGGGAACGGTCGATTTTTTTAGTTTTTTCCCCCAGAAGTACTCCTAAAATCAAAAATTTTTCTTTTACGATATGTACTTCTGATCGGGTCACCAAACTATACATTGATACCAAATTTCAACCTCTTCCGTCCAGTAGTTTAGGAGAAAATAGCTGTGATGTGACAGAAGCAGAAATCCGAAGGGTATCCGTATATTGTAGATACAGAACCCTAAAAACAAATTAAAGGATTTTTAGAGTACTTTAAAAAAGTATTTATAATATTTTCCCGAAAAATGCATTGTTTTTCAGTTATTTCACGATAAAATTTTCAATTTTTGTTTTGACAAACAAAAACAAAATTTCAACAATCTATAACTCCGTTTGTATTGGTTCTGCAGAAACCGTATACTCAACGTTTTTTGCTTTTTTATAAGCTACATTATATCCAAATGATTTTTTCTTAAAGTGTATATTTTTAAAGATATTTACGAAAAACCCTGTGAAACATGTTTTTTTAAATCAATACTTAAAATTACTTCATTTATTTATTCATTCCCGGAATTTTTTTTCATGTAATATTTTTCACCCCCGAGAAAGGGTAGCATTCCCCTCCCCGGGAAAAAAACAACCCCCGGCACAGGGTCAACTTTCAAGTAGAGAGTAAGTAGAAATGAAATCCAAATTTTTAGGAAAATCAGTGCTGCTTGGACGAACTACCCAGTATTACCGTTTTTTGTCTTCATTGACTGGACTATTCCGGGCGTGTGTGGTATTATCAGTGCCCTTCCCTTATGCTTGATACTAATCCCAATTATAGTGCTCTAATATTTTATTTACTAATTTATTAATATATATTTATTCGATTATAAATTTTCACCAGTGCTCCAGTGAAAATCCCTATTGCATAATTGCAAATCGTCACCATTTACAATTGCAAAAGGCACGAGCAGTTTGTGAAAAAGCAAGAAAAAAGACAACATGTCCTAGATAATGAAGAGATGGCATACTACAGAGCGTATCTAGAAAATTCCTTAGTAGATGCAAAAAGAGATATGGGAATGCCTCTGATGAGTATTCAGAGTGTTCTAAAAAATACCATCCATATTCATTCTTATTAGTTCAGAATTTAAAAGCAGGTGACGCTCAAAGAAGGAATAATTTTTGCGAATTCATATTAAACAAAATTGAGGAAGACGACAATTTTTTACTCAAAATGATCTGACTGCATGAGGAAAATTTTCTGAAAAATGGAATGTTCAACTATCATAACTCACATTATTGAAGGAAAACTAATCCAAACGTATTTAGAGGAAGACAGTTTCAAGGTTAGTGGAGTTTCAATGTTTTTTCTGCAATGAAAAAATGGCTATGTGCTTGTAATGCATTTGTATGATGAAAATTTGAAAGGTAAGCTTATTGGAGATCGAAGAAAAAATATTTGTCCTCTAAATGTTGTTTGTGGGATATTCTTGATTACTTTTATGTTTTTTGGACAATAACACCACAATCGAACTCAAACTGATTACAATGACAAAATTCAAAATATAATAAACCAAGGACAATACACTAAACTAACAAAAGAACAAGCAAGCTCAATAGAAAACAAAATATACCGTTTACTGTACAACCACAAACATGAATTCACAGAACAAGAACATAAAGCACTCACTCCACACTATACTAAACCACCACATTTCTATGGGTTACCAAAAATTCATAAACCTAATATTCGTTTAAGACCAATTGTCAGTTCTATAAATTCTCCGTGTAGTGAACTTTCAAATTTTCTTTTAAACATTATTCATCCTCTTACAGAGAGTTCTGTTTCTCATCTAAAATTCAGTACACATTTCTTGGAAAAACTGTCTCATATAGAATACAAAAATACATTTATAATAGCAAGTTTTGATCTTTTTGATTTAATCTTTATAACAATGTTCCTGTTGCCAAAACACTTCTAATAGTAAAACAACTACTAGAACGGGACTCTTCATTAAATCAACGAACTCAGTTGTCAATTGAAATAATAATGGAACTACTAACATTTTGTACCAAAACTACATACTTTCAATTAAACGATGACTTTTGCCAACAGGATTTTGTCATTGCCATGGGTTCTTGTCTCTCACCAGCATTAAGTAACATATTTATGGAAAACTTTGAACAACAAGTAATTTTATCAAAAGAAAATAAACCTGTAGTTTGGTGGCGTTACGTTGACGTAACTTGTAACACAATCTTGAAGAACTAGATAAATTATTAAATGACATAAATAACAAAGAGCCAACTATCAAATTTACCCTAGAAATTGAAGAAAATAACAAACTATCTTTCCTAGACATATTAATAACAAAAACAGAATCTTCATTTGAAACAGAAGTTTATAGAAAACCAACTCATATGAACAGATATCTAAATTTCAAATCAGATCATCCGAATACAGTAAAGTAAGGTGTCATTATATAATAGAGCAAAACCCAACTATTCTGATGATAATAAATTCAACAAACAAAAACTAATTATAAAAAATGTTCTCACTGGAAACAATTACCCCACAAAATTTATCAACAAAGAGTTAAAACAGACTTTAACAGAAAACAAACCTTCCGAATCAACCCAGAACTTCTCTTATTAACACTACTACTACTCAGGAAAACTACATCTGTCTGTCAGAAAGATTGAAAAGAGTGGGCAACAGATTTAATATTAAAACAACATTCCAAACAAGAAATACACTGAAATCTCTAATATCGAAAACAAAACCAACCAACAAAACCCACAACTCAAAAAACTGTATATACAAGATTTCTTGCGAATGCAATACATTTTATATTGGAGAAACATTGAGACCATTAAACGTACGAATAAATGAACACAAGAATTACATAAAGAAACGACAATTTGAAAAATCGAAAATTTGTGAACATGCTTGGGCCTAGGCCATAAAATAAAATTTGACAATTCAACTATACTTCACAAAGAACAACATAACACAAAACTAAAAATAAAAGAGTGTGCCTTAATTCTTTTGACTGAAGACGATTGTATCGCTTCTACTTCTGTAGAATTTAATCGTATCTGGTTACCGATAATTAAGGAAGTAATTATTAATGGTAACCTCCTTTTGAACAACCCAGTATCGGATAGTTCATAAGGTTTTTCCTAGGTTTTCCCTTATGACGTTAATGGGATCACTGAAACAATAGAATTCTTTGATCGCATTTTTGGCGAATGCGCTATCTTATAACAAAGTCGTACTTAGGAACGCCACTTATAAATTCTAAAGACAACTCTTCCAAATTCTTCTAATTTGAAAGCTGTTTAACTATAATACATGATCTTTAGAATTTTTTGTGCTACCTGTACATCTAAAAACAACAAATTTTCTAATGTCAATTTAAATGTCATAAATCAAATTTTCATTTTGCAATTTACATCAATAAATATAAAGCCATTGACAACGAAGTCAGAATAGACTTTGAAACGTTTGGTTTTCCTTCAATATACATCGTTTTATTTCGATTGTGGTGTTATTGCCTAAAAAACATAAAAGTAATAAAAAATATTTTTAGGTTAGGTCAGAGATATGATAAGTTAATCACAATTTCTTACTAAATATCTACAAACATAAACTACATGAGACACACGTAACTCATACATAGATTATGTTATTTATCACAATTTTAGATCTTAAGTTAAACACCATTTCTTATTAAATATCTACAAACATTTCTATTAAAATTGTATACATTATTAGAGTTTTTAATTTTTTCTGGCAGAGCATTAAATATACTTATACCATTAAATAAAAGAGATCCCATTAAAAATGTTTTATCCGTGAACTTTATAATAAAATTTTCGTTGGATCTTAATGTTTGCACATTTAGTTCATGTCTTTTAACTTATAAGCTACTGATATTTTGGGGTTTGAGAATGCATAATTTGTAAATTAGAATTAAGTTGGCCCTTTTTATGCTCTGTTCTATTGAAAGCCAATGAAGACACTCCAACATGCTACTTACTGATATATATACTACATTTTTATACTATTCTCATAGATTTATTTTGCAAAATTTGGAGCCGGTGATTTGTTCTTGATTGCAATATAGTATTGTCAATGAGCATGAAGTAAATAATTTCCTAAGATCATCTTAGTATTCGAGTAACTAGAAGCGAAAGCAGAAGGCTACGAGAATTATGCGAACCGACCTGAAGAGGGCAGATGTGACCCTGCCGAAACGTCGTCATTTTACCATCGATCCCGGCAGGGATCAGTTATCAACTACGCGGATGAATTCCCAGAAACCACCTAAAACATTTAGTGCCCGCGAAAACTTAAAAACAAATATATATATATGTTATATCACACTTTCAAAATTTCTCTTTTTAAAAAAGATTTTATTTATAGTTGCACAATATTAACTTTTAATATAAAACTTGAAAATAACAATATAATACTTTATAACAATAAAAAGACAAAATGAGTGTTAAACTAAACTAGACAGAACTGTAAGTAATAATGAATGATGTTACAATGAAAAAGTATAATTTATAAACTAAGAACGCTGACTAAGGTGTCGCAGCGCTTGCAGTTCTCACGGATGTTCGTCTGCGGGTAACTGGAGACGACACGTGTTATGCTGACTCAGCTTGAGAACTGTTGCTAGGTTGTTTCATATAAGTCGATGGAATAACTTATATAACAACTCCCATCCATATAAAAAAGTTGATGCTACAGCATCGACTTTTAAGGGAGGTTCTGCAACTCAATATCCTCGACAGGACTAAGGAGACTATGGAGTTTTACCCTGGGCTTGATGGTTGATGGACCTGGTGGTGGTGCTGGATCGGCAGAAGGGCTGATCGTTGGAGGCTTCTGGAATTTCTTCCTGATGATGCTCATGGAAAGGAGGGCCACCACAATTGCGGTTGTTGCCATTGTGATGATCGTAAACCAGGAGGTGTGTTTCTCCAAGAATGGTTGGTTCAGGAGCTTTTCCAATTCCCTGGAGTATTGGCTAAGCTTATGGTTAGCGATATTCAGGTCTCTGGCATCCAATTCCTGTAGTCTCATAGGTTTCAACTTTGGAAGTTGACTGATGGTTGGCAGGTTGTCGCAACAGTTGTAGGGGATGTTGACTGGGTGACTCTTAAGTGTGATGTTGTCAACGTTGTTGGTGGTCCTTCTGGCATGGACCCTGGTGTTACCGATGAAGGCATTGCAACTGGGTTGGATGGTCAATAGAGAATTTGTCGATATGGATTGGGTAACGACATCTTCTCCCTTGCACTTGATGTTGATGGGCAACTGTCCGGAAATCGAGATTAACCAAAGGTTCAGATCAATCTCTTGAATATTATACTCTTCGGCATATAATATTAAAGGCTGGCAAGTTAAAGGAAGGGCTGCTGGCTGTCTAAGAAGCTGTGCTTCGCAGAGGGCTTCTTTGTCTATGGTGTGTGGAATAACTTTGGAACAGATCTTATGTTCTTTAGATAATGGCTTACAGTCACTCAAGTCTTCGAAAGATGCGTACAATAGCGAATCGTCATCTCTCGCGATATATTTTAATTTTGTTGGAAGAATATGGTGAAATCCTGTTCGATAATCCAAAACTGGGATAGGATACAAGCGGTATAGTGTATAAGTTTCAGGATTGACTAAGGGGATTTTTAGTACAAAAACAATTTTAGTATTGATTTGAAAAGCTTCCAATTCTATTAGATCGATGTATCTAGCAACATTTGAACTATAGGTTGGAAGTGGTAAGTTATTTTCATGAAGTGACTGTGATATTTTCTGAAGGGAATCGACCAAATCTACTGGGTTTATAATTGAGCTATGTAAAATTTTTAGACGGGCGAAAGAGCCTGCAGTTAATACATCGTTGAGAGTATCTTCAATGTATACGTAACTTTCCATTAAGCTTTCACACAAATCCAAGACATTGGCTTGAAGTTCATAAAAAGCAAGATCGTCTGTAATGAACTCAATTGACTTCCTAATTGCTTCAATATTTTCCGAAAATATTTTCTCTTCGGACTGAAATTTTTGTATTGTGGTGTTAAGGTTCTTAATGACCGAAGTTGTTACGGATAATTGTCTTTTCATTAAGTTTTCAATTTGATGTTGGTCTTTTCTTATTTTATTTATAGAGTCACTAAAGTATTGTCCGTCTGTTGCATCTAAGTTACCGGAAATAGATTTCCAAATTGATCCCAATCCATTAATTAGTCCGCGTTTCTTTCTGTTGGTACTGTAAGTCTCAGTGTCAGCGAAAATTTCTGTATATTTGATGTTAACAGATTTTGATATTTGTTTCAGGAGGCTTACGTGAGTCTGTACTTTTGATTTGAAGATTTTAATGTTAGTTTTGTTGTCGTTAATAGATTCTAAAAGTCTGTTCAGTATATTGTCGTTGTTAGAAATAGCGTCTCGAAAGGGGTTTAGATCTTTGTAAACAAGGAGTGTCCATTTCTCATTAGAAATTTTAAGGGTGCCTTCTTCATGGAAGAAAACTCCTATAGTATTGTTAACAGGAGTAATGGAGTACTGTTGAAGGTTCACGACTGAAAACAGTCCACAGAGTCTGAAAAAAGGGATTTATTCAAAATAGGGTTTTAGTCTGTCAAAGTTAACTTTAGTTATTTGGTTTGTTTGTAAATTTATGACGGTGGCAGAGTTTTTTCGTATTGCGGTAATTTCGAAGGGGCCGTTGAATTTGTTTTCGGCTTTGTTTTTGATTTGGGATTCTTTTACGTAGACTTTGTCGCCTACTTTGTAATCGGGTTGTTTAGTAGAAACGTGTTGGTCAAATCGCACTTTAGATTTTTCTTTCTGTCTTTCGGTTTTAGCACGGGCGAGTCTGTAGTAATAGTCCATTCTGTTATTTAGGTCTCTTACGTATTTCGAAATCAGTTTTTCCTGGTTGTAAAGGGTTTCTGGAGGCCTACTTGAAGTGTGCCCAAATATGAGTTCATAGGGCGTGAAACCGGTGGTTTTATTTTTCGTGTTATTATAACAAATGATGGCATAAGGGAGGACGTTAAATGGATGTTCGTTTGGATGTTCCGCTGTATTTGCCCTTATCATTTCTGCTAAGGTCGCGTGAAATCTTTCAATAGAACCGTTTGACTCGGGATGTTGAACGCTGGAGAATGTCAGTTTTATGTCGTATAGTTGGCATAAATCTCGCATTAAAGTGTTGTCAAATTCACGTCCATAGTCACAATGGATGCGAAGTGGAGTGCCGTAATGTTGAAAGAAAATCAAAAGGGTGTTTACGACAGTTGAAGCTGTTTTGTCGTTTATGGGGTAGGCTTGTGTAAATTTCGTTAGTTCATCCCTAATAGTTAGTGCATGATTTCTAGATGGATACTCGAAGATGTCAATGTTAATACGTTCGAAAGGAGTCTTGGGTGTTTCCGTAATAACAAAAGGTGCACTTAGGTTTTTCCTACAGAACTTTACCTTTTGGCAAGTTTCGCAGGATTTGATGAATTGTTCTACAGTTTTAATTAAGCCGGTCCAATTGTATTTTTCCCTAATACGTCTGATAGTTTCGTTAATGCCACGATGGAGGTTGTTTTTACCAGAGTGGTATTGTTGTATTATTATAGGAATTTCGTCTTCGGTAGGAGTTGTAACAATGTTTTGGCAGATTTTCAGTTTGATTTCTTTGTCGGAGAGAATGAAAGATAAAATTTCAAGAATGGGAAGTTCTATGTTATTTTCTATGCAGTATGTTTCGGAGTCGTTGAATTGGTCTTGGTTGGTATAAATAATTTTGAAAAGATGTGAGACGACAGTTTCAGGGTCATAGGGCAAAGGTACAACTAAGTATTTTCTATGCCTGACAGATTTACTGGACATGATGTTAAGAGTGTCATTACTGAAATTAGGTTCTTCTTCGAAAAAGTCATCAATAATTTTGTCGTGTAAGTCGTTAGTTTTGTTTTGCCAAAAGAATGTAACTATGCGTTTGTGGGACTTGTCTAAAAGTTGAGAATTGGATATTTCAATTTTAGAGTAATCGATTATTGACTCAGTTTTGTAGAGTTGAACAAATCGATTAAACTCAGCGATAATTCTTTCGTCATGTTCGTCGTCATTGTCAGAGTTTTCAGGTTGTTCGGAGTCAGTTTCGTTGTTAGCGAAAATTTTGATTTTGGAAAGGAAATCAGCACATTGCTTGAAATGGTTGATTTTGATGCGAGAAAGAGCATCTGCGTTTTGGTTTACCTTGCCGGGCTTGTACTCGATCTTATAATTGTATTCCTCTAGCTTAAGGCGCCATCTGGCTAGACGACTGCCAGGATCTTTGATGGAAAAGAGCCAAGTAAGCGGACGGTGGTCACACAGGAGTGTAAACCTTCTCCCAAAAAGATACGGTCTGTAGTGCTTAACAGCCCAAACTATGGCCAACAATTCTCGTTCGATGGTGGAATATCGTGTCTCTGCAGCACAGAGGGTGCGAGAAGCGTATGCAACAGGGAGATCTTTTCCCACAGGGCCTTGAGAAAGAACCGCTCCAATAGCAAAAGCACTAGCATCAGTAGTGAGCAGGAAGGGTTCTTCAAAGTTTGGATATATCAGGATTGGGTCAGATACAAGGGCTTGCTTCAGTTCATCGAAGGAAGACTTGCAATCTGCGTCAAAGATGAATTTGACGTCTTTTTGGAGTAGTTTAGTCAGAGGTTTAGAGATCTTCGCAAAATTTGGTATGAAGCGTCTGTAATACCCAGCGAGACCAAGAAAAGATTTGATGTCTTTCGGAGTTTGGGGTTGCGGAAAGTTCTGAATACATTCAACCTTTGAAGGGTTTGGTTTTACACCTTCTTGTGTGATAAGGTGGCCAAGATAAGCCACTTCTTTACGAAGAAATTCGCACTTATCAGGTTGAATTTTGAGTTTAGACTTCCGAAGTCGTTTAAAAACTTCTGTTAACCGGGAAATATGTTCATGGATGGTCGGAGAGTAGACGATGATATCATCCATGTAGACGAGACAACGTTCATTCTGGATACCCAGAAGAATATTGTCCATGACCCTCTGAAAAGTAGAAGGTGCATTTTTTAAACCAAATGGCATACGAACAAATTCGTAATGACCATTTTCGACAGAAAAGCCAGTCTTAGGAATATCTTCCTCTTGGATTTCCAACTGGTGGAACCCGGAAGCGAGATCCAGTGTCGAAAAATATTGACACTTTCCAAGTTGGTCGAGAAGATCAGAGATATTTGGCAGAGGATATTTATCATCTACAGTCAATTCATTTAATTTCCTGTAATCGATAACTACTCGCCACTTTTGTTTACCAGAAGCATCGAGCTTCTTGGGGACGACCCATACAGGGGAAGACCAAGGAGATGAGGAGTGCCTAATGATACCTTGTTCAAGCATTTTTCCAATTTGGGTTTTCACTTCCTCTTTATGAACTTGAGGATATCTATATGATTTAGTGAAAAGGGGCTTTGCATTATTCGTATCAATCGAATGTTTAACCTCGTTAGTGAAAGTCAAGACGTCACCTTCAAGATAGAAAATGTCTTGAAATTCCAAACAAAGATTAGTGATTTGTTCGCGTTCTTCGTCATTTAGATGTTCAGTTCTAATTTGTTGTCTAATAGTTGAGTTTCTGTCTATGTATTGGGAATCATGATAATCGTCTGTATTGAAATTCAGAAGAGGGTGAGTTTTGTCAAGTGGTTCCAGTTTTAAATCAGAAAAAGTTACTGTTTTGGGCATCGCGTTAGCGTTGATAATGGAAGTTAGAAATTCACCTTTTGAGTTAATGTGTACGAGTGCGTTTGGAAGTCGTACTCTGTCAATTTCTTGAGTTGGTAAGATGGCGTCGATGTTAGAAAGATCGCATTTAAGTTTAAAGATCTTTTCTGTGCGTGCCTCAATGGTTATTTTGTTTTGTGTAGGTGTTTGTGAAGTAATATTAGGCTTAACGTTGAGTGTGTCGGGTACATCAGTCAAGGGTTGATCGTTATCGGGAACTTTGTGTAAAGGGATGGTTTTAAAATTTGTTATTAGCTGTTTAGATTTTAAGTCAACTATGCATTCATAGTGTTCAAGAAAATCTAATCCTAGTATGCCGTCAAACTCAATGTCCAAATCGTATATGAAAACTTTATGTGGGTTACGTGGAGCGAATGGGATTAAAGTTGATTGTGAGATGGGAATTTTTTCGTGGGTAATACCTTGAATAGTTACCCTTTCAGGAGATCTTTGGGTGAAATTCTTTACGGTATTTTCTTTGAAGATAGAGATACCAGCTCCGGTATCAATAAGAAGTTTAAATTTAGAAGAAGCGTCAAGAATATAGTAGAGATTTTTAGAGTTTACAGTAAGAAGTGGGCTTAAAGAAATAGTTGTTCCGGGAAGTTCAAATCTGGGTTCAGATCGTCGAGATTCAAGTTTTGAATTTGGGTTTCGACTTCGCACAAAGTTGTTGTCGAATCGGGAGGTTGGTCTAGGCTCGGAAGCGCTAGAAAATCCTGATAATCGTGACAATTAAGAGGCTCGACAGGGGTATCGTCAAAAGTTTCTTCGAAGCCTGAATAATTTTGATTATCATCCTCGTAATCGTAAGTATTGTAATTATCGGTATAATAATCCGAATATTGTGAGTAACCATCATTTTGATGTTGATTGAAATGATGTGTCCTTTCAGGACGGTTATTCGGGTTATTCTGTATAACCGAAGGACGAGAATAATTTAGGTTCATTTGAGACCTAAAAGGGGGTCTCTGAAAGTTTTGTGGACGAAACTGTTGTCCTTGTTGAACAGGGGGTGTGTTTGAGGGGAAATTTGGCCTTGTTGGTTGGTTAGGTCCAACAGGATTTGGCCTATGGTTTTGTTTGAATTGTTGAGAACCATTTTGATTTTTCAATCGGCAATTTGCGGCTATGTGGCCTAATCGACCACAATGAAGACACTTAAGAGGTTGTGTCGGCTTTCGTGTTTGAAAGTTGGGTTTGAGAGGAATATATTTGTTCGTTTTTTGATCCTCGAAATAAGAAAGTTGAAGCTCTCTCCTAATCCGGGAGTGTGCCTCTAGAAGGTCTTTTGGGTTACTGGCACGAATTACCTGACCTAAACGGGGTTCTAATCCCGTAAGAAGGGTATTCATCACCATTGTATCCACTAGAGTGGTCTGGGCGTCTTTTTGTTCTGGACTAAGCCCAGCGGTTTTGTGGATACAGGAGTGCATTTTCGCACTCAAAACTTGGAGTCGATTATAAAATGTCAGTGGGGACTCATTTGAAAGTTGTTTCAGACGTTGTAGGTCATGAATCAGGGAAGAGAGATCACGAGAATCTCCAAAGTGTAGGGTCAAGAGTTGTTTAATTTCAAGGTATGATCCGGGATTCCTTGAATTAACTAACTGCGCCGCTTTCCCTTTTAGTTTGTTTTTGATATGTATCACTAACAAATACTTTTGGTCCGCCGTGGACATATTATATGCGCAATTACACGCATCTATAAAGGTTCCCAAGGAAATTTGGTCGCCTTCAAATTCGGGTATAACGGAAAATATTTCCGTTAACCGATATCTTTCGGTTTCATTGATTACCGGTGTTGGAGAAGCTTGTGCCATTTTTATATTAGTCGATATAAAAGAATTGGAACAAGGGTGTAAAGTTTATAGAATAAAATGTTAAAGGGTATAGAGAATTAATAAAATGTAGAATACGTTAATGGGAATAACGATTGTTTGAATTATAGAACAGTATGGTAATCAATTAAAATAGTAAATTCAAATAAATCAGTTATTCAAAAAAAAAACAATGAAATAAGTAAATCAGATATACCAATATCAATAAAAATAAATCAAATAAATATATCAATAAAATAAAATAATTCAGTTAATGAAATAAATCAATGTTTCATTTGAATCAAATATATCAAAATAAAAATCAAATTGATAAATATGTAAAATCAAATAATAAAATAAATCAATATTAATCAAATCAAATAGATTATATCAAATATTAAAAATTAATGTTCAATAAAATAAATCAAATAATATTTACTTAAAACGAATGACGATTCACCATTACTTACATCAACAGGAACATTGAAAGCGCCGTGTTCTACGTTTGATTGCAGTGAGGACTTCTTTCAGGTTCGTTGTTCCGTTGAGGGATAGGAATCCGCCGCTACCAGTTAGAGTACTCGTGTTCTAGTAACGTTAGACGGATCCTACTGACTGCGCCAATTTGTTATATCACACTTTCAAAATTTCTCTTTTTAAAAAAGATTTTATTTATAGTTGCACAATATTAACTTTTAATATAAAACTTGAAAATAACAATATAATACTTTATAACAATAAAAAGACAAAATGAGTGTTAAACTAAACTAGACAGAACTGTAAGTAATAATGAATGATGTTACAATGAAAAAGTATAATTTATAAACTAAGAACGCTGACTAAGGTGTCGCAGCGCTTGCAGTTCTCACGGATGTTCGTCTGCGGGTAACTGGAGACGACACGTGTTATGCTGACTCAGCTTGAGAACTGTTGCTAGGTTGTTTCATATAAGTCGATGGAATAACTTATATAACAACTCCCATCCATATAAAAAAGTTGATGCTACAGCATCGACTTTTAAGGGAGGTTCTGCAACTCAATATCCTCGACAGGACTAAGGAGGCTATGGAGTTTTACCCTGGCCTTGATAGTTGATGGACCTGGTGGTGGTACTGGATCGGCAGGAGGGCTGATCGTTGGAGGCTTCTGGAATTTCTTCCTGATGATGTTCATGGAAAGAAGGGCAACCACAATTGCGGTTGTTGCCATTGTGAAGATCGTAAACCAGGAGGTGTGTTTCTCCAAGAATGGTTGGTCTAGGAGCTTTTCCAATTCCCTGGAGTATTGTCTAAGCTTATGGTTAGCGATATTCAGGTCTCTGGCATCCAATTCTTGTAGTCTCATGGGTTTCAACTTTGGAAGCTGACTGATGGTTGGCAGGTTGTCGCAACAGTTGTAGGGGATGTTGACTGGGTGACTCTTAAGTGTGATGTTGTCAACGTTGCTGGTGGTCCTTCTGGCATGGACCCTGGTGTTTCCGATGAAGGCATTGCAACTGGGTTGGATGGTCAGTAGAGAATTTGTCGATATGGATTGGGTAACGACATCTTCTCCCTTGCACTTGATGTTGATGGGCAACTGTCCGGAAATCGAGATTAACCAAAGGTTCAGGTCAATCTCTTGAATATTATACTCTTCGGCATATAATATTAAAGGCTTGCAAGTTGGAGGAAGGGCTGCTGGCTGTCTAAGAAGCTGTGCTTCGCAGAGGGCTTCTTTGTCTATGGTGTGTGGAATAACTTTGGAACAGATCTTATGTTCTTTAGATAATGGCTTACAGTCACTCAAGTCTTCGAAAGATGCATACAATAGCGAATCGTCATCTCTCGCGATATATTTTAATTTTGTTGGAAGAATATGGTGAAATCCTGTTCGATAATCCAAAACTGGGATAGGATACAAGCGGTATAGTGTATAAGTTTCAGGATTGACTAAGGGGATTTTTAGTACAAAAACAATTTTAGTATTGATTTGAAAAGCTTCCAATTCTATTAGATCGATGTATCTAGCAACATTTGAACTATAGGTTGGAAGTGGTAAGTTATTTTCATGAAGTGACTGTGATATTTTCTGAAGGGAATCGACCAAATCTACTGGGTTTATAATTGAGCTATGTAAAATTTTTAGACGGGCGAAAGAGACTGCAGTTAATACATCGTTGAGAGTATCTTCAATGTATACGTAACTTTCCATTAAGCTTTCACACAAATCTAAGACATTGGCCTGAAGTTCATAAAAAGCAAGATCGTCTGTAATGAACACAATTGACTTCCTAATTGCTTCAATATTTTCCGAAAATATTTTCTCTTCGGACTGAAATTTTTGTATTGTGGTGTTAAGGTTCTTAATGAGCGAAGTTGTTACGGATAATTGTCGTTTCATTAAGTTTTCAATTTGATGTTGGTCTTTAGTTATTTTATTTATAGAGTCACTAAAGTATTGTCCGTCTGTTGCATCTAAGTTACCGGAAATAGATTTCCAAATTGATCCCAGTCCGTTAATGAGTCCGCGTTTCTTTCTGTTGGTACTGTAAGTCTCAGTGTCAGCGAAAATTTCTGTATATTTGATGTTAACAGATTTTGATATTTGTTTCAGGAGGCTTACGAGAGTTTGTACTTTTAATTTGAATATTTTAACGTTAGTTTTGTTGTGGTTAATAGTATCTAAAAGTCTGTTCAGTATATTGTCGTTGTTTAAAATAGCGTCTCGAAATGGGTTTAGATCTTTGTAAACAAGGAGTGTCCATTTCTCATTAGAAATTTTAAGGGTGCCTTCTTCATGGAAGAAAACTCCTATAGTATTGTTAACAGGCGTAATGGAGTACTGTTGAAGGTTCACGACTGAAAACAGTCCACAGAATCTGAAAAAAGGGATTTATTCAAAATAGGGTTTTAGTCTGTCAAAGTTAACTTTAGTTATTTGGTTTGTTTGTAAATTTATGACGGTGGCAGAGTTTTTTCGTATTGCGGTAATTTCGAAGGGGCCGTTGAATTTGTTTTCGGCTTTGTTTTTGATTTGGGACTCTTTTACGTAGACTTTGTCGCCTACTTTGTAATCGGGTTGTTTAGTAGAAACGTGTTGGTCAAATCGCACTTTAGATTTTTCTTTCTGTCTTTCGGTTTTAGCACGGGCGAGTCTGTAATAATAGTCTATTCTGTTATTTAGGTCTCTTACGTATTTCGAAATAAGTTTTTCCTGGTTGTAAAGGGTTTCTGGAGGCCTACTAGAAGTGTGCCCAAATATGAGTTCATAGGGCGTGAAACCGGTGGTTTTATTTTTTGTGTTATTATAACAGATGATGGCATAAGGGAGGACATTAAATGGATGTTCGGTTGGATGTTCCGCTGTATTTGCCCTTATCATTTCTGCTAAGGTCGCGTGAAATCTTTCAATAGAACCGTTTGACTCGGGATGTTGAACGCTGGAGAATGTCAGTTTTATGTCGTATAGTTGGCATAAATCCCGCATTAAAGTGTTGTCAAATTCACGTCCATAGTCACAATGGATGCGAAGTGGAGTGCCGTAATGTTGAAAGAAAATCAAAAGGGTGTTTACGACAGTTGAAGCTGTTTTGTCGTTTATGGGGTAGGCTTGTGTAAATTTCGTTAGTTCATCCCTAATAGTCAGTGCATGATTTCTAGATGGATACTCGAAGATGTCAATGTTAATACGTTCGAAAGGAGTCTTGGGTGTTTCCGTAATAACAAAAGGTGCACTTAGGTTTTTCCTACAGAACTTTACCTTTTGGCAAGTTTCGCAGGATTTGATGAATTGTTCTACAGTTTTAATTAAGCCGGTCCAATTGTATTTTTCCCTAATACGTCTGATAGTTTCGTTAATGCCATGATGGAGGTTGTTTTTACCAGAGTGGTATTGTTGTATTATTATAGGAATTTCGTCTTCGGTAGGAGTTGTAACAATGTTTTGGCAGATTTTCAGTTTGATTTCTTTGTCGGAGAGAATGAAAGATAAAATTTCAAGAATGGGAAGTTCTATGTTATTTTCTATGCAGTATGTTTCGGAGTCGTTAAATTGGTCTTGGTTGGTATAAATAATTTTGAAAAGATGTGAGACGACAGTTTCAGGGTCATAGGGCAAAGGTACAACTAAGTATTTTCTATGCCTGACAGATTTACTGGCCATGATGTTAAGAGTGTCATTACTGAAATTAGGGTCTTCTTCGAAAAAGTCATCAATAATTTTGTCGTGTAAGTCGTTAGTTTTGTTTTGCCAAAAGAATGTAACTATGCGTTTGTGGGACTTGTCTAGAAGTTGGGAATTGGATATTTCAATTTTAGAATAATCGATTGTTGACTCAGTTTTGTAGAGTTGAACAAATCGATTAAACTCAGCGATAATTCTTTCGTCATGTTCGTCGTCATTGTCAGAGTTTTCAGGTTGTTCGGAGTCAGTTTCGTTGTTAGCGAAAATTTTGATTTTGGAAAGGAAATCAGCACATTGCTTGAAATGGTTGATTTTGATGCGAGAAAGAGCATCTGCGTTTTGGTTTACCTTGCCGGGCTTGTACTCGATCTTATAATTGTATTCCTCTAGCTTAAGGCGCCATCTGGCTAGACGACTGCCAGGATCTTTGATGGAAAAGAGCCAAGTAAGCGGACGGTGGTCACACAGGAGTGTAAACCTTCTCCCAAAAAGATACGGTCTGTAGTGCTTAACAGCCCAAACTATGGCCAACAATTCTCGTTGGATGGTGGAATATCGTGTCTCTGCAGCACAGAGGGTGCGAGAAGCGTATGCGACAGGGAGATCTTTTCCCACGGGGCCTTGAGAAAGAACCGCTCCAATAGCAAAAGCACTAGCATCAGTAGTGAGCAGGAAGGGTTCTTCAAAGTTTGGATATATCAGGATTGGGTCAGATACAAGGGCTTGCTTCAGTTCATTGAAGGAAGACTTGCAATCTGCGTCAAAGATGAACTTGACGTCTTTTTGGAGTAGTTTTGTCAGAGGTTTAGAGATCTTCGCAAAATTTGGTATGAAGCGTCTGTAATACCCAGCGAGACCAAGAAAAGATTTAATGTCTTTCGGAGTTTGGGGTTGAGGAAAGTTCTGAATACATTCAACCTTTGAAGGGTTTGGTTTTACACCTTCTTGTGTGATAAGATGGCCAAGATAAGCCACTTCTTTACGAAGAAATTCGCACTTATCAGGTTGAATTTTGAGGTTAGACTTCCGAAGTCGTTTGAAAACTTCTGTTAACCGGGAAATATGTTCATGGATGGTCGGAGAGTAGACGATGATATCATCCATGTAGACGAGACAACGTTCATTCTGTATACCGAGAAGAATATTGTCCATGACCCTCTGAAAAGTAGAAGGTGCATTTTTTAAACCAAATGGCATACGAACAAATTCGTAATGACCATTTTCGACAGAAAAGCCAGTCTTAGGAATATCTTCCTCTTGGATTTCCAACTGGTGGAACCCGGAAGCGAGATCCAGTGTCGAAAAATATTGACACTTTCCAAGTTGGTCGAGAAGATCAGAGATATTTGGCAGAGGATATTTATCGTCTACAGTCAATTCATTCAATTTCCTGTAATCGATAACAACTCGCCACTTTTGTTTACCAGAAACATCGAGCTTCTTGGGGACGACCCATACAGGGGAAGACCAAGGAGATGAGGAGTGCCTAATGATACCTTGTTCAAGCATTTTTCCAATTTGGGTTTTCACTTCCTCTTTATGGACTTGAGGATATCTATATGATTTAGTGAAAACGGGCTTTGCGTTATTCGTATCAATCGAATGTTTAACCTCGTTAGTGAAAGTCAAGACGTCACCTTCAAGATAGAAAATGTCTTGAAATTCCAAACAAAGATCAGTGATTTGTTCGCGTTCTTCGTCATTTAGATGTTCAGTTCTAATTTGTTGTCTAATAGTCGAGTTTCTGTCTATGTATTGGGGTTCATGATAATCGTCTGTATTGAAATTCAGAAGAGGGTGAGTTTTGTCAAGTGGTTCCAGTTTTAAATCAGAAAAAGTTACTGTTTTGGGCATCGCGTTAGCGTTGATAATGGAAGTTAGAAATTCACCTTTTGAGTTAATGTGTACGAGTGTGTTTGGAAGTCGTACTCTGTCAATTTCTTGAGTTGGTAAGATGGCGTCGATGTTAGAAAGATCGCATTTAAGTTTAAAGATCTTTTCTGTGCGTGCCTCAATGGTTATTTTGTTTTGTGTAGGTGTTTGTGAAGTAATATTAGGCTTAACGTTGAATGTGTCGGGTACATCAGTCAAGGGTTGATCGTTATCGGGAACTTTGTGTAAAGGGATGGTTTTAAAATTTGTTATTAGCTGTTTAGATTTTAAGTCAACTATGCATTCATAGTGTTCGAGAAAATCTAATCCTAGTATGCCGTCAAACTCAATGTCCAAATCGTATATGAAAACTTTATGTGGGTTACGTGGGGCGAATGGGATTAAAGTAGATTGTGAGATGGGGATTTTTTCGTGGGTAATTCCTTGAATAGTTACCCTTTCAGGAGATCTTTGGGTGAAATTCTTTACGGTATTTTCCTTGAAGATAGAGATACCAGCTCCGGTATCAATAAGAAGTTTAAATGTAGAAGAAGCGTCAAGAATATAGTAGAGATTTTTAGAGTTTACAGTAAGAAGTGGGCTTAAAGAAATAGTTGTTCCGGGAAGTTCAAATCTGGGTTCAGATCGTCGAGATTCAAGTTTTGAATTTGGGTTTCGACTTCGCACAAAGTTGTTGTCGAATCGGGAGGTTGGTCTAGGCTCGGAAGCGCTAGAAAATCCTGATAATCGTGACAATTAAGAGGCTCGACAGGGGTATCGTCAAAAGTTTCTTCGAAGCCTGAATAATTTTGACTATCATCCTCGTAGTCATAAGTATTGTAATTATCGGTATAATAATCCGAATATTGTGAGTAACCATCATTTTGATGTTGATTGAAATGATGTGTCCTTTCAGGACGGTTATTCGGGTTATTCTGTATAACCGAAGGACGAGAATAATTTGGGTTCATTTGAGACCTAAAAGGGGGTCTCTGAAAGTTTTGTGGACGAAACTGTTGTCCTTGTTGAACAGGGGGTGTGTTTCAGGGGAAATTTGGCCTTGTTGGTTGGTTAGGTCCAACAGGATTTGGCCTATGGTTTTGGTTGAATTGTTGAGAACCATTTTGATTTTTCAATCGGCAATTTGCGGCTATGTGGCCTAATCGACCACAATGAAGACACTTAAGAGGTTGTGTCGGCTTTCGTGTTTGAAAGTTGGGTTTGAGAGGAACATATTTGTTCGTTTTTTGATCCTCGAAATAAGAAAGTTGAAGCTCTCTCCTAATCCGGGAGTGTGCCTCTAGAAGGTCTTTTGGGTTACTGGCACGAATTACCTGACCTAAACGGGGTTCTAATCCCGTAAGAAGGGTATTCATCACCATTGTATCCACTAGAGTGGTCTGGGCGTCTTTTTGTTCTGGACTAAGCCCAGCGGTTTTGTGGATACAGGAGTGCATTTTCGCACTCAAAACTTGGAGTCGATTATAAAATGTCAGTGGGGACTCATTTGAAAGTTGTTTCAGACGTTGTAGGTCATGAATCAGGGAAGAGAGATCACGAGAATCTCCAAAGTGTAGGGTCAAGAGTTGTTTAATTTCAAGGTATGATCCGGGATTCCTTGAATTAACTAACTGCGCCGCTTTCCCTTTGAGTTTGTTCTTTATATGGATCACTAATAAATATTTTTGATCCGCCGTGGACATATTATATGCGCAATTACACGCATCTATAAAGGTTCCCAAGGAAATTTGGTCGCCTTCAAATTCGGGTATAACGGAAAATATTTCCGTTAACCGATATCTTTCGGTTTCATTGATTACCGGTGTTGGAGAAGCTTGTGCCATTTTTATATTAGTCGATATAAAAGAATTGGAACAAGGGTGTAAAGTTTATAGAATAAAATGTTAAAGGGTATAGAGAATTAATAAAATGTAGAATACGTTAATGGGAATAACGATTGTTTGAATTATAGAACAGTATGGTAATCAATTAAAATAGTAAATTCAAATAAATCAGTTATTCAAAAAAACAATGAAATAAGTAAATCAGATATACCAATATCAATAAAAATAAATCAAATAAATATATCAATAAAATAAAATAATTCAGTTAATGAAATAAATCAATGTTTCATTTGAATCAAATATATCAAAATAAAAATCAAATTGATAAATATGTAAAATCAAATAATAAAATAAATCAATATTAATCAAATCAAATAGATTATATCAAATATTAAAAATCAATGTTCAATAAAATAAATCAAATAATATTTACTTAAAACGAATGACGATTCACCATTACTTACATCAACAGGAACATTGAAAGCGCCGTGTTCTACGTTTGATTGTAGTGAGGACTTCTTTCAGGTTCTTTGTTCCGTTGAGGGATAGGAATCCGCCGCTACCAGTTAGAGTACTCGTGTTCTAGTAACGTTAGACGGATCCTACTGACTGCGCCAATTTGTTATATCACACTTTCAAAATTTCTCTTTTTAAAAAAGATTTTATTTATAGTTGCACAATACTTTTAATAAAAAATAATAACTTGAAAATAACAATGAAAATAATAAAACTTTATATAACAATTAAAAAGACAAAATGAGTGTTAAACTAAACTAGACAGAACTGTAAGTAATAATGAATGATGTTACAATGAAAAAGTATAATTTATAAACTAAGAACGCTGACTAAGGTGTCGCAGCGCTTGCAGTTCTCACGGATGTTCGTCTGCGGGTAACTGGAGACGACACGTGTTATGCTGACTCAGCTTGAGAACTGTTGCTAGGTTGTTTCATATAAGTCGATGGAATAACTTATATAACATATATATATATATATATATATATATATATATATATATATAAGAAAATATCGGGACGCAGCCAAATTATTTTTGAGAGCTTTCAAAATTATTTTATTTCATCGTCAGTCAATATACTAATAATTTTCATGTAAATAATATTAACCAAGAAATTTCGAACGCAAATTACTGCTATGCCTCTATACCATATATCAAAGAACTAACTGCAAAAGTATTGAAGATCTTCAAAAACGAAACTAGTATAAAATTTGCTCATAAATCTATAAAAACAGGTAATCATCTATTTAGCAGAATAAAAGATAAAATTCCTAATGATCTTAAATCCAACATTATGTATAAAATCGACTGTAGCAACTGCCCTGCTTTCTATATTGGTCAGACGTCAAGAAATTTGAAACACCGAATGACCTTACACAAGAGTGATATAAAACTAAAAAAGGAAAGTTGTGCTTTAGCCACCGACTGTTTAGAACATAACCATTCTCCTTCCTTTGAAAATCCCCAAGTTCTGGCCAGTGAACGTAACAGTTTTAAACTTAGCTTCTTGGAGATGGTCTTCACTAACGGTCAGTCTAATACCACCAATTAAAAGACAGATTTACAAAATTTAAATGTGATTTATTGTAACTTACTAGAAATGGAGAATAAATTTTCAAACACTCATAATCAATCTGAATGTAATAAAGATTTCTCAGATTGATTAAATAAAAAGTGAACATTTTTGCTACCCTATGAATTTTTGTTTCCTTAATAATATTTCAATTCATCAGTAAGTTACAAAGAATAAAAATAGTTTACCTGTACTTTAAAAAATACATATCACGTGTCTTCAAATCAAATATGCCAACTTGACAATTTTATTAGTTGAATTGCCAAAAATTTTTTTAAAAATATTGTAAAGATTTATAGATGTTTTCCTGCTTACACAACCTGGACTAACGTAGGTTATTAGTTTTTTTTTCTAAATTGTTAATATTTCTGTTATTTGTAGTATATTGACTGACGATGAAGTAAAATAATTTCGAAAGCTCTCAAAAATAAGTTAAAAGAGTATTTCCTTGTAACCCAAGAAGTTTGGCTGCGTCCCCATATTTTCTTGTAATATTTGAAAGTTATCAGCCGTTATTACCGAAATCAATTGTATAATATATATATATATATATATATATATATATATATATATATATATATATATATATATGTTTCAGGTGGTTTCCGGGAACTCATCCGCGTAGTTGACAACTGATCCCTGCCGGGATCGATGGTAAAATCAGTTGTCAACTACGCGGATGAGTTCCCGGAAACCACCTGAAACATATATATATATATATATATATATATATATATATATATATATATATATATTATACAATTGATTTCGGTAATAATACTTCCTCGTTGAATGGATCAACGAGACTTTTCGCATCGTCTCTCGTGCCGAACAGTTCGAAAATATAATATTTAGGGTCCGTGACATATGTGCACATTTTATGGACGGAACTACATACTGGATCTACATATAGTATTTACATACACCCTTTTACCTTTCTGGTAAGTCTGCCTAATTTATCTTAATAATTGTAAATTGTACCGTAACATATTTATACACTGGAAACATTCTATACAATATAAAATTTTAACTTCTCCAAAATAGTATAACTTGGATCAACACCTCATATAAATTACAGTCCACTTAAATACATATGCAAAAATGGCGCTAAATGCTACAACTGATTTTATATGAAAGAAGAGATTCTTAATAATTATCTGGTCCCTGTCACAGATCATACAGAGAGAAGTCCCTGTTTCTTACACAGAGAAGTGACTTGGATGGGCATTTCAAGATCCAGCTAGTGTGTAGTGTTGGTCGGTCGGGTCGGGTCGAAACAAATGAAATTTAAAGTTATGCATTTCATTCCCTTGCTTATTTATTTTTATATGTGTAAGAATGGGCTTCAGTTTAGAAGCTTTTGCTTCAATATAAATAATATTTTTAGGAAAATCTGGGGGGAGGGGGTGAAACCCCCGGTCCCCCCCTGTTGGCTACGGCCTTGGAGATAGCAATAATGGTTGACAATAATTAAGAAACCTTATATATATAGATAATTCTTATGATTCTAGAATTTTTAAAAAAGCACTCATTCCAATCTATTTTCTACAGAAAAAAATAATTAAGTGAGGAAAACATCTTACCTAGATTTTCTTAATTTGTTATTCTTTATTGATTGAAGTCTGGCCTCTTTAGCCGCATCGGTATTTTCCGAATTATAATCTCCATGATTTTGAACAAAAACCACTACCGCTTCAGCCATATATCAACGTTTCGAGCTTTATCGAAGAAACGCCAACGGAATAAAAAACGGACGGACTTTATCGAATTTGAGCATTTAACTAACAGTTGAACTGGCATAATGACATTCTATCTGGGATTATTTATTAAAGAGACGAGCTGAATTCCTATTTATACGCTATACGAATCGATAAGATTACTATCCACCTTAATTTAATTTTCAAAACACTGAATAAGATATTCGACGTTTCATTATATATTTTTTATACGTATGTTTGAGTTGTTAATTTAAAGACTTCGGTCCTAATAGATGGTAAACATTTTTTAAGCCGCACGTTTCGCGGGGGCCACTACGTGTCAGTTAGTTCAAAAATATTTTAATTTATAAGATTGTTCAATAAATAATTCAAATACCCATGTCGGTATTTCTCGTATTATCGCAAGGATGATATCGAAAACGTTGGCGGTATTGATCGCGATGCGCGGATGTTTTCGCAATGCATGACGAGCTGGTAACTGTCGTGTTTCTCTGGAACTCGTTTGGTAAGCCCGTACGTTATTCTGGAAGCCTCTCTCTCTCCTCATTCGACTTTTTAATGTCAGAATAATTGCTCAGTATAAAGCTAATAACTTATTTTAAGTATGTGATTCAGGAAAGACATAAAAACCGTTTAAAATATTAAAGCAACGGAACAACAATTGTTTATCACGTTGGCCAGGAGTTTTCAAAATATGTATTTTATTAACATAAACATGGTCTGAGATCTGCGTAATTACTATGTCCATCTATTTTGCAATTAATTAATAATAGATGATAATACGGCCACAAGTAATTATATTTAACATTTTCGTTTTTTTTATCTGAAGTTTAATAAGATGACTTGTTAAATGGGAATTGTCGTCAAATGAAACTCAACACCGACACTTTCGTGGAGAGTAAATATAAAGAAGTGAGATAACGAAGGGGTCTCGTCATTTATTGAAATTGGATAAAATAAACACATTTAATACGAGACAAAACAAATTAGTTTAAATATTTGGAAAACTGTGGATTACTTTGTATCAGATTATGAGGCAATCCCAAATCTTGGTCTCTTTGTCAAATACAACATATTTTTTAATTCTTCTTAGTGTTTATTTTTTTACAAAACTAATTATGATATTGGAGGAACAATTTATCACTTGAAGACATTGTAGAATACTTTCAGGTAGTTAAATGGTATTTTAAGTAATTACATAATAGTTAATATTGAAGATCCCTAAGGAGTCTTTCTTGGGCCATAACATTTTATTGTTTAACTTAATGACTAATTAATGTATGGTAGAAATTTTCTCATTGGTGATGATCAGTAGCTGGTGTGTTATGAAACTGGTGGTG
Organism: Octodonta nipae; assembly: GCA_034190945.1. Taxonomy (NCBI): domain Eukaryota; kingdom Metazoa; phylum Arthropoda; class Insecta; order Coleoptera; family Chrysomelidae; genus Octodonta; species Octodonta nipae. Next base: position 79,379,152 of record CM067223.1, on the reverse strand, counting down.
CACTTTACGGGTCAAATATTGGGATTCAAAGATGCAACAAAACAAACCATAGCTTTGCTAATATTGCATTTATTTTTTATTAATTTAATTATTCGTCAACTATTTTCGAAAGCGAAATGTTCAATGACCTTTTAATTAAAGTATGGCATTGATTGAATATATTTTTTCAATACTAAGCACAGAAAGAGCATTTAGCCAGTCCTGAGACATCGTATTTCTCGGCGTACGAGAATCAGCCAATTACTCCATATGGTTTGCATTAGTTATCTTCTATCTCACGATTTAAGGGTGTTATATCGTATCTTATAGAAGCTATATAAGTTTCATCGTACGCTAGCCGAAGTGCACGGTGAAATATTCTTTCAAGCGAATATAAGTCTTAATACAAGTTTGGATTAGAGCTTAAATTGTTTTTTGATGAATTCGTTGGTATTGAAATGATATTTGTTAACCACTTTGTGTTGATTTTTAACCTTATTAAAAGTTTATTAAATTTGGTGGTTCAGCGCACGAGTGCACTTAAGGAACAGCCGCCCCTGGTGATGATGCGGCTGTGATCGCCATTGCTGATAGCTGGGGCCAACCTAAATCCTAAATGTATATCTACTTATTCTGCACAGATAGATACTTAGGTAACATTTTACACCACCAAGTTGGAAATGTCATATATACAATATTGTAAATAACCAGCTGATCCCTCCCGGCTTCACACGAACTAGACAAATCAATGTATTTGACGTATTAATCTTGAATATATATTTTTTTATTTGGTAATTTTCACATACCCTACATTTTTGATTCTTTATATACATGACTGAAATTTATATAGCTACAACCACTTCTAAAAATAAGTTATTTTGGGATTTAATATTTGAGGCGTTTAAGATCTTTGGTATTTGATGTTGCGGTTTTCCAGTTGACATTTCGACGTTTTTGACATATTTGACATTTTTGTTATTTTTGACATTTTTGACATTTTGGACATTTTTGTCATTTTTGTCATTTCTGTCATTTCTGTAATTTCTGTCATTTCTGTCATTTCTGTCATTTCTGTCATTTTTGACATTTTTGTCATTTCTGTCATTTTTGTCATTTTTGTCATTTTTGTCATTTTTGTCATTTTTGTCATTTTTGTCATTTTTGTCATTTTTGTCATTTTTGTCATTTTTGTCATTTTTGTCATTTTTGTCATTTTTGTCATTTTTGTCATTTTTGTCATTTTTGTCATTTTTGTCATTTTTGTCATTTTTGTCATTTTTGTCATTTTTGTCATTTTTGTCATTTTTGTCATTTTTGTCATTTTTGTCATTTTTGTCATTTTTGTCATTTTTGTCATTTTTGTCATTTTTGTCATTTTTGTCATTTTTGTCATTTTTGTCATTTTTGTCATTTTTGTCATTTTTGTCATTTTTGTCATTTTTGTCATTTTTGTCATTTTTGTCATTTTTGTCATTTTTGTCATTTTTGTCATTTTTGTCATTTTTGTCATTTTTGTCATTTTTGTCATTTTTGTCATTTTTGTCATTTTTGTCATTTTTGTCATTTTTGTCATTTTTGTCATTTTTGTCATTTTTGTCATTTTTGTCATTTTTGTCATTTTTGTCATTTTTGTCATTTTTGTCATTTTTGTCATTTTTGTCATTTTTGTCATTTTTGTCATTTTTGTCATTTTTGTCATTTTTGTCATTTTTGTCATTTTTGTCATTTTTGTCATTTTTGTCATTTTTGTCATTTTTGTCATTTTTGTCATTTTTGTCATTTTTGTCATTTTTGTCATTTTTGTCATTTTTGTCATTTTTGTCATTTTTGTCATTTTTGTCATTTTTGTCATTTTTGTCATTTTTGTCATTTTTGTCATTTTTGTCATTTTTGTCATTTTTGTCATTTTGACATTTTTTGACATGTTTAATATGTTTAACATTTTTTATGTGTTTGACAAGATTGACGTTGACATTGTTCTTACATTCTCTAATTTTTTTATATTCACCTTTGAACATTTTTCAGACCCCATCCCCTCCATAATTTCAATATTGGGAAAATGACCAATAATGTCTCCATTCATTTCAAGTGAAGAGTAAGTTTATTAATTAACACTCCTCTTGGTACTTAACGAGTACGTGATTTACACTGTGTGATTAAATTCAGTTCTAGTTATTTCAGGAGAAAAGCATATATACCAACCTCACACATGCATCATTTTTTCTGACCTGAAAATTAATAAAACTCATCCCCGTAATCAATAATTGCATTTTTGCAAAAATTCACATCAATTCTTTGTTAATTTAAAGAATTAATATCAATTCTCATATCTGTATTATTTTCGGTTTTCGAGAAATAATGAATTTTGCTCAAAAAATACGCTGCGTAACCTTATCACAAAACAGAATTCTGACAAAATGATAAAATCCACTTCTATTTACTTTAGAAGACAATATATATATATATATATATATATATATATATATATATATATATATATATATATCAACATTTTACCCGTATTATTTTCTATTTGGAAGATAATAATTATTTTTCATGCCGCCTATGGAGATAGCCACATTAGTCTTTTAGAGGAAAACAATACATTAACCGGCTGAGATAATAAAAAAAAGCCGGGCTCTTCGATGGGGCAAAAAGTATCTGCCAACTACGAGATGATTTTCGAAACTACGAGAGAATTCGATGTTAATTATAAAAGGACATTGTACATTTTGCGTAGTATTAGTTGAGCTTATATTTCGTGTGACTTGTATCAATCAGCTGTTGTAAATAAATAGTGGATTTATTTGTGCGTAAATAAAGTTCTCGAAAGTGAAAGTGAATATCAGTCTTAAATTTAATTTGAACCCACGAAATTTATTCAGGCATCATTTTTCGAAAAATGACAAAACTCGTTTCTATTTATTTTAGAAGACTGTATTTATCAAGATTTCTCCATAAACCAATAGTGACCTTTATTTCCCCCATTTAATATTTCAGTTTTCCCAAAATGACGAATCACGTACTACTTCACTTAAAGTAAGGAACCAACCTGTTAATTTTCATGGCTCTACTAATTTAGGTTCCCGAAAAATAATAAATATTTTAAAAAAACATTTTCTCACCTGTTCTTTATGAGATAATTGAATTTTTACAAAATGATTAAACCCATTTTTATTTATTTGAGAACAAGAGTAAATACACCAATTTTAAGGCCTGTATGATATGTTTTATCAAAATAAAATGTATCATCTGTTACTCACAGATAGTGTAGCTTTCTAAAATGGAAAAACTTAAAAAAATCGGTTCATTACTCTTAGAGATTACCCCCTACAAACAAACAAATTTTCTTCTCTTTTAACATTAATATAGAGAAATGATATACACAGATTAGTCTAGATATCTTACATTAGGAATGACATATTATGCCATAGTTCATAGTAGCGTGACATATGTTATTTTAACACGTGGTGGGGATTATGAAAATCACCGTAATTAGAAGGTAGGTAAGGTACACAGAGATTCAGAATAATCACACATTAACAGTTGTTGTTGCTTCTTACGTCAAACGAATTGCCTAGCATTTGCTTTTCCTGTCTGTGCGCTTTTCACATTTTATCTACATATACAGTTGTAAATTTCCATGTTTGGGCACTGTAGGTGCATGAAATGGTTGAATACTTTTGTCTTAGGACATTACGGAATTTTTGTTGTTGTTCAGGAAATAGCTAAGTTTCCCAAAAGCTAGCCAAGCCAGTAGTGTACGTCATTGTATTTACAATTTGACTCTCTTTACTCATTTTTATAAGTTGAAATGTTATTATCTAAAAATCGTATTGTATGTATTATATCAAAACAAAGATATTTCAGAGATAAAAAATATGTATAAATCCCAGCTTGGGGCATCTGGAAATACCCTGATTTGGTATTATTCTTACATCGTATTATATTTATAGTCCGCCTTTATCAAGAAACTTTTACTTCCTGATAAGTCTTATTTTTCTTTGCATACAAATAACGGATCAAATATCAGATAATCTTGTCCGAATTTCTTAAAAAAAAATTGAATTGAGAAACTTTTGAAATATCTGTACTGTTGCTTTGATAAGAAAATGCAAATCCTGTCAAAGTCTTCAGGATTCCGTGTTCATTCAGTAAAAACATCCAAATCTCTTGATAATAGCGCGAATGTTTTGCGAAGCCAATGACGACTTAGTTTTAGTATATAAAAGAAATTTTCCTTTTAAAACAGTCACATTCTCAAACCAGAGTTCGCCGATTTCTGAAGAAAATGAAGTACACAATGTAAGTAAATTATTGTGCATTTTTAAATAGTTAATCACTGTTTTGATAAGTACTAGTAGTTGGCTTGTAGATTTAAATTCTATACAGGGGGTCCCATAACTAATGGACAATACGATAACTGGAAGCGGTAAAAATATACCAAACATGCCTTAGTAAAATGTTTGTAGTAAACGATATACAGGATCCTAAAGTGGATATTTGGAATGGAAAATTTGTGATATTTGAAAAACGGGTTCATATACTAAACTCAAATTTGCTACAGCATGGTTTTCAAGGGCGGTAAACAACAATTTGTTATCATTTTTCATGGTACTCTTACAGCGTGTTTGTTACGAACGTCGAATTAGGCAAATCCATGTTTATTCTTTTAACACCCCGTATAATTTGCGTTTCGACGATAAATAACGAAACTGCCATAATTTAAATACAAAAAACATATAATTGTTGAATCGCCATATTTCAAGACATTTTCGAGATATTGCTATTCAAATATCACTGCAAGCAGCCTCAAAAAAGACATTTTTTTAAAGGAGGTTGTAAATTTGACATGAGGTATCGATTTCTTCTTTGAATACTGCCAATTTATTTACTGTGTTTATAAAGTGAGTAATTGGAATAAAGCCGTCATTAAATATACCTAGAATTAAAGAATTTGCAAATAGTGAAATAAGGGATATGATTTGTGTTTATGCACAAGTAAATTATAATTCAATGCTGTAGTTAGACGATATGCACAGCTATACCCAAATCGAAATGTGCCTAATCGTAAAATATTTCAACGATTATACACAAATTTAGATAAAATAGTTTCGTTTCACATCAAAAATTCTGGTGGCCGATCTAAAAGAATTTCAGCTGATCATGAAGATGATATTTTAGTTCGAATTCTGGAAAATCCTGTATTAAGTACTCGGGGCTTGCAAACAGCTACTGGTGTAAGTAAATCGAGTATATCCCGAATTTTACGTACAGAAAAAATGGAATTCCTATCACTTTTCGTCTATACAAAATTTATTGCCCAATGACTTACCACGTAGGCTACAGTTCTGTCAGTGGATGCAACATAAAATCATTCAAGATCCTATTTTCTGACGAAGCTACATTCACACGCCGTGGAGTGTTCAATTGGAGGAATAACCACTATTATGATTTTGATATTCCTCATAAGTATCGTGAAGCTCATTTTCAGCATGTATTTTCCATTAATATCTAGTGTGGAATAATTGGCGATCACTTCATTGAACTTTCGACGAGATTAAATGCATTACAGTATTTAGAATTTTTGGAAAATAGTTTGGGTAATTTACTCGAAAGTTCCTCCTATTGCAAGCCAGCATATGTAGTTTATGCACGATGGTGCGCCGCCACATTATCCACTTATAATCCAGCAATATTTAAATGACTACTTTCCGCATAGTTGGACTGGACGTGGCTCTTGGCCGCTTCGTACTCCAGAACTTAATCCTATGGACTTTCACGTATGGGGATAGATGAAATCTTTGGTGTACAGCAATGAAATTAATACCCAAAACGATGTTTTAGCGAAAATTCAGGAAGCCGAAAATATTCTTAAAAATAACATTACAACCATTTTCAAGATAAGACGACATTTCATAAAAAGTGTAATAAAATGCATTGATGCTAAGGGTGGTCGCAAACGCAAATTATACGGAGTGTTAAAAAATTAACATGGATTTGCATAATTCGACCTTCGAAACAAACACCCTGTAAGAGTACCATGAAAAATGATAACAAATTCTTGTTCATCGCCCTTGAAAACTATGCTGTACCAAATTTGAGTTCAATATATGGAGTCGTTTTTCAAATAACACACATTTTCAAAAACCAAATACCAACTTTAGGACCCTATATATCGTTTATTACAAACATTTTACTAAGGCATTTAAAAAAAGGTTAGTTGGATAACTTTTTCTTAAAATAAAATGTTTTCTATGTATCCTTAAAAACACCATTAATACTCTAAAGAATTTCAATAAAAGAAATAAATTTATTTTTAATATATTGCATTTAAGTAAGTTGTCATCTTCAAGGTGCAAACTAAAATTAAATCTATTTCAGTTATGTCTAATTTATAAGACTAACGGTAAATTAATGAGGAAAATATATTATGTTAATGCAATAAACTTTTTAAAAATTATTTTGAATACCTATTTTTGATTATTTTATTACAGGGAAAATAATCAATTTTTCCAATATTACTTACCTATTTTTGATATAATTTTCGAAAATAAAAATTTTAAGAGATTTGTCAATGTAACTTGTACGATTTTGATCACAGTGGTCACGACCCTTTCCCTCCCGGCGGATCGTCACTGGCCATATTACTAAATACTTGAAATTCGCTTTACCAATTTTTGATAACAAATTATACAAGGGGCTATTTCGATTTGGAGCCTTATGCATTGTTTAAAACGTGGAAGTAAAACATTTAACTGCAACTGTAATAAAACAATCGACTTATCCAGTTTTGGTCCAAACAATAAATATACCCTTATCTCATATTACTTACACGTTTTCTTTGCAAGAAATGCATCATTTTCATCGTATTTCTACCCTCTTCTCATTTTAAATGCGCTGTTCTGACACCACTATCAAGACAAAAGGGACGAAATTGAGAATATCCTTGTTTCAGCATATTCATCGTTTACATTATTATATATAATATTCAGTTCGTTTAACGGTTGTTTCTGGACTGTATTGTTGTGGTCTAGTGGAATTACTTCCTAACGTTTCATCTGCAATTGCAACAGGCATCTTCAGCTACGCATGCGTAGGTGGTTCCTGGTAAAAACCTCGAACTGGGTAGAATCGTCCAGCAGTGGAGCACTGGTTATTGAAGCTTACTGTGGGACAGTTCGCCCTGATAAGCAAATGATTTGAATCGCCCTGAAAAGTACCAAATTGTAGTTAGTTTTTCATCTTCTTCTTTTAATTTATTTTTTTGATTGTTTAAATTACATTTGTTTTCAAAATACGTTAAATAATGACGCACTGTAAAATCCCACTGCTATCGTATGATCTACAAGTCAATTTAGGATAATGTTTCTAAATATCAAAAAACAAATACTTGAATAATTGTCTAGCACAAAGGTCTATTTTTAACCGACTTCCAAAAAAGGAGGAGATTATCAGATGGATGGCACGTTTTTTTTATGTATGCTCAGTGATTATTCAAAAGCGGCTTGGGCAAATTTGATGATTTAAACGGCATTGTATTAAGGAATATCACAGAAAGGTACCATATAATTTTCTATGACGTGAGATTTACGGTTTCCCAGAAAAACAAATTAAGGGACTACATTTCAGTGAATTTCAATAAATCTACACTGTTTTCTGAAAAACGGCTCAACCAATCTGAATATTTTAAATTGTATTCTATCAAAGAGATGTTCAACTTTGATTCTGTATAATTATCTATAACGTAAAACATACCGTTCTTCTGAAAATCGTAAAAATATTTGCAAAATAAACGGTTTTCATTGCATTCGAGTGAAAAGGCACAAAATATTCCATCAGAAAAAATTTTAGGTGAGCGATCTTTTTCTATATGGTCTACGGTGGTAGGCGTGTGCATCGCAATTCAAGCATCAAGCAATATACGCAGTTGAAATATTGGGCGAAGTAAAATTACAGTTAGACAGGTGGGTTCAAAAACTCGTAGACATCAATGTGATATTGGGTGGTACATTAGCAGATCAATATAGCGTGAGTTTTTTTGATGATCAGTTTGGGGATCTCGGAAACTAGCGGAGATAGAGCAATGGTTAAATTGGGAAAGATTTGCAGTTTTACTGGCCCAATTTAATGACACTTTCGGATTTTTGTAAAAAGTCATGGCTTGCTAGATATTTTGAAAAAACGAAATTCTGTCGATTTTGTCAAATCCCTCTAGCTCTTTTGTTATTGATTTTATAAAAAAAGTGTATATATCAAAATTGAAGATAATTGTATCCCGAATATGATTGTCATGTCCTCGTTTGCGTGACAGCTCTCGTTTTCGAGATATGACACAAACTTATATTTTTTTGAATGGAAACCATAGTTGGCACAAAAAATCGGACATTTTAGAGCTTTTTAACGATATAATACTCGATATAGTTATTCATAAAAATAACGGAGTTATGGATGCTTTTCTCTCTTATTTTCACCTTTAACGTAGGTAGCCATGAAAAAGATTGTTTTCACTTTGACGTTTTCTCATTTGAGAAGTAATTCAATTAGTAGTGCTGAACTGACAGTCGATATTGACAAGTTTTCGTAATAAAAAGGAATATTCTAACGAAGAAAAACAGTATGGTGGAATGTTATATCATATGCCATAAAATTTCAGTTCGTGCAGCTGATGAATACTTTCATAGATATTTTAATCGTCGTCAACCTGCTCTATGTACATTTAAGAGGCTTTACGATAGTTTACGCAGATATGGATCTTTTACTAAACCACCAAAGGAACGTAATCAAATTAACGAAGCAGCACAAATAAATGTTTTGGCAATGGTAAATCAAAATCCATCTACATCAACTCGTGAGATTGCGGCAGAAGCTGGCACATCTCAACGAACTGTAGTTAAGGTACTGAAACCGTACAAGTTCCACCCGTACAAACTTTCAGTTTCTCAAACTTTGCATGCTGGTGACGAACATCGACGTATTTTGTTTTGTACATGTTTTAGAGACATGTGCCTTGACAATCCACAGTTTCCATTAAAGGTGTTATGGTCAGATGAAACTAGATTTACTAACTGCGGTATGTTCAATACAGCCAATGTGCATATCTGGGCTAAAGAAAACCCTTTCCATGTAGAACAAAGACGACCCCAGATAAAATTTGGTTTTAATGTTTGGTGTGGTATCATAGGGTCTACTATTCTGGGGCCTTTTATCTATGACGAATCACTTACTGGGGAGCGCTACTTTTCAAGACATATTGCATAATTTGAATTTGAGAACTCGTTTAGAAATTGAGTTATTCCAATATGATGGAGCACCTGCTCATAACTCGTTATTAGTAAGACAACACTTCGATAATATCTATCCAAACTCTTGGATAGGAAGAAATGGCCCACGCGAATGGCCACGCCGGTCTCCCAATTTGGCAGTTATAGACTTCTATTTATGGGGTGCGCTAAAAACATATATACAACAGAAAGTATAAGACAGTTGGTGACCTAAGGGAGGCGGTATTACAAGCAATTGAAGAAATTGATAGGCGGTCTGTGAGGAAAGCGGTAATGTCAATCTTAAAAAGATGCAATTTTTGTCTACATAACAATGGTGGACTTTTCGAACATAAATTATAACCATTATTATGTACTTTAATTTCTTAATTTTTTAGTAAGTACTTACTTATTTAATTTTTTCGTTATATCTGATATACCTAATAAAAAAATCGTTCAATGTTTTTTGGAATAGTTATTAATAAATCAATCAATTTCCTGGCTAACTACGTTAAAAGTGAAAATAAGAGAGAAAAGCATCCATAACTCCGTTATTTTTATAAATAACTATATCGAGTATTATCTCGTTGAAAAGCTCTAAAAATGTCCGATTTGTTGAGGTCATAGCCAACTATGATTTCCATTCAAAAAAATATAAGTTTGTGTCATATCTCGAAAACGAGAGCTGTCACGCAAACGAGGACATGACAATCATATTCGGGATACAATTATCTTCAATTTTGATATATACACTTTTTTTATAAAACAAAAACAGAGGAGCTAGAGAGATTTGACTAAATCGACAGAATTTCGTTTTTTCAAAATATCTAGTAAGCCATGACTTTTTACAAAAATCCGAAAGTGTCATTAAATCCAGTTTCCGAGATCCCCATACTGATCATCAAAAAAAAAACTCACCCTGTATAGGATGGTTCAAATATAAGATGAAATATAATTATTAAAGTTATAAATGGTAGTTCAAAAAATGATGTATTGGATGGCACATAAGTAGTTGCGTTATACAGAAGTAAAATTATAGTTATACAGGGTGATTTAAACAATAGAGAAATAGAAACAGTCAATAGGATGGAGAACATTAATACTTATAGAGGGCGGTTGCAAATCGTGTAGAATTGAATTATAGTTGTACAGGGTGATTCAGAAGATGACAGTCAAATAATTTATATTGGGTGACCAATACACAGAAATACAGGGCGAATTAGAGTTACATTTATAGAACGTGGGCCAAATAATAAAACAAATAATAAAGTTAAAAAATAAATGGTTCTAAATGGATTTTATTTTAAGCCAGTTGAAGTCGTTCGTTTTTTAAATATAATTTATTACAATCAGTTTTTTTTTTTGGTTATATAAGTTACACGCAGATAGCTGAAGGTGACGACATTAGATTTTTTTTGACCTCATCTAGATGTCACTAACAAATTAACGATTTTCGATTATAATAATATAATACTTTTCATAGAAGAGTCTATAAATTAAAGACAAAATATTTGTACAGGAAAATCCATGTTCAATAAAGAATTTTTATTAATTGTAGGATACAGAATTATCTCGCCGTATCAATTATGCTAATCTCATTTCTATGCATACAATTTAGTATGGCACAGTTAACATTTTCCAAAAACTGGAATCCAGGCAAACGAGATCCGGACCAGAAAGTTACAATCAACGGGTTATGTCATTTCCTGTTGGTAAGTATAATAATTACTAGTCAAATCTATATTTAAACACGGACTCTAAGTACCTGCTGATATATCAAGTGTTTCGTATATGAGCCTCGCAACGAACCAGTAATTCTAAAAACTTTGGCAGTTAAATATTGGGCCTAAGCATCCCCCTAGTTTTTAGAGAAGAAGAGGGAAAATAAGGTACAATAAAACATGGTTTTCTGATTGAAATATTTATTAATTTATAATGAATACATTTAGGAGTCACGTAAGAAACAAAATATGTTGTATGCAACCGCCACGGCTGCGGCGTACTCTTTTAACATTATTGTAAACATGCTTCGGTCAGAGGTGGATACAAAGGGGGCGATCGCGCCCTCCGGGATCTTCAAGGTCATTGACTTTACAACTATGCAAATATCTTAAATCCAAGAGCCTAGAATAAATTAGTATTTAGTAATATTATCCCCAATCGATTATTTTTAACAAAACAGCCTTGGAAATACAATCTGTCCTAAACTGTAGAGAAGACCATCGCCTACTATACGAAACTTAATATTGGATCGCCCACCTGGAAGCATGAGAACGCTCCCTCTCAAGTTGTGTTCTGGGTTCGCCCTTGGCTTCGGTATTCCCGGCAATGTTGGTACAAACCTTTGACTTCAGATAACTCCACAGTCAAAAGTCTAAATGTGTCAAATAACAAAACCTTAGAGGCCAATTCCGGTCACTAAAGAGAGAATTTACACGACAGGAGCAAACTCGTGCAATACACTTGTTTCACAAGCGGTATGACATGTTGCAATTGAGACACGATAACGTTCGCCATTCACCGTTAATACCTACTTCATCTTCAAATAAATACGATCCAATAATTTCTCCAGACCACAATGCACACCAAACATTTCATGTTTTGGATATATTGCTTTTTGATGAATCTGTCGTGGATTTTCTTAGCCCCAAATGCGACATTTTTGCCAATTAAAGAAGCCCTCGAAGTGACAATGGATCACTGAAAATGCTTTTGTGCACAAAATCGGCCTTCATTTGTTTGCTCTAGAAGCCAACTGGTAAACTCTCTTTGCTTTGTATGGTCTGTTGACAAAAGTTGTTGTTGTTGTACTAAAATAAAAAATTCTAACATAATAGTCAAAAGTTTAGGTATTAACCAAATTTTTAAAATTCCGTATTATTATTTGTTTCAGAACCAGGTACGAAATATGAATGCTTGCCACAAATCTCTGGACGAGATGGACTCATTACTGGACACAAACTAAATCCCATTGGCAACTCCTTACGATTATAACGGCGACGAAATGTTCAACTATTTTATGAATTATCTAAAGCATTTTTGAAAACGAATATTATTGTATTATTCCTCTCCCTTATTGAACCCCTTTACAAATGAATTACTTTCTTGTGTCTGCTTCATTTATTAAACAAAAACATAAATACAGCAAAAATCTTATATTTTTAGGGTTCAGTATATACAATATACGGATACCCTTATAATATCACTCCGGATTTCTGCCTCTGTCACATCACAGCAATTTTCTTCTAAATTACTGGACGAATGAGGTTGAAATTAAAAGAAGAAATTTTGATCATAGGAGTACTTCCGGGAAAAACTAAAAAAACTACTGAGCCTAAAATTTTGAAAAAAATATGAAATATAGAACGTTGCCCGAACTTTACAGGAAAAAAGGAGAAACCATTAATATTAATTTTGGGGGGAAAATTATAGAATTAAATGAAAATTTAAAAATAACGCATCATGTAATACATCAAATGAAAGGTACCATTCTGAGGAACACAAATATATTTTTTTCATATTAAAAAAAATAGTTAAAAAGTTATTAACGAAAATATACCAAAATTTACCCATCCCCCCCTTATCACCAAAACTATAAAACGTAAAGTTTTGAAAAAAAAAATAGAAGTATGACCTGAAGTTTATTGGAAAAATAAGGAGAAACCTCTACTTTTAATTTTGGGGGGCAAATTACAGAATTAAATGGAATATATAAAATTAAAATTGTTTCTAACCCATCATGTTATATATCAAATGAAAGGGCTCATTATAACGAAAACAAATATATTTTTTTCATATTTTTAAAATAAATTAGTTAAAAGATATTAACAAAAATATTAAAAAAATTACCCATTCCCTCCTTATCTCCGAAACCATAAGCTGGAAAATTTTGAAAAAACTGGAGGTATAGCCCCTCACCTGAACATTACTAAAAAAATAAGGAGAAACCCCTAATATTCATTTTGGGGGCAAATTATAGAATTAAATGGAAAATATTAAATTAAATTTTTTTCATATTTTTAAAATAAATTAATTAAAAGATATTAACAAAAATATAAAAAATTTTACCCATTCCCTCCTTATGTACGAAACCATAAGCTGGAAAATTTTGAAAAAAATGGAGGTATAGCCCCTCACCTGCACTTTACTGGAAAAATAAGGAGAAACCCTTAATATTCATTTTGGGGGGGCAAATTATAGAATTAAATGAAAATAAAAAATTATAATTGTTTCTAACGGATAATGTAATATATCAAATCACAGGGCTCATTAAGACGAATACAAATATATTTTTTTAATTTTTTAAAAAAAATTACCCATTCCCCCATTATTCCCCAAATTATAAGACCTGCATTTTTTGTTTAGAGGACAAATATGAAGAAATCCCTAATATTAATATTGGAGACCAAATTTTAGAATTAGACAGAAAATAAAAAATTATCTTTTTAACGCATCATGCAATACATCAAATGAAAGGGCTCATTATGAGGAATACAAATATATATTTTTCACATTTTTAAAATTAATTGTTTACAAGATATTAACATAAAGATATAAAAAAATTTCATTTCTGGCTTTATTTCCGAAACCATACTACTTAAAATGTTTAAAATAATTAGGGGTACTAGGGCTCACTTGAAATTTATAAGAAAAATTATTAGAAAACCCACATAGCAATTTTAGGGACAAATTATACAATTAAATGGAAAATAAAAATTCAATTTTCAAATGCATCATATAACATATCAGATAAAATGCTCATTATGTGAATTACAAATACATCATATTTTTAAATCATTTATTTAAAAGATATTAACAAAAATATTAAACATCGACTTAATTTCCACTTTAGAAACTACACTATTTAAATTTTGAAAAATATATTTTATTTGTATCTTTAAATAATTTGAATAACAGATTTAATAATTTATAATTTAAAACTTGACCTATTTTGCCCTTTATCTTCCAATCTACAGAGCCTCAAAACTCAGACAGTAGATTATAAAAGGCAGCAGGTTGACTGAATTTTTATGGCATATGATATAACATTCCACCATATTCAGTTTTTCTCCGTTAGAATATTCCATTTTATCATGAAAACTTGTCAATATCGACTGTCAGTTCAGTAATACTAATGGAATTACTCTCAAATGAGGAAACATCAAAGTGAAAACAATCTTTTTCATGGCTAACTACCTTAAAAGCATCCATAACTCCGTTATTTTTATGAATAACTTTATCGAGTATTTTATCGTTGAAAAGCTCTAAAAATGTCCGATTTTTTGAGGTTATAGCCAACTATGGTTTCCATTCAAAAAAAGATAAGTTTGTGTCATATTTCGACAACGAGAGCTGTCAGGCAAACGAGAACATGACAATCATATTCGAGATACAATTCCCTTCAATTTTGATGTTTACACTTTTTTATAAAATCAAAAACAAAGGAGCTAGAGGGATTTGACAAAATCGACAGAATTTCGTTTTTTTCAAAATATCTAGTAAGCCATGACTTTTTACAAAAATCCGAAAGTGTCATTAAATTGGGCCAGTAAAACTTCAAATCTTTCCTAATTTAACCATTGCTCTATCTCCGCTAGTTTCCGAGATCCCCATACTGATCATCAAAACAAACACACCCCGTATTTCAAAAATGTATTAACACCTATGAAATTTAAGGAACCAATAAACTGTAATAAATTAATCTTGCTTATTCAAATATGTTGTACAAAGTTTTTGGTGTTGATATTGGGTTGCCATGGTAATCCTACCTGATTACATTCATTTTTCCAGTTGGTGTGGTGTAGGCTAGTGGTATAAAATTACGGTGCAATGGATATGGAATTAACAAGAGTTGATTATACAGTAGTAGGCTTAACTAATTCCAATTGTCTGGAATTAGTCGAAGGAAATTTCCCAAAAGATTCACAAAAAGTAAGTATAGCAATAAATTGCGTAATATTTTCAATACATACATTGAGATCATCAGCTTTTCGAGTTGTTTATTGTTTTCATAAAATTTAAAACAAGTAATACGGACACTATTCGTAAAAATGCTTATTTGTCATGTCACTACATTTGTAAAAGAAATATTTTTAAATTGGAAGCGTCTTAAAGAAGTCGCCACGTATGGACTAAATATTAGAATTTTCATAAAATGGCTTCGACACTGAATACACTTCACTATACAACATAGCTGCTTCTAAATTTTCTGAATATAAATGTTCGATGATATACTTTCTATTGCAAGTCAAATTTGAATAATAATTGAACACACTAATATATGAAAACAGTGTTTTTGAAAAATAGAGGGGTACTGTGTACTTTTGAATAGTTTTAGCCATCTAGAATATTAGGTACCTTCTTTATCCACCTTTGGATCTTTGCGCACAGCCTCTTAGTAGGCCGGAGCGTGGGTACCGAGACAACAAAAAACCCAGTTAACCCAAATAATCATAAACAATTTTTAAAAATATTAAAACTTATGATACGAATAACGATAACCTAGCGTAGCCAAAAAAGTTAGAAAATGAAATACACTATATTTTGTACAGGTCGCAGTTGCAGATGCTGATGGCATTTTGCAAGTTTTTTCAATAGCAAAGGATGATATTCAGCTTCATTTTAAGACTCTTCCTGGTCCACCGATCACTTCGGTCAAAGTATCAGGAGCAACAGGTATGGCTGTTAAAATATTATTTTTCATAATAATGCATTCTATATAGAAACTTACACGTTTTTGTTTAGATTCAAAATCGTGTAGTTGCATATGTCTGTCTTCTATTATTTGATTTTCCTCCGTCTATCCATGAAAGATTCAGTCTTCCTTTTCATCATCATTGCATTGGGCCCAGTGATAGCTCTTCAAAGGCTATCGTGTTATCGTGTTCATTATATTAATAATTACTCTCGTTTGTCCCTTAGAGCATATATTTCTGGAGACAGCCTAAGATTTGTCCTTTGGCTTCCAGATTACTCATTTGGTCAATTTTTGTGAGACTGCGGCCGAAATTCATTTCCAGTTTCCAATTTCTTTGGATTTTTGGTTAATATTTCCCACATTTCTGCTCCATAAAGTATAATTCTTGAATTTACTTGATTAGTGATGTCTTTGTTCCACAATATTAGGTGAAGCTGTTTGATTATAATCCTTTGTTATATGTCTAAGTTGCTTCTGTCTTCATTTGAAATTAAAAAACTGATGATATATAAAAAATCAATAGAACTTTATTTTAGGAACCCCCCTGGATAAAATTTTCATTGCTTTTGGAACAGAAGTTCGAGGATACACGAAAAAGGGAAAACAATTCCTCATGTTCCAGTCCGGTTTGACAGAACCAATAACAGCTATGTAAGTTATGGTAAAATTTCACACATTTTATAGATTTAATTTCTATCACACAGTGCGTCTAGTATTCCAAAAAGGTGATTTATTATTAAACACCACTTAAATCGATTAGCAGTAAAACACTGCTAGATCAAGGAGGTGAAAAATGTATCATAAATTATACCATTGGCAAAATCTCAATGAGCGGTACTTCCGTGGATCCTTTCACCATGGCGAACGAACGTTCCACCAGGTCACATCTTCCGCTCTTAGGCCCGAAATGACGCAGAATTGGCGCATAAAGCATTTTCCAAATTTTCTTACATCTACAGAACAGCAGCTCTACTAGCCGGATTTCAGCCTCATGGACCGCAGGGTGAGTTTGCTCTGCATGATAGGCTTCACAAAAGTTTGAAATTCCTGAAGCAATTAATGCCTCGAGAGTGGGACCTATTGTAACCTGAGACACATTCTCACAAATCGCAAAAAAATTAATATCGGATGAATATCTTTATATAAATAGGGAAAGACAAAACGGTTCGGTACCATTTTCTCCTCTGACCCTCAACCGATTTTGTTTATTTTTGCTTTGTTTAGTAGCTATTCACGACCTTCAGTGCACAATATATAAAGAATCTTTATTCTTGTCTTTTAAAATAAATAATTTTAAGATAATTATTAATAAAAACCAAGTGAGATAGATGGCGGTAACTATGAACAAGTAGCTTTAATCTAATTTTCGAAATTTGACAGCAGTCGACAATAAAAACCCAATTGTGTACAATTATAATAATAAAATTGAAGAATTATTACTAATAATAATAAAAAGATGTATGCTCTAAAAACCTCATTTTCTATTTATCTGTGGCGGTATTTTTTACAAAAACTATCTAAAGTACATCGTTAAAGACCCTTCTATTAACAACGACAGATGCAGGTACGGTTGCCAAACATCTGAATCTATCCAGCATATCACAAGAGGTTGTCAAGCGTTCGCTGCAACTGAATACAAAGAACGACACGATGCGGTGGCCAAATACTGCACCAGGAACTAGCACTGAAACTTGAACTATCACAGTCGGTAAGATTACCATACTATAAATACAAACCAGAATCTGTTTTAGAAAATTACAACTACAAGCTGTACTGGGACCACACAATACTGACTGATCGGACTGTTGCCCACAATAGACCAGATATAGTTTTGGTAGATAGAGTCGCTCGGAAAACAACTTTAATTGACATAGCAATTACTAACAACAATAATATAAATATCAAGCATGCTGAGAAAATAACCAAATATAGGGATTTGGAATTTCAAATAAAGACTCAGTGGGGCATGAACAACACACGAACTGTACCAATTGTTATGTCAACGACAGGACTAGTTCCAAAACATCTATTAAACAATTTAAAATACATCGGTCTGGACGAACATCTTTACCAACAAATGCAAAAAGCCGTCCTGTTAGGAACAGCCTGGACGGTCAGGAAGTTTATGGGAAACTGCTGCCACTTTTTCCCTAAAGGCACGCTATGCGTGCCTTAGAAGGAGTGTGCTGCCATACATTGTATGGTCAAATCGGGAAAAGATGTATGCTCTAAAAACCTCATTTTCTATTTATTTGTGGCGGTATTTTTTACAAAAACGATGACGACAGCAACTATTAAAATGACCAAATTGAATGTGTTTATAAGAAGTTTGCGCATTTTCAGAAGTATCCACATGAAAATTTTACGTAAGTAAAAGTACACAAATAATAAATAATACAAACTATTTAGAGATTTTAAAGCTAATTGATACATTTGATTTCCGATCCTCACGAGTTGAGTATGTACCTACATTCCTTCAGTGATGAATTTATCACAAATCTAACAATTTAGTATTGCGTCTAAAGGTAGTAAAACTTACGAAATGTAATATGCAAATATTTTTTGTAATTATTTATATTTGACATGTGCAAATGAAACTTAATAAGTTATAGTTATAAAATAAAAAGAATTATTTTGCAGTTTTATTTCATGAATGGTAATCTTTAAATTAATTTTAACATGTCATGTAAAATGTTAGTCAGTCAAAAATTGTTATTTTAACGAGATATAATTTACTGGAAATATTTGTTTAATCTTTTGCCTAATAATATAATACATACAGCATTTGTTTATTTATATACATTTTGTTTATATTTAAATTAAATTCATCAAAACCGCACTAAAGATTTTGACAAAATTTCATCATTTCGAGATTTTGGGCGTTTTGGAGTCTAGAAACCGATTGCCTGGAAAAAATCGTATTACCGAGAAAGAACGAGATTGTGACAGTGATTGATGACAGCGGAGTTTTGGAATTACAAGAGTTTCAATACAGGGTGATTTGGTACCCTACTTGAGATGTAAACTGCTCTTGAAAATTTATTTCAATCCAAAATGATCTGTAGGATCTTTAGTACTTTCAAAATTTTAAATTTAAAAATGCTGGTTAGGTTTTTTTGGTTGAGTAAAAAGTTATGTGTCTTGTTAATTTGAGGCCTCCAATGAGGTTGGCTTGAGCAGTTACATATGCATATATAAATTGACTGAGATATAAGACGCTGTAGATTATAATTATACAGGGTGATTCCAGATATGTTAGAAACTAAATGTTTTATTGGGTAGTGCATAAGCAGCGGCATACACCGAGTGTATTATATAAATATTGGGTAGTCCATAGGCAGTTACATATACAGGGTGGTGGAAATATATTATAAAGTGGAATTATTATGATGACTATTTTAATAAGTGTTAAAGTATTGAAATTAAATTGAATAATTTTCATCTTGAGAAAAATGAGGGCAAAGGTCCGATTATATGTATATATGTGCCAACATTTTTAATGAACCCTTGAAATTACGAGTAAAGCTCGGTCACCCCTTAATTAAATGTACAAATGGAAATTGAATAAGTATTAGTAGTGAAATCGAACAGATTATTTTGCTATTTTTATTCAAATGGAATTGTCATTGAGGTTTATTTGTTATATTATTCTACCGGTTAATAGCTGCATTATTTAATTTCAAGAAATTTCATTTCTAAAATTTTTACTTTAATTTCCACTTACTGCCTGTTTGCCATATTTTATATTATTAAGCTAAGCATTAATAATGTGCCCATAAATAAAGTCCTATTAATTACATATGAAAAACAAGTTGAATTTTGTTAGGAATTAACACAATTGGCCGAATTTCGACCACAGGCGATTCTAGTATGTATTAATACATTTATGCTGCATAATGACTCTAAAGCACTTTTCAATTTTTTCAGGTATGTTCTGGGAACTGACCTATTCCTTTGTGGACAACATATTTATACTCATTATAGGGATTGCAAAGAACTGGGATCATATATATGCGGAGACAAAATTATCGATGTAATTGCGTTTAATCCACACAATGTAAGTACCAACCCAGTAACAGTGCTTATTATTGCTATAAAATATTATACAGAATTTAGCATAGAGATTTTTAAATTACAAAAAATACAATATTTGGGAGAGACATTTTTTGAGAAGTGGCCAAATCAAAAAAAAAACGCTCGCTTTGCGTCCATAGTAAATAAATAAATAAATATTCCTTTATTCAATATTTAAAATTACTGCATTTACAAAAAATCTTACAAATAAAAATGATTTATTTGCCTTGTCAAAACAATCACCACCCGCGTCACTCAGCATCTTTCAAAAATTCATCATACGAGTAGTATGCTTTTCTGGACAGGTATGTATAGAGCTCCATTCCAAACTTTACTATACTTTTCTCATTCCCTCTAGCTCGAGTATATTTATTAAAACTTATAGTCCCCCTATAGATATGGGAATTTTGCCCAACTGATAACCTAGAGAATGGCTGATGTAGTTCATTGCTGCTACGAGTTGAATAATTGTGTATTTGATCATTTCTAGATACTTGCTTCTTAATATTCATTATTAATAGGTAAATATATAATGAATGGACCGTCAGAATATTAAACTCAATGAAAAATTGCTTCCAACTAGTTAATGGGGGAACACCAGCTATACATCGTAAGATGTTTTTTTGTGTACAAAGGAGTTTGTCAATATGAGCTGAACAGCCCCAAAATATAAGGCCATATGACAAAATCGACTCCGCTAGGTCGAAATATGCTAATTTAAGAACGTTGAAACTTACGGTAAATTTTAATTGGCGCATTAGGAAAGAGGTCTTACTCAATTTATTTTTTACATAATCAATGTGTTTTTCCCAAGTAAGTTTATTATCAACAATTATTCCTAAGAACGTACATGAATTTGTCTGCTCAATAGATTCATTATTTAACCTGACTAGATAACTTTAATTATCTGTGTTGTTGTATACCTTTTAAATTAAGGTTTTGTCGAAATGAGTCTGAAATCCTAAGAGAGTAACATGAAAACCATAGAATGATTGATATTACTTACAAATTTAAATAACCCCCGACACTAAAAAAACCCTAACATATTCCAGATTTGTAACGAGTGGAATATCAGACCTGAAACTAATACTCATAATTGTCTACCTAGTCCACTGGAGTAGGTTCTGTATTTAGGAGCCATCTCTACCACGGGTCAACAAAATCGATCCAACAATTTTGATGGCCAAAATATATATATATATATATATATTCATTACTAAATCCGATGGTAGCACCGTCTTGTGAATCTAAACCATCTAGAGACGCAGTCAAACACACACAAAAAAAATCATTAATATCGGTCCAGCCATTTTAGAAAGTTTTCCTAGATTTTGGATCCCATCAAATAGTTTGTTTTTTGGTAAATTTTAAAAAATGCGAAAAACTTATATTTTTAACAAAACAGTATTAAATTTCTGGGTTTGCGATTTTTTTGTGTGAGTGAGTATATTATGATTGTACCATTTTTTAATAAATGCTCCAAAGGCAATGTTTACTGAAATTTTCTGTATGTGGTTAACCTGTAAAATTACTTATTTTTTATCCTGAGATCTTTGGCAAAATTCTCAAATATTATATTGTCAACAGTCGTTAACATGTATGCAAATTTTAAAATTATTCGTAACCCTTGAAGCCGTTGAAAATTACGTTGAAAGATTCCGTTACTTTGATAGATACATACATATGAACCTAATAAAAGCATGTTAAAAGAATATGTAGCTTTCTTAAGATCGTGACTTAATACATAAATGCATTGTTTTATTTTAAGTTCGAATTACCTAACAGAATACTTTAAAACCAAATGAATAAATTTATATGTTTGTCTCTTTAAGAGTAAAAGATTATTATCTCTAATTGCTTGTGAAGGAAGAATGATAAGAACAATTGAACACGCTAGAGTTACAACCAGCATCGAAATTGAGAGCTCACCTACAGTACTTCACGTTTATGAAGAACAAGAAGCCAAAGTCTTGCTTTTCGGTACTATAGATGGAAGAATTGGTATTCTGGACGTTGAAAAGTTAGTAAATTTGTCATATCTTAACATCGGTAATAATTTTTTTTGTTCAGTTTACAGGCCTTTCAAAAGTGGCTTATACCAAATGAAAATGAAGCTTCTGTTACTTGCATTGACAGTTATAAATTCGATGGAAACTCATCTAAACATTTGATCGTTGGAAGACAGGATGGTGATATTGAAATATTTCAGGTTAATTTACAGGATGAACTGGAAAAACCGAAGTTGATTTTCAAATATGTAAGTCGTGAAGTCAGGTACGTTTTCTTTTACGTGATAAGTCTTGAAAGAAAGTCCTGCATTCATTTTTTGCCGAGGTTAAATCTAGATAACATAATGGCAGTAAGGTGTCGCCAGGTATGAACAGAGCATACAGCTGCCACCATACATCTCTTCTAATTTTAGTTAGTGCCTATTATATTAAAGCCACTTTGTACCTAAGTTAACAGAAGATTTCTGAATTACCGCGTCTTGTCCAAAAACCTGCCGACAAACCTTATTTGCCATACAGGGGATGTGAGTTTTTAACTAAAACTTCCAATTGCCGTCCAGGTAACCGGAACCATCTACGGCAAGATAGACATATAGTACCCCGACCCCATATAAATCTATCTATATCATCCCCTTGTTGATACACGACGCCCCCACACGGCAGCCAATTCCTTTCGTCTCCCTTTTCTTTCACAATATCGATTACAGACTCATTCATCTTTCTCAAATTCTCTCTACCCAGGGGCGAATCCAAAGAGCAATTTCAGGTACAGTCCATCACATCCCTAAGTAGAGGGACTTATCTATTGCTGGAAATATTGTAGTTCCTGACCTAGTATTTAGAATAATCGATCTTCTAGTTGTTTTCTGAATGATATTTGTGGCATATTTTTCAATGTTTAAGTACTTCTTGGGAAATAACACCACAGTTACGAAAATTGCTGTATATTTCAAACGTTTCGGGGTCTAGGTCAGACCCCGTTGTCAATGGTTAAGAAACTATGGATAAAAAAGGCACAATTCTAAGATGTAAATTAAAATATTTGACAATATGTATTATTTGATTTCTGACGCAACTAAGAGAATTTTATTTGTAATATACAGGGTAGCACAGAAACTTCTAAAGATCATATAATCATAAAAATCCTTTCAAATTGGAAGAATTTGAAAGTGAGATCTTCAGAATTTTATGTAGCGCTCCTAGGTGCGACTTTGTTATGAACTATCCCGATATTGGGTTGTTAACAAGGACATTACCATTTCTTCCTCAGTCATCGGCAACCAGGAACGATTGAATTCAACGGAGGTAGTAACGATACAATACTTTTCATTTAACAAAATTAAAGCAGACTCTTTTAGTTTTCTTTTGGTGTTGTGTTATTCTTTGTGTAATATAACTGAATTTTGAAACTGTATTTTATGACCAAGGTCGCAAGCATGTTCACAAATTTTGGATTTTTCAAACTGTCGCTTTTTTATGTAATTTTTGTGTTCGTTTATTCGAACATTTAGAGGTCTAGAGGTTTCTCCAATATAGAATTTATTACATTCACAAGGGATTTTATAAATGCAATTTTTTGTATTTTGAGTTGTGTTATTTGTAGATTGGAACATAAAGGGCAAAATAGGTCAAGTTTTACATTATCAATTATTAAATCTGTTATTCAAATTATTAAAAATACAAATAAAATATATTTTTCAAAATTTAAATAGTGTAAGTTTCTAAAGTGGGATATAAGTCGATGTTTAATATTTTTGTAAATATCTTTTAAACAAATGATTTAAAAATATGATATATTTGTAATTCACATAATGAGCCTTTTATCTCATATATTACATGATGGGTTTGAATTTTTTTTGAATTTTTATTTTCCATTCAATTGTATAATTTGTCCCTAAAATTACTATGGGGGTTTTCTAATATTTTTTATTATAAATTTCAAGTGAGCTTCCGTACCCCTAATTATTTTCAAAATTTTAGATAGTGTGGTTTCGTAAATAAAGTGACAAATGAGATTTTTTTATATCTTTATGTTAATATCTTGTAAACAATTAATTTTAAAAATATGAAAAATATATATTTGTATTCCTCATAATGAGCCCTTTCATTTGATGTATTGCATGATGCGTTAAAAAATAATATGATTTTATTTTCCGTTTAATTCTATAATTTGGCCCCCAATATTAACATTAGGGATTTCTTCGTATTTTTCCTGTAAACAAAAAAAATTAGGTCTTATAATTTGGGGACTAAAGGGGGGAATGGGTATTTTTTTAAATATTTTTTTAATATATTTTAAAAGATTTATAAAAAAAATTAAAAAAAATATATTTGTATTCGTCATAATGAGCCCTGTGATTTGATATATTACATGATGAGTTAGAAACAAGTAATTTTTTTTATTTTTCACTTAATTCTGTCATTTGCCCCCCAAAATCAATATTTGGGGTTTCTCCTTATTTTTCAGTAAAGTTCATGTAAGGGGCTACACTTCTTTTTTTTTTAATTTTGCGTCTTGTAGTTTCGGAAATAAGGGGGGAATGGTTAATTTTTTAAATATTTTTGTTAATATCTTTTACATAATTTATTTTAAAAATATTTAAAAAACTAATTTGTATTCGTCATAATGAGCCCTTTGATTTAATATATTACTTGATACGTTAGAAACAATTATATTTTTTATTTCTATATTTTGCCCCCAAAATGAATATTAGGGGGTTCTCCTTATTTTTCCAGTATAGTTCAGGTGAGGCGCTATACCTCTTTTTTTCTCAAAATTTTAACGCTCATGGTTTCGGAGATCAGGGGGAAATGGGTACATTTTTTTATATTTTTGTTAATATCTTTTAATTTATTTATTTTAAAAATATGAAAAAAAAATTGTTTTCGTAATAATGAGCCCTTTCATTTGATATACAACAATTTTAATTTTATATTTTAGATTTAATTCTGTAACTTGCCCCCCAAAATTAAAAGTAGAGGCTTCAGGTCAAACCCTATACTTCTAATTTTTTACGTTTTATAGTTTCGTTGATACGGGGGGAATGGGTAAATGTTCGTTAATATCTTTTTAACTAATTTTTTTAATATGAAAAAAAAATATTTTTTATTTTTAAATTTTCATTTAATTTTATAATTTGCTCCCCAAAATTAATATTAATGATTTCTCCTTATTTTTCCTGTAAAGTTCAGGCAACGTTCTATATTTCCCATTTTTTTCAAAATTTTAGGCTCAGTAGTTTCGGTCGATTTTTTTAGTTTTCCCCCCCATAAGTACCCCTAAAATCAAAATTCCTTCTTTTACGATATGTACTTCTGATCGGGTCACCAAACTATACATTGATACCTAATTTCAACCTCTACCGTCCAGTAGTTTAGGAGAACATTGCTGTGATGTGACAGAAACAGAAATCCGGAGTGATATTATAAGGGTATCCGTATATTGTATATACGAAACCAGTGATCGCAATTAATTTAACAAGTTAAATTTAGCCAATTAATTTCTCTAAGATTGTGGGAAATTTTCCCCAGGAGAAACGAAATACAATTACTTAGCCATACCTATTACTAGATCTTCTGGTATTTAAGTTTCTTTTATTAGCAGAACTGCAATGAAACGGTTACATCATTGAAATGTGGTACAGTATCTGCAAGAGGGTTTGACGAAATCATTGTGACAACCTACACTGGAAGGATTTTTGGTTTAACAACCCAGACAATAGACGGAGATGTTGCTTCTCTAAGAGACTCAGTAGCATCCAGCAACAATTCACAAATATTAACAAAGCTGAAGTAAGTTTTCTAATGTTTCATTAAGAAAAAAATAAGTAATGTTTGATTTTCCAGAACTGATATTGAAGACCTTAAGTCCAAAATAATGAAAGAAAGAGAAAAATACGAATCTTCTACGTTGTCATACCTTCACGAGGTTTCGACAAATCCTCTGCTAATGGTGAAGTCTTCGGTGAGTAGAATGTTATTCCATTTCAGGATAAACATTAACTAATATTGCATTAAAATTAGGTGACAATTTTTTGAAACATGTTTTAAAAAGAGGAAAATGTTATGACTATGCGCTCACAAAGCGTGCCCTTTACCACTTCCATTGCTATGGAAATGTTCCTTCATTGACATGGACCTAACCATTCCCCTATTTATTTATAGTTTTTATTGATACAAGATGTATTACAGCGAAATTTAACCAGTAGGGTACTCTCACATTTATAGCAATAAAGTAACCAGGGGCGGCTGTCTCTTAAGTGCACTCGTGCGCTGAACCACCAAATTTAATAACCTTTTAATAAGGTTAAAAATCAACACAAAATGTTTAACAAATATCATTTCAATAACAACGAATTTATCAAAAAACAATTTAAGCTCTAATGCAAACTTGTATTAAGACTTATATTGCTTAAAAGAAAATTTCACCGTGCACTTCGGCTAGCGCACGGTAAAACTTATATAGCTTCTATGAGATACGATATAACACGCTTAGCGCGTGAGATAGAAGATAGTTAATGCAAACTATATGGAGTAATGGGCTGATTCTGGAGACACCAAGCTGTGCTGATATTGACCGGACGTATCCGAACGTTTCAATAATTCAAATTTTTGTTTACGTGATATAATGAGTGGTTGCTTTATTTTTATCCTCGTAGTCTATGAAAGAATATGTAATATACAGAGTGTGTGTGTGTTTACATAACTGTGAAAATGAGTATCAACTTTAACATTGACTATTGGTGCGTTCCCGCAATTTGTTTAGTGTATTGTTCAAATTTGATTGAATTACTTCATTGATTTTTAAACTTCTGCACCTTTTCCAAAACCTTCCGTCGCGCTAATGCTAATAAGTGTTTTTTACGTGTAAAATATAGACAGTATTCGTGATTCCTGTATTGTATCCGAGCTTTTCGGACGCTTTTGATACCGTCTTAAGACGGCCGCTTTTTGTTGTTATTGTGTTACGATTTCGCGAGTTATTAGTTCCGGTCCTAACAACCGCTAAACCGCTTTCATTTTGTTTCTTTTGTGTTTACAAAAGCGCATCATTTGTTGTTAAACCCGCATTTTTTGTTTGCTCAATCAATGAACATTACGTCGCTATTTTTTGTGTACCGTGTTGTCCAGACGAAGCTCTAAAAACAGTTCCTGCCGCTGCGGGGCTAGCCTCTGAAGAAAGAAGAACCAAGAAAACAACACCTGCAGAGCTTCGACGTAAAAGGTTAGTGATTAACTTGTATTTGGTGATTCAGTTACGCGACGGCACGTGTTTTATTGATTGTTCCGCTAAAGGTCCTTCGACAGTTGTAAACTTGCATTGAACCAGCATTGAACTAAAACCGCAACATCTAATTCATACATTTTTTGGATATTATATGTAATGTGTCATCGAAGACATTCCAACTATATTAAAAGCAATAATAAATTGTTCCAAAACAAATTAGATATAAAATTGGCTGGTCCACGTCAGCCATATCTTAATTGAAAACAAGAGTGCAAAATGAAAAATAAAGTATTTTTACCAAGTTTTAAAAGTGAAATTTATAATAAAAAGAAATGGTTGTGTGGATGTGATCGCATCAATACATTTTTTTTTCCTTGCATTATTTATGGTGGGGAATCAATTTGGACGGAAACTGGAGTACAGGGTTAAAACGTTTGTTTTAGAAGTACGATGTCTCAGGACTAAATGTCTTTCTGTGCTTAGTATTGAAAAAATATATTCAATCAGTGCCAGACTTTAATAATAAAAAGGTCATTGAACATTTCGCTATCGAAAACAGTCGACGAATATTTTAATTAATAAAAAATAAATGCAGTATTAGCAAAGCTCTGGTTTGATTTGTTGCATCTTTGAATACCCAATATTTGAGCTGTTAAGTGCACCACCAGTTTCATAACCCCCCAGACACCACTGAAAGTAACCATATATGTATTTTTATAATATTTAATAATGCAATTGTATTTGTATTTGTAATACATTCGTTCGTTATTTTGATTCATTTGAATCTTGTCGACGTTTCGCCAAAGTCTCACTTGGTGTTCTCAATGGTTTTTGAGTATGCCAAGTGAGACCTTATTTCAGAAACAATCAGAATTTCAAATAGTGTTAAACAGATAAAGAACAAAAAATAAAGATTGAAACCTAACATCTGAGTGAAGTTTATATTTCAGCGATATGATAAAACTTGAAAAAAAAACGCTTATGGACCTCAAGCGAAGATTTTTACGCAATAATTGATGAACAAACGAACAAAGACACAAAGAGCACTGGAGGACCAAATGTTGGGCGTAACAGTTAAAGATCCCAGAACAAACACTTTGCCTTTAGAGATCCCAACCAAATTATTTAAAAATAAAATATTGGTTTAAATTATCTATACTGTTTTCAAGCCTGCGTCTTTTTCCAAATAATTTGCTGAGAAACTTGTTTTAACCCAGCACGTATTAGTGGTGCATACATACAATACTTCTCTGTAGACTGAACACCTGAAAATGATTCAAGAAAGCATAAATCAGGATAAGTCCCTAAAATGTGATCAAAATTACTGAAGAATCCTCCATTTACTGTTGCCTTTTTGCGTTTTCTATTAACTCAAGCTGTACATAAATGGGTAGTATTCCATGGTATCTGTTTTGACTACATCCAAGCAAGGAAATTGCTATTATTTATATTTCATTTTGCTTTTACTTCTAGTTAATGAGGACGATTTGAAACTGCGATTACCTAAGTTCAAATGTTGCATTCGAACCCAACAGATTCATATTCATTTTCTATTTCAGTTCAATTTGAATAAAGAACAATCTACCTACAATCTCTCCATGGAATTGTCAACAGCAATAGACAACATTTTACTGCAATGTGATACCAAAATTGACATAATAGAAGCTGCAAAAAATTCAGCAGCTGTCAGCTACAGTGACAGCAGTGAAAATGTAAGTATGTATTTACTCCAATGAAGCTGCCAGAAATTATAGGATTATCTATATATAAATAGGTAAAGACAAAACGGTTAGGTACCATTTTCTCCTCTGTCTCTCAAGTGATTTGCTTAATTTTTGTTTTGTTTAGTAGCTGCTAACGATCTTCAGTGCAGCATGCTAATATTAATTTATCATATTGGTTCATTCATTAAATAAAATATAATAAAAAATTCATTATTTATGTCCATACTTTCAACACCAAACAAATAATACCGACAGTTCCGCCAGACGGTTAAAACTCAAAACATTGTGTAATTATATATGGAGGGAGCGAGCGTTAGACGCTGTTAATATTCTTAGAGCATGTACCTCTGGAGGTAGCATGCAATACATAAATATCCTACCAAGAGTAAAATGAGAGGGCAATAGAGAGAGCAATAGACTATCTCACTCGATTGGGAGGTGCAGCCAATGAACTACATACTGCACATAGTTCTTTGGATGCAGCTCTTAATCGAGTGAAATAGCCGTTTCCCCTCTCTATAGCTTTGATGTTTGAGCATTGCTGCCTACCGCCAGGAAGTACAAGCTCTATGATTAGATTGGATGACAGTGACAGGGCAATGCTCTTGCAGACCATCATGAGATGACTATCTTGGATAGTTCAGCAAAAAGCGTTATTATTGTTTAGTGGTAAAATAGTCAATAGTAGATCAGTATTGATTTCTCGGACGCGTTGCACTAACTTTCATATTAAATATTCTGTTTTTAATGTGAATTTAATTATTTGATTAATATATTATTATCACAATCTTCCCGAAGGTGTTGTGTAAAAAATTGTCAGTCAGCAGACAATAGAGAATGTATGAAATATTGAAGTTCTCATAGGGTTGTTGGTCATCTCTTTTCTTTAATATTCATGAACTCGATTGAAACCCTAATTGATGAAAACTTTTAGGTTGCAAAGAACAATCTTCCAATTATTATATCGAACATTTTGCCAGGAGCGGTTCCAGTCAAAAATTTGGGGGCTCATTCATTTGTCAAAAATATTTTGAATACCAATATTTGATTAAATTTTTATTTTCGTTTTATTTTAGTAGATTTGTCATTATGGCTGAACGATTTTGGTCATTACATCTACTTATCCGATTGCTCCACAGCTATGTTTCTTATAAAAATATACTTTTTACAATTTCATGAAATAGGGTCGAATTTTGACCACTGGTCGACCACTAGTTTATTGAAATTAATCAATAATCCAACTGTTACTTGTTTTGTTTTAATGTATAAGATGTGTTAGGTATCTATAAAAAAAAGCACAGGGAGTCTCTATACATTTGAGCCGTTAAAACGATATTTAAAATTATTGTTTTATTTTCAGGATGGAAATTATCTGCTAGTAACCTATAGATGTCAAATAAATACAAATGGTTTAGAACTAAAAATTCGTACCGCTGAAGGAGAGAAAGGAAAAATCCTTGCATATATAACATCTTTACTTCAACCAAAATGTTGCAGACTCCTATCTTTTGATATTAAACCACTGTCTTTACACTATAGGTTATATCAGTTCAATGAAGATAGGTACGTTATTTTTTTAAACGTTCGTCTTTATATAATGTAGCTGTGTCGTTATTTTATCTCGATTTAATAGATGTTTTGGGACTATTCCTGTTGACATTACAATTGGTACAGTTCGTGTGTTGTTCATGCCCCACTGAGTCTTTATTTGAAATTCCAAATCCCTATATTTAGTTATTTTCTCAACCAGCTTGATATTTATATTATTGTTGTTAGAAATTAATATGTCAATTAAAGTTGTTTTCCGAGAGACTTTATCTACCAAAACTATATCTGGTCTATTATGAGCAACAGTCCGATCAGTTAGTATCGTGCAGTCCCAGTACAGCTTGTAGTTGTTATTTTCTGAAACAGGTTCTGGTTTGTATTTATAGTATGGTAATCTCACCGCCGATAATAGTTCAAGTTTCAGTGTTAGTTCCTGGTGCAGTATTTTTGCCACAACATCATGTCGTTCTTTATATTCAGTTGCAGCGAACACTTGATAACCTTCTGTGATATGCTGGATAGATTCAGATGTTTGGCAACCGTACCTGCATCTGACTTTGTTAATAGAAGGGTCTATAGCGATGTACTTTTTAGTTTTTAGTTGGAATTACTTGGTCTTGCATTGCCAATATAAGGCATTCCGTTTCAGGAAACATATAACCAGAGATCAACCAGTAGTTCGACGCTGCACTGTCGACATAATCTTGGTTGACATCATTTATGTCTTCCATGAAGGGACTTCTCTTTCCATTTGAGCAGTTTCTGATCAGTGGTCTGGTGGTGTAATTGGACGTATTATTCTGTCAGTTGTAGTGGTGTTGAGTGATCAACCTGGCATATAACTCTGTGTAGATCAGAAAATTCTGCTGGTTTCTGCAAATGATTACGCAATATCGAAATTTGTTGAACTAATAGTTTGCTTATATCTGTTAATCCTCTTCCTCCTTCATACCGTGGCAAAGTTGTACGTTTGGCAGTGCTCTTTGGATGGTGATTTTGAGCTTTTGTTAGTAAAACTCGAACTTTTCGTTGTAATTGTTCAACGTAACTCTTGCACCAATTAACTATACAGCAAGAGTAACTGAGCACTGAACACGCATATCTGTTTGCCAGGTGGACATGGCATATTCTAAAAGTTAATAATACAATTATTCATTTTATAGAGTTTCAGCGCCTTAATGAGCCAATCATGTGGAACTGAATCAAAGGCCTTTTTGTAGTCCATGTCGAGATTTCCACGTTTGACGTGGACTTGATTGCAGAAAACGGAATCAATTCGCAGTTGTTCTTTGCACCCCATCGAATTTCTGTCATTATGTGCTATAGGTATTTGCTACTGCAACTAACATATCATATTCATTTTAGGCCATTTAATACGTTATCCATGAAAGGAACTTTTAGTTTAGGTGAAATACACTTTTGGTTAACACAATGTCTACCAGAAGTACCTGACAAATTACAAGTAAATGAAAACACACATTTGTGGTTCAAGTCAAGCCTTTTGGAAACCGTTTTACAATGTAAATATCAGTAAGTACCCACAAAATTCATTAAAATGGGATCGTTAGGGAATTTAGTTACAGACAAAAATAACAAAGATATAAAGAAGAAAGAGATTTTAAAAAATTGCTTGTAACCTTTACGTGAAGTTAAAATAAAATAACACATCTCAGATTTTATTAGTATAATTCCCGACTTGACCTTAAAGGGTAAGCAGTACACTCCCTCTAAGGCACGTATAGCGTGCCTTTAGGAGAAAATATCCCAGATATCAAAAGGATGCTCTGTGGGCATATGACTCTGTGTAGATCAGAAACTTCGGCGAGTTTTTGAAAATGACTACGCAAATTAGAAATTTGTTGGTCTACTAGTCTGCATATATCGACCAATCCTCTTCCTCCTTCATACCGTGGCAACGTTGTACGTTCGACAGAGCTCTTGCGATGGTGATTTTGAGCTTTTGTTATTAGAACTCGCACTTTCCACTGTAGATGTTCAATGTCAATCTTGCACCAATTAACTATTCCGAATGAGTAACTGAGTACTGAACATACGTAGGTGTTAACAGCCTGAAACAGATTTTTACTGTTAAGCTCAGTTTTCAACAGTTGTCTTATCCTTCTATAGAACTCTGTTGAAAGGTCATTTTTCATGGTATGGTGATCAATACGCTGCTTTATTCCAAAATATTTATCAGTATGAACTTCCACCATGGATTCAATTGAGGTGCTATCACCCATTTCGTAGGGCCCCTGATGTATTTTGCCTTTAACTATATTCGGCACTTGTCTAGGCTAAATTGCAGATGGATGTCACTAGAGAACCCTTCTACTATTTTAAGCATATCATGCAGCTGTTGTTTCGTAGTTGCCATCAACGTTAAGTTATCCATGTATAACAAATGGTTTATTTGTAAGTTGTTGTGTTTGAGACTGAACCCAAAGTTAGTCAGTTCAGTTTGTGTGAGAGTGGGTTCATGACAAGACAGAACCGCAGCGGGCTGAGAGAGTCTCCCTGGAATACACCTCTTCTGATTGGGATAGGGGCTGTTTGTATAGAACAGTCGGCTTTATTCAGAAAGAATTTGACTCGCCAAGTGGACATGGCATATTCTAAAAAGTTAACAACACAATTATTTACTATATAGAGTTTCAGCACCTGAATGAGCCAATCGTGTGGAACTGAATCAAAGTTAGTAGTAGTAACAATATAATTTAGAATTAGTATGAGAAAATCAGATTTACGAAAAGCAATACAAATAAACTAATTCAAGGATTATTATAATTTCATTATGTTATTATTATGCGATTTCTAAAAACTGAAATAAGAAACATAAACTCTATATCAGAAGGTCTTGATAATGATGAATACTCATTTTCAAACAAATTCTTGAAATATTTAAAAGCTGTATTTTTCTAAATTCTTTCTTCCTTTATATATAATAATAATGTTTCATAAAAGTTCAACTGCAAGAAGTTATTTTGTTATTTAATAATTAAATTACAACGTTTAGATAAATCTTCTTTCCAGAAAAGGAGAAGTTGAAATAAAATCCGACAACGTTACAACAATTTCAATATTAAAATCTTACCTTACGAGTGAAGCAACGAAAAAAAGGAATAAAATCGACATTAATACAGGTTAGTTGTTAACTCTTAATCGGCACAGGCACCTCTCAACTAGGCTAGCAGGGGTTGATTCAAATATCGACTTAAAAAATTGTCCAAATAATAATTGGTGAAACCTATTTGTTGAGACAATTATTATCTCTTTTTGATTTTGAAAAATATAGTTTAAGAGCCCACTGTAAGAATACTACATTCATCTGTTAACGAATATAAAAGCTATTTTAATAGAGGATGTCCAATATGGAAATACGAGGGTGAATCAAATATGAACCGAACTTTTCTGTTTCTCGCCCTGTAGGTAATTCGAGTGGCGTGACGTCTCGATATATGTTAGGTAGGGATGTTAAGAAGAGGGGAGTTCGTCGGTTTGGCGAGGCGTAGTCGATGCGCTGTTAGTAGCATCATGTCAGAGCAAGCGGTGCATACGTCTGTTGCGCAACGTGTTGTTATCAAATTTTTGGCGCGGGAGGGCGTTAGACCGTCTGAAATTGTTCGGCAATGAAACACTTTCAAGGACCCAAGTGTACGACTGGCACAAAAAGTTTTCAGATGGCCGAGAGACAGTGGAAATGAGCCTCATGCACGCCGTCCCACGACAAGCATCAATGAGGCGAATATCTACGCAATTCGTGAGCTGATTGAAGATGACCGCCATCATACAGTATTGGCAATTGCTGAACACGTTGGAATATCATACGGGAGTGCTCAATCAACCATTTCAGATGAGTTGGGTCACCGAAAAGTGTGTGCAAGATGGGTTCCTCGCCTTCTAAGGGAAGATCAGAAAGCAAACCGTCTTGCCTATGTGAAAGACTGTTAGCAAGATATCGAGCAGAGGAGGATGAATTTTTGAGACATATTGTCACCTGTGATGAGACATAGGTGCATCATTATACCCCGGAGTCCAAACGTGCAAGCATAGAGTGGCGAAAACCTGGATAGGCAGCACCGCGGAAAGCCAAGACCCGTCTTTCTGCAGGAAAAATTCTTGCAACAGTTTTTTGGGATTCGAAAGGCGTACTGCTGATCGATTTTCTGCACGAACGCCGTACAATTAATGCTGAGTATTACTTGCGAACTACTCCAACAAGTGAAACTTGCCTATCGGCTAAAGAGGCGGGATATGTCTATCCGAAGTGTGATTCTGTTGCATGACAACGCTCGGCCACATACAGCTGCATTGACTCAAGGAAAATGGAACAAAATGCAATGGGAAACCCTTGAACACCCGCCTTACAGTCCTGATTTGTCGCCATGTGACTACCACATGTTTGGGCCACTTAAAGAAGAACTGGGAGGCCACCACTTTGAGGACAACGAAGGTGTAGAAACGTTTGTGTGCAATTGGTTATCGACACGACCAGTTTCATTCTTTGAGAAAGGTATTAAAAAACTTCCGATTCGGTGGGAAAAATGTATACATAAGAGGGGAGAGTATGTAGAAAAATAATATGTATTAAAATTTATATTGATCTTTCCAATAAAATTTTTAAAACAAAAGTCCGGTTCATATTTGATTCACCCTCGTACGATGGCTGACAAAATATGACCGCAAGTATTTTTCATTAATATTTTAAATTCATTTATTAACAGATTTTTGTTAAATGAATTTATTTAAATACTTTCTCACACAAAGTATATCATATATCAAAAGAAATATAAACAGATTTGCCTATTTAAAAATGATCATAAATAGGGGTTGCATTTTTGCAACAAAGTAAAAACTCGGCCTTCATTATTCTCAAGAATGGAATAAAGATTTTCGATGTTTGAAAAATTGTACGCTACCACAATTAACAAAAAAATGTGTGAAAAAAATTAAAGAGTTCTTCTCAATAGATATTCCACAATGCTGAAAATCTTAAAAATACTTATAGTTTAAAAAACTAAAAAATATGCTTTAATAGCAAACCAAACCAAAAACAGTTTATATTACAACAGTAGAAAGTAAAAAGTGTGGGGTGCTTGAAATATTAAATTTTACAATTATTCTATTAGCAATATTTATGAGAGGAGAGTTATGCAAATATAGTAAAATGCACCCCACGCTTTTTACTTTCTACTGATGTATATAAACTGTTCATAATTGAATATTATTTTCTGCTTTTTAGTTCGGTTTGCTATTAAAGCGCATTTTTTAGTTTTTTAAACTATAGTTATTTTCTAAGTTTTTAGTCTCATAACGATGTATTTATAATTAAAAAGTTTACTTCATGTTTGCGTAAACTTTCCATTTCATTGCAGTTCTACTTCTGCCAACTAGATGGCAGTAGTTAATAGACGAATTTGTATTTAGTCAAGAATAGTGACTAAAAGACAACAAACGGGAAAATTCAACTTAAAGAATTGTATTGTCATCGGCTCTTGGTGAAAATTACGTTGAAAGTTTCTGTTACATATATAGATACATAGACCAATCAGTAGAGATTTTTTCGTGCAAAAAATACTATCAGGATACTGCCTGTGCCATCACATTAAGAATGATTTGTAGTGATATTTTGTTACCTTTTCCACTCGCAACTATGTTTTTTTAATTTATTATAAACAACTGAAACAAGGAAATTGCGCTTTTTTTCGCTGCATGTTTATAAAATGAAAAATAATAAACTAATCTCAATGGTGTCAACAGGTGAATTGTAAAGCATGGAAATACCAATAAAATACTGGAAAATTTAGCGGTTTTCTTTATATTATCATAACTCCGTCACTATTGAAGTTGTAGAACTGGGCTTGTGGGAACTGATAGTAATTGATATCTACCTTATGCGTGACTAAACCAGCCGCTATCGGTTTATTAGTTTTTGATTAATTGCGATCTGAAGTTTTTAATCGACTATTCTTGCAGTGTGTCTCCATGCGACATGGATAGTCAAATATCAATTCAAAATAGAGATGTTGAAAGTAGAGGTATCATTCTACAACGCCTCTATTTTCATTTTTCATGTCTGTGAAATATACGAAAAATGTTAGCAAAAATGACCAAAATTTGGTGAGCGTATGAATGTGTTCGAGTAGTGGGGGGAACACGGTTGTTGACGGGAACTGCTAACAATAATTATTATCGATACTAACTGTCAGTCTGACAGATGGTGAAAGAATTTAATCGTTAAAAAACTTCTATACAGAGTGATTTGTTCGATTTTACTATATCAACTGTTTGTTTATTAGTATATTTATATGTAAATGGTTTCTCGGAAACGTTTTTGCTTTAATTTGTGCATTTTGGGTTTACGGAGAGCGGTCATTAAAAAAATTCTTACTTGTGAGGATTTTAAATATTAAAACGATCTATGTATGTGCCTCTACTA
This sequence comes from Octodonta nipae, assembly GCA_034190945.1. Classification (NCBI taxonomy): domain Eukaryota; kingdom Metazoa; phylum Arthropoda; class Insecta; order Coleoptera; family Chrysomelidae; genus Octodonta; species Octodonta nipae. Next base: position 79,342,195 of record CM067223.1, on the reverse strand, counting down.
TATATTACTATACGCTTCACCTCAACAACGGTGTTTCCCCCACTCATTAGATACATTCATACGCTCGCCCATTTTTCAGATATTTCACAGACATTTAATGAAAGATGAGAATAGAGGCTTTGTAGAATCTCTACAATCAACAACTTTTTTCAAAATTGAAATTTGATTATCTATGATGCATGGGGGCACAATGCAAAAATTGTGAACAGAAATCTTTATATCACAATTGTTCAAAAACTAATAAACCGGTAGCGCCTGGTTTTGGCATACATAAAATAGATTTAAATTACTATAAGTTCTTACAAGCCCAGTTGTACAGCTTCTAAAGTGACGAAGATACGATGTAAAAAAATCCTACATTTTTCAGTATTTTTTGTTTTTCCTGTAACTAATGATCCAATCGGATCGAGCCTGGGCTCATTTCATTGGTATTTTCATGCTTTACAATTGACCTGTTGACACAATTGAGATTAGTTTATTATTTTTGATTTTATAAACATATAAACATATAATTTTCTTGCTTCAAATGTTTATAACAAAGTAAAAAACCATAGCTGCGAGTGGAAAACATAGCAATATATCGCTAGGAATCTTTGTTAATGTGATGGCACCGTCGGTATCCTGATAGTATTTTTTACACATTATCAGTTAATTTTTGCTCTATTGATTGGTCTAACATACGTACACATCGACCTAATAAAATAAACTTATTGCAGACTATTAATTAATGTAACTTCAAGTTGAGGATGTGCTGTGTGAGTCGATAAGTGAATATTCTGAGTTGTGAGATAAAAAAAATTATTTTAAAAAGATTAGTCCAAAATAGTGAAACGTATCTATTAAAATTGCGTATCAAATTATTAACAGATGAACGTAGTAATCTTACGGTGCGATCTTTTACTAATAATCCATATATAAATGCAAAAATAATATGCAAAACTTTTCACCAATTTTCTTATATGCACATCGATTTGGCTGAAATTTCGACAGTAAGTAGGGAATACCCCAAGGATCAAAATCTACCCTATACCGATGAGCCCTTTTATCCTTGGAGTGGTTGCCATCCTATCTTCTCTGGGTGGCAATTTTTAAGTTCAAAATAATTACAGGAATCGATAGATAGACGAATTTTAAGCGAAAATTATTCTATATAGTTTTTCCTTTATCCGTATGTGTTGAAGACTCCTTGAGATTGCAAAATAAAATACTTACCTCCCTATTCTACAGAAAGTACTGTTACTCAAGACCATAAAATAGAATCAACCCCCATAGACGACTGAAAATTTTGTTCAATCTTAGAAAATACAAATTGCCCAACTTTGGTTGTTGATTTGAAAACTCTATCGTTTTAGTCCTATCCTTAACAATGTGCCACCGATTTCTTTTTACATTTTACCTTTTTCTGATACAAACTTCCATCATTCTTCTGCTCCCTTACTTCCAAGCCCGTTTCAATTTTAACCAATTAATCGTGTTTTTCATAAAAATAAATTTTATACTTATGCAATTTTATATATCCTGTAAATACATGAACAAAAATATACATTTTATAGTACTAATCAGCACACGAAAACCCATCCCAAAAAAAATTCTGGCTACGGCCTTGCTTACTTGCTACAGCCTCAATGACTGTACAATGCTTCTTAAGAGTTAACAATATTATCGAATAGTTTAAGAATTTGTTCTTCCTAGTGGTGAATGATGAATCGGTGAATTACGTCATTATCCTGCAAAAGGACAAAATACGTTCGTACCAAGAGAAAACAAGAAAATCCCTGTTGTTAAAAGCTCTTCAAGAACTAGAGATAAATGAAGAAGAAATAGCCGAATTGCTACCAACTAAATTTAAAAATATGATAACTAGTACTGCAACTGACGAATTTCAGAAACATGATGATCTTCAAAGACTTTATAGTGAGTAAATAAGGCACCCTTAAATGCAGATAAAATAACAAAAATATTTTTTCAGATGTCATCACAAATCTTTACATCGATTACTACAAATTAAAAGGAATGAACGTCACTCATAAAGCGACCAAACTAGGTTCATATCTTGAAAATTACAATGCTGATGAAATTATTGCATTCTTTAAGCCTGATCAAAACCAAAATGTATAAACGTTCTAATAAAAAAACTGTATTAATTGTATTGTAAGTCGTATTTTTCTGTTGGGGGGGGATCGTTTGTTGTTTTAAGTATAATTGACTGAACGGACTTACAAAACTAACAAGACATTGACTTCCACCTTGAACTAAAAAGCTTAAAATAATTATAACAAAATACAACTCTAGCAAATAAATAACACATTCAATGTTGTTAGGTACCTACCCAGGAAGTAAAAACTGTAAACATTAAAAGGTGCTCATTCTGTACAAATTAATTACCTACCAATCTAGCATCTACATTTTTGAAGTCGGTGCCAAGCAAATCTAAAATCCTTCATTACATACTACTATCTACTACTTCATCAAACTTGATTGTTGCTTGGCACCGACTTCAAAAATATACTAGATTGGTAGGTAATTAATTTGGACAGAATAAGCACCTTTAAATGTTTACATTTTTTACTTCCTGCATAGGTACCTAACAACATTTGAATGTGTTATTTTTTTTGCTAGAGTTGTATTTTGTTATAATTATTGTTTAGTTCTAGGTGGAAGTCGGTTGTATGTTTTTAAATGTTTTATTTTCGGCTTTTTAGTTTTTTTTGAACTCAGGTAGTTTTTATTCTTTATTTTTTATTTTGTATATATAACCTTAATACACAGGACCAGGTAACGCCATTTTAACCTTTTTTCAACTTTTATCGACAACCCTGTATGACTATAGGTAATTCCATTCCACCCAATGTACCAACCATAAATTTGTTAGCTGCTTTCTGTAAATTATAGGACGGAGTAGAATCCATCCTATATTTACGGAGTCAAATCAACTCCTCGTGGGCTACCCCATAAATTATTTCATTTTTCACATTTTGTATTATCACTCTGTATAACATTAATTCCTCTCCACACTATTTGCAACTTCTTATGGGCTATGAAATAAGTAATTTTTTAATCACACTGTATAAGTATAATTCAACTCCAGCATATATTTCAACCAGCCTGTATATGATTGGATTACGTCCACAACATATAACAGTTTTTTAATCAACTTATATAATTTTTTTCCAACATTTTTATACCACCAAACGTCCACTTCACCCTATATTCCAACCATCCTCTATATACGGCTGCTTATGGACCACCATAATGTTTTTAACTGCCTTCTGTAACTATCATTCTACTACGTCCTATATTTCATTCATCATATATATGCAATTCATTCTATTACTTTACTTTGCGATTTTGTTGGCTATAACTAAACACCCTATGTATAAACTCACCAAATAGCAGTTTAAAGTTTGACATGTGTTGTCACTGAATTTTCTATTAGGCCGGGAGAATGTGACAACTAAAAGCGCCGTCTTCGCAAAATGGAAAAATTTGCATTTAAATAGGTATTTACCTGGTATACAAACAAAACGAGCTTGGTACTCATTGATTTAAGGAGCCGAAAATACTATGCTTTACTACCTATATGCTTGAGATGTACATAGAAAATTTTCAAATTCGCAATTAAAACTTCCAGTGACTAAAATTACCGCACTATTACGTTGGAATTAAAATACTTATGAGGAAATGTCCGTTATGTCATTTCGATGAAATTTTTGATAAGAATTTTGGAATTTTCGGCGATTTTCTGCAAAACTGCAAGTTGCATGTCGCAGAAAATTATATGAGATCACCTAAGCATCTTCCTAAACGTTAAAAAACTATACACTTCCATAAGAAGTTATCGAAAAATCGACTAAAATGTTAGGGATATTGGTCGATTTCCATGCACGCATGTGTTCATTCACAAATTTTATCACTTTACCAATAGAATTCTTTTCCAAAATTTGAAGTTTCACCAATCCGGATATATACTCTTTTAAACAAGACCATATTCATTCAAAACGGTTCACAACAGGAAAAGAATACAGGTAACATACATACAAAAAAAAATACGCGACGATTTGATAACCTTTTTGGAAGTCGGTTAAAAACTAACTTATGATGGCCAAATTTTTGACAATAAGGAAGTCGATCTCACCTCTTTCGGATAGAGTTTCAACTTTAGTGACTTTCTTACCTAATAAAAGCCCGAAATGATTGCACTGTGCAACTTTACTAAAGATGGAACCAAAAATGTGTTTGGCCAACAGAAGAATAATTAAAGCAGACCGGTTTGATTGGACTTCGACTTGAAATGGTGATCATGATCAATATTTTTGTTACCTCAAACATTTTTGATGATTTAGAAATTTTTATTACTATTTTTGACATATTTTGTCAAGCTATATATTTTTCGCTTTTTGAAATTTGGAACATTCTGACGTTTGAATCTGTAGATGCTGATGCAGTACAAACATTTTAATTTTTATCTAGTCTGTTTTTGTTTCATTTTTCTGTTAAGATAGAAGGTCGTACGTTTAATCTTTGTAAATATGTAGGTATTTTTATGTATATATTTCAGTCACAATAGCTTATTATTTGGCATATATGCTTAAGTCGCTCATAATAGGTTCGTCACTACATCAAATATCATAGAAAAGAGCGTCCATGGATCCTCTATTTAATAGCAAATGAGAGTAAGACTTTACCCGGCCGATAATAAAATAAAGTGTTTCTTTCAGAACTTTGAAATGAAACAAAACAAGGATATTTTTTTTAAAATTGACATGAAATTTACTTTATTCGAAAGATAATCTTCTGGCATTATAATTTGAATATGACTTCTGGCATATGACCGCCACGGCTGGCTCGGACGTAGTCTAATCTGGAGGTCCAATTTTCCAACATCATATTGTGGCCTTATATCGGCAATAACGGGGCGAACGTTGTCCTACAAGTGGTCAATCGTTTCGGGCTTATCGGCGTAGGCTAGCGACTTCACGTATCCCCACAGAAAATAGTCAAGCGGTGTTAAATCGCACGATCTTGGAGGCCAATTCACGGGTCCGAAACGTGAAACTATGCGGTTACCAAACGTTTCTTTCAATAAATCAATTGTGGCACGAGCTCTGTGACATGTTGCCCCGCCATTGTTGAAACCACAGCTCTTGTGCATCATGATTGTTCAATTGATGAACGAAAAAGTTAGTAATCATGGCTCTATAGCGATCACCATTGACTGCAACGTTCTGGCCAGCATCGTTTTTAAAGAAGTACGGACCAATTATTCCACCAACCCATAAAGCGCACCAAACAGTCATTTTTTCTCTTAGAGCATTTACTTTCTAGAGATAGCCTGCAGTGCACAAATGTCGTGGTAAGACTAAGGAGAGAGAGGGCAAGAGGCTATTTCACTCGGTTGGGAGCTTCTTCCAATAAAGCATGTTGTTCATTGGCTGCGTCCACCGACCATCCACCCACTAAGTGAAATACCCTCTTACTGTTTCTATTGCCCTCTCTTTCTAGCGTTGCCACGATTTTATGCTGACAGGCTATATCTAGATGGTAAATGATCTAAGTTTTTTCTGGATGTAACGGTGTCTCAACATGAACTTGAGGATTATCATCACTCCAAATACGGCAGTTTTGTTTATTGACCTATCCATTTAACCAAAAGTGCGCTTCATCGATAAACAAAAATAACTTATGAAAATCGGGATCAACGGCAATCTTGTTTTGGGTCCATTCACCGAATGTATGCCTTGCTAGGTGATCGTGTGGCTTCAAATCTTGCACGAGTTGAATTTTGTAAGCAGGCAAACCCAGATCTTTCCCCAAAATCTTCTATAAAGTGGATGGATTCTTCTGTACGCATTGTACGACATCTCTGTAGATTTAGAGTAAACGTGGTGCGAAAACGTTGCCTGGTTGTAGTTAATCGAATTAAAATGGACGTAGTGCGCGATACGTATTTCGAACAGAACCATGATTTTCAAAATAAATTTGCACAATTTGGAAGCGTTGTTCAGGCGTCAGTCTATTCATGATGAAATGCCAAACAAAACTAAACATAAATCACTTGACAGCTGACAAGATGACCGCCAGTTAAAAGAGTGTTGCCAACTTAAAGTTCTATACCTCTAAAAAAACACTCTTAATAAGTTATTATAGACACATAATTTCTCGTATACAATCTTAGATCATTTACCATCTAGATATAGCCTGTCAAGCATCAAACCGTGGCAACGCTAGAAAGAGAGGGCAATAGAGACAGTAAGAGGCTATTTCACTTAGTGGGTGAATGGTCGGTGGACGCAGCCAATGGACAACATGCTTTATTGGAAGCAGCTCCCAACCGAGTGAAATAGCCTCTTGCCCTCTCTCTCCTTAGTCTTATCACGGCATTTGTGCACTGCAGGCTATCTGTAGAAAGTAAATGCTCTAAGTATACAATAGAACCTGGTGAACTCGAATTTCAATGGAAATGTTTAAAATTTCGAATAAATGAGTTAGCGTCATGGGCGAATTCAAGGGGGGCAATGGGGGCGTTCGCCCCCAAAGTTAGTAAATTTAATATTAAAATTAGGTAATCCTAACTTCAAGAGGCTAGAAGAAGGTGACATCTATGGGTTTAAACCTCAGAACGACTATGTTTAATGTAACAAGCCAAGAAATCCGAGTTTAAAAATTTTAAAAATAAAATTATTTTGATAAATTTAGTACAGGATCGCCCGCCCTGAAGCACCTGTCTGGATCCGCCCCTGGTTAGCGTAGCGAGTTTTTCTATATATACAAAGGTTTGTACTAATACAATTTTATCTTACAAAAGCACATTTATCTCATTCGCCACTTAATAGTGTAAATAGAGATTTGATGTGAGTAAAATTTTGCGAGAATTCTATTATTGAACGGTAGGATATTGAAATTATTGAAGGGGTGGGACTGAAAGGGTTCACTATTTGCTTAATCGCAGGTGAAATCTATACAAAACTGTTAATTTCCAAAGATTTATAAAACGAAACTCAATTCATAAAAATGGCAAAAATATCATAAACCTCGAAATGTTATGAGTATTAAATGGACCAAACAAAAATTGACAAAATTTTCACTCAAAAATCTAAAATGGGAGAAATTTTAAAAATTTAATTTGTACAAAACGTCAAAAATGAAATGTGAAAAATGCCAACAAAAGTGTAAAAAATGTAAAAAAAACAAATTTACGAACAAGCCAAGAATTGTCAAATTGGCAAGGAATGTCAAAAATGTCTGAAATGTCACAAAAGTCAAAAAACGTCAAAAAGTCTGAAATGTTAAAAATCTCAGTCAAATATTTAAATAATGTCGAAATGCCAAGAATGACAGATGTAAAAAATTTCTAAAAACGTCAAATGTTCAAAACACTGTCATATATTAACTGGTGTAGATCTTAATATAATATTCTGTATTGACATTTAATTCCATCTCCTTTATTTTATATAGTAGTTTATAAAATTCCCTAAGATTTTGATGACTAAGGGTTTCACATAAAAAAACACAAAATAATTCACATAATTTATTTTTTAAACAAATAAACTTACACATTTTTACACATAAAAAAATGTTGTGATCATAAATTTGGCTGAAAGCTTGCTCATTTGTATACCAAAATACGTAAACAATAAAGTGTCTTACAAGCAATGCAAAAAATATATATAATTAACGCTTACGAATATATTACAAATAAATTTTAAAATAAAATGTACAACATGTGCTAAAACTGACTGACTATCCAAGGGTCCCAGCAAACATTTATATATTATATATAATAACCAAACAATCATATTTGAAAATCACGAATTTATACATCACAAATATGAGCTTATCACAAACCTATAAAACATTCTAAAAAATGCAAAGTCGTTGAAATTTATACCACTCATCAAATAGAAAATATGTTAAACACACAATTATTGAAAAGTTTGTTTACTCCATTATCACATTAGTTAAAATATACAAAAACTTGTACTAATTCCACAAGTGAAAAATATTTTTGTGCTTATATTTTGACCCTCAACTCCTGACACGGAGTCTGTCAGACCAGCTCACTATACTTTAATCTGATATAGTCACTTTAATATATTTTCAGGTACCTTCACAACTTTTGGTCTACGATTTCAGAGTTATGAATGCATGAGTCTGAGGCTCAGATCACTCTGTAACATAATTTATAATACAGAATATAGCTGATTGTTGACAATCCGTCAATGTTTCAGATCCACATATCAAGAAAATTTATTTATAATTCTGAGAATGAGAACAGTTTCATACTCACTAAGCAACACTCTTGTAGTGAGCAAAAAGTAGAGCCAGATGAAAAAAGAAATTGTTTCTCAAAGCAAGGTGCAGGAACAAATGGGATTCTAAAGTTAATCTGAAGTATACATAATCAAGACTATCCCTCCAAATATTTTTAGAGGGAGTTTCCTCAGGATATGTTAGTTATATATGTTGGACGAATAAAAAATTTGAAGGCCTGAAAGATAAAAGAAAAACTTAATGTTAGCAGATATAGATTATGTGTTTTTAGGAATGTTGGTCCAGGTGGTAAACAGGACATTTCAGATTAAAATGTTCTTCATATTAATTTCTATTCACGATTTGAGGTTATGAAGACAACAAAATGTAAAAAGCATTAAAACTTTATATATATATATATATATATATATATATATATATATATATATATATGTCGGAGATAATGAAATAGTTGGTTTCTCAAGTGGCGAAGGCCTAAAGACTATATAGTTTGTATTATCGGAAACAGGATATTTGTGCTTTCGTACTTTTGTTTACGATTATTATATTCTATTACAAATTTGCCAGCTAGGGACCGGGGGTGATTCATAAATAAGTAATCACTCGGCGAGCTGTTGATTACATGATAGTCGGCGAGTCAGGATATGATGAACGATGTTTGTGATAAGAATCATATCGAGAATAACAAAGGCAGTTCTGTTCGAACCTCGAGCGGGATTTCGCCACGGTACCTTGCGTACCAATTTAGATTAATAATATAATATCGCTACGCCGATCGAGCTTATGTTGGGTGGCACCCAGGATAGTTTTAAACTCCAGTGGTGGATCATTATGGTGCCTTCGGTCAATTTAGTGTGATTATTATTTGGCGAATAAATGTTTTGCCCACATTTATTCCCTTCTGGATCAAACCCGACATTCCCTCGGGGATTAAAACCGCGACATATATAATAATTTTAAAATTATAGAATTAAGAAAAATTATTACAAATTAAATATACATTTTAATCAGATCTTAACTATGATATCCTTTCAAAATATTATTTTGTAAGGTGAATTTTGAATATTTTGAATTAAAAAAATTGTTGTTGATAATGGGGGTAAACAAACTTTTCAGATTAATTTCTCTTCATATTACTTTCTATTTAACACAAAATTTATTGACAAAAACATTTAAAAAAGTAATTATTTCAAATACCATATGATTAATAAAAATATGAAATATAAAAATATATATTGTGCGAAAAAGACAAACAACTTTTCCAGTCGCTCTAAAAGACTTACGTCAAGTTTAATAAAACATTAAAAACCATTATAATAAATAAAAGCTTGCCGTCGAAACAAAAGTCCAATAACCAACTCGGAAAAAATACTGATGTCACAAAACAAACAAAAATTGAAATAATCTTAATATCACTTTCCTTAATTACCTAACGATTCTTAAAATTTCAAAACTTTATGTCACAAACGCACGATTCGGTCAAACATCTTACCGCTATCAAGATTTCAGTCTGGCTCTTGAATTAAATACAATTTAATTCATATACATATACATTTATATATATAAAAAAGAAAAACGTCGCATAGAGATATTAATCAGCAAACATTGTGAATCTGTTTATAGATATATAACATCATTAAGAAAATCGTTTGTGTGTGTTGTATTTGTTTTACATTATTAAACATTTTTGAGTCAGAAACATTCAGTTAGGGGAAAAATCATTTTCCCCCCGTCAAACGATGAACGCCTTATCAGCTAACATCTAATGAATAAATAGCACCTTTACACATATAGTAGGCAATAAAATTTGTGGGTTTTAATTCTCTGTAATTTTTGTTTCATATCCCTACACTGAGAAGGTACGTAAAGTAAGACAGGAATGAGTACCTCTTTCGTCACGACGCCTTTCTCGGAGGGGGCGGTGGGGCGGAGCTCATCTGAGATGTGCACGGGTTCCCTATGATGTTTTCGTACAACGTCGGTTTCACCAGTTCTTCAGGTGGTCTGCAAAATGAGGAAGACACTGAATTAGGTTTTATAAACTGATGGTTAATTCAATCTATACAAGGTGTAAATGATATGAGTATGAAGTGAAAGTAAATAAAAAACCTTTGTATCATTTAAAACATTGAAAATGTTACGAATTTCGCAGTCATTGTTACGTCACTAACAGATAATTTTGCATTTAAAAAGGTTGTCAAGCTTCAAGTTTGTATACTAAATACGTTATAAAGATCTACTAACAATTTTAACAAAGACAAATGATAAATAAAAATAATTTATATTTAAAAAAGAACTGACTGACTTAAAATAAAAACAGTTTAAAAACCGTATGCAAGCAATCACTATTAACTGACATATCTTCTTTTTAGGGATCCGTATATACAATATACGGATACCCTTATAATATCACTCCGGATTTCTGCCACTGTCACATCACAGCTATTTTCTCCTAAACTACTGTACGGAAGAGGTTGAAATTTGGTATCAATGTATAGTTTGGAGACCCGATCAGCAGTACATATCGTAAAAGAAAAAATTTTGATTTTAGGGGTACTTCTGGGGGGGAAACTAAAAAAATCGACCCCACCCTGATCTCCGAAACTACTGAGCCTAAAATTTTGAAAAAAGTAGGAAACATAGAACGTTGCCTGAATTTTACAGGAAAAATAAGGAGAAACGATTAATATTAACAAATTATAGAATTAAATAAAAATTTAAAAATAAAAACGCATCATGTAATATATCAAATGAAAGGTCTCATTCTGAGGAAAACAAATATGTTTTTTTCATATTTTAAAAATAATTATTTAAAAAGATATTAACGAAAATATACCAAAATTTACCCATCCCCCCCCTTATCTCCGAAACTATAAAACGTAAAGTTTTGAAAAAAATTACAGATATAGGTTCTGACCTGAAGTATACTGGAAAAATAAGAGGAAATCTCTACTTTTAATTTTGGGGGGCAAATTACAGAATTAAATGGAAAATATAAAATTAAAATTGTTTCTAATCCATCATGTTATATATCAAATGAAAGGGCTCATTATGACGAAAACAAATATATTTTTTTCATATTTTTAAAATAAATTAATTAAAAAATATTAACAAAAATGTAAAAAAATTACCCATCTCCCCCCCATCTCCGAAACCATGAGCTGGAAAATTTTGAAAAAAAAAATGGAGGTATAGCCCCTCACTTGAACTGTACTGGAAAAATAAGGAAAAAACCCCTAATATTCATTTTGGGGGGCAAATTATAGAATTAAATGGAAAATATAAAATTAAAATTGTTTCTAACCCATCATGTTATGTATCAAAGGGCTCATTATGACTTTTTTTTTGAAAATAAATTAAATAAAAGATATTAACAAAAATATAAAAAAATTACCCATTCCCCCCCCTTATCTCCGAAAACATAGGCTGAAAAATTTTCAAAAAAATTGAAGTATAGCCCCTCACCTGAACTTTACTGGAAAAATAAGGAGAAACCCCTAATATTCATTTTGGGGGGGGGCAAATTATAGATTTAAATGGAAAATAAAAATTATAATTGTTTCTAACGGGTCATGTAATATATCAAATCGCAAGGCTCATTATGACGAATACAAATATATTTTTTTAAATTTTTTTGAATGAATATTTTAAAATATATTAAAAAAATATTTAAAAAAAATACCCATTCCCCGTTATTCCCCAAACTATAAGACCTAATTTTTTTGTTTATTTGAAAAATATGAAAAAAACCTAATTCTATTATTTGACCCCCAAATAATAGAATTAAACGGAAAATAGATTATTAGAAAACCCCCATAGTAATTTTAGGGACAAATTATACAATTAAATGGAAAATAAAGATTCCATTTTCAAAAGCATCATGTAATATATCAGATAAAAGGTTCATTATGTGAATTACAAATATATCATATTTTTAAATCATTTGTTGAAAAGATATTAACAAAAATATTAAACATCGACTTAATTCTCACTTTAGAAACTACTCTATTTAAATTTTGAAAAATATTTTTTATTTGTATTTTTTAATAATTTGAATAACAGATTTAATAATTTATAATTTGAAACTTGACCTATTTTGCCTTTTGTATTCCAATCCACAGAGCCTCAAAACTCAGACAGTAGATTATAAAAGATTTCTCTGAAAGTTTATTAGTAAAATAAAACTCTAATGTTAATTTTTGGGGGCCAAATTAGAAAATTAAATACATATGTATTCTGATAAAAATCAAGCGAATCCTGAAGCAGATAAAATAAAAAGTCTATGTGGGGAAAATGAAAGTGTATATTTTTTATAAATTTAAAACGCTTCCTTTAAAAGATATAAGGGTAAATATAAGAAAATGCACTCATTCCCTGCTTGTCTGAAACTGGAATATTAGAATCTTGAAGGTGGTACGGAACCCTAAGTATGCGAGTCCAACTCGAACTTGACCAAATTATTTTTATATGATTTAATAGGTACAATTCTAATGAATATTTTAGTATATTCTTATCTCTCTCGCTCTCTTTTTCTACCTATCTGTTTCTCATATTTGTATTCTTTTTCTATATTTTCTACATATTTCTTAACTTCTTTGTATTTATTTATTATTTGGACCGCTGTCTATAAGTGTAATTCTAATTAACCCTATATAGCAACCATCCGGTATAACTATAATTCAACTCTACCCGATGTTACAATATACGTACTACATACTTTTCTGACATATCTTACAGTTTTTGGCACATATTTTTCCGATTTTCAGAAAAACGGTGTGTTTTACGTTATAGAAAAATGTGCAGAATCAAGATGGGACATATCATTGTAGAATACAATTTGAAATATTCATATTTATTGAGCCGTTTTAGAAAAAACATAAAAAATTCATTGAAATTCACTGAAGTGTCGTCCCTTAATTACTATTTAATTGATTTTCTGGAAAATCATAAATCTCAGGTTATAATAAAAAATTATATAGTACCTTTCGGTAATATTCCTTAATAAAATACAGGTTAAATCATCAAAAGTGCTCAAGCCGTTTTTAAATAATTACTGAGCATACATAAAAAAGATGCCGACGAATTGATAACCTCCTCATTTTTGGAAGTCGGTTAATAAATCGAAAGTACATCGAAAATGGAGTGAAGAGATAATGCAACATGGCAATAATTTTGTTTATACTTTAAAGGCCATTTTGTAAGTGTGCAGTTTTCCTGAAACATTTATTCATATGGGAAAGTGTCAGATATTTACAAGAAGTGGATTAAATTGTGCAGTTTAGTGCAGCTTTTGTTTAAAAATAATAACCTTGGAGTTTACGTCTTATGTAAATACAGGAGTTTCATTTGTATAATAACCGAAACATTTGAATTTAATAAGTAATGAGTTACGGAATAATTTACCGGTTAAAATGTGTCTTCTAAGTTACTTTTTTATCGAGAATCACAAAAAACGAAAATACACTTCGAGATTTACACTTTATTTTTACAAACGACACGTGTTTCGGCATACAATGAATTTATCAAGTTTCACAAAAATACTAAAGACTTATTCCAATTACACATTATATATGTATAGATTGTATTTTACCTAAATAATTACACAGAGCTATTAAACAGATTGAATAGTGGGGATGGATTAAGATCTAACTGATTATTTAATAGCCTACCTGTTAATTTCTAGGGATTCTAATAAATTAATTTTGTTTTGTAAACAGAAGATTTTTACATTATAATTAAATTTATGATTATCTTCTACTAAATGACATGCATAATTAGATTTATTATCCTGTGTGGAATAACTTCTTTTGTGCTCTCCAATGCGGGTATTAAAATTCCTAAATAGTTTTACCGATATACAGCTTATCACAATTGCCGCAGAATTAACTGCGGTATTTTTATTTAAAAAAAAATACTATTACGTTGTGAAAAAGTCGGTAGACCTGTCCTATTCTTATACACCATTGACAGTTATAGTATAAAGTTAAAGCACCTGGGTGACCGAGCTTCTCTCGTAAATTCAAGGTTTTATCATAAACGTACATATATCCAATAATCGGACATTTGTTATGTAAACTAATTTAAACTACCTAAAGTAATACCTTTTTCATACATTTCTTATTTACATGGTGTAACTACAATTCAACTCCCCCCTATATTTCAACCACCCTGTTATGCAACTTCATATGAAAAACCCATCCAAACATTTTTTTATAACATTTTTTAATCAATATTCCAACAACCCTGTATAAGCGACCGCTTTTGACCATTCTACAAACACTTTTGTTTCCAAATTCCTTCATTTATATTCTAACATTTTTGTAAACACTTTGTATAACTATAATTCCACTCCACCCTGTATATGCAACTTTTACAGGCTACCTAATATAACATATTTTAAATCACACTGTATACCTATAATTTCACATCACCATATGTTTTAACTACCCTGTATATGCATTTGTTTATGGCCACCTATTGTAATTTTTTTTTGAATCACCATCTATAATTATAATTCCAGTACATCCTATATTGCAACCACCCTGTAAATGCAAATGCTTATAAGCTACCCTATTGGTAAAACTTTCTATTAACATTTTTTTACCGACCTTCATAACAATACTTTTACTCCGCTCTGTATGTCAGCTATCATTAATTTCCAACAGCTTATGGGGTACCCTACACAATTATTTTTTCTCGCTTTTTTCTAGCCATAGAATAATTCCATTTGACGCTATATTTTAACCATTCTGCATAGTAACTCATATGAACCATCTAACATATTTTGCTAGACCCTGTATAATTATAATTTTACACCACCACTAATATTATATGCATCAAATTAACATGAGAAATCATGAGATCTTACTCATCCAAAAATTGCCTACCGAGCCAATTTTTTCACCTTGAAAACTTGAAATGTCTAGCTATAAAAATATAATGCATGTCGGAGACATAAAATAGTTACATGTTCGGAACATACAAATACAATTTTTATTGAAAGAATGTTTAAAAAAATTTCACTGTCAAATAGATCACCAAAATACCCTCTATTAAAAGAATTTTTACAACAGTTGTCTCACTCTTACGTAGGTTACCAAATCACCCTATATTAAACGCTTTGAAATTACAAAGCAGCCGCCTTGATTGTCAAACTGCCAATAATTTTTTTAATAATTTTCTTAGTAAAACGATTTTTTCCAAAGATGAAAATCTCACTAATCGATTTCTATCCATCGAAACTTCCATATGGCAAAATTTCCTGATTTGATAATGCTAGTGTACGTAGGAATTTTTTTCGATGCACGATGTCAATTTATAATATAAAATAGAACTCAGTAATTGTCATTAATTATAAATATATAAATAATTATTTAGATAAGAATTCACATAAATACCTTGGTAAAGGGATATCTGAAACCGCCCTCGTGGGTTTTTTCGTTTCTGGTCTCAACGTCACACTGTTATTTAGGGTCGGAGGTGAATATGCTAAACTCATACTGTGTCGACTGCTACACGAGGACAATGTGCCGAAACCGCTCGATCCCGTTGGTGATACACAACTGTTTCCTATGTCGCTACTATATTTTATATTTGTATACTCCCTACCAGATTGTAGAGATTTCTGAAAAAAAAGATCAAACATTAACATTAAGGTATTTCAAATGCGAACAAAATATAAGGAAACAATTAAAACATCAAAATAATATATTAGACAACATAGTGAATTAAATTAACGGATTATATGTTTGAACCAACTGCAAATGTGAGAAAGTACGTCAAATTTACAATATTTCACATCGAAGATGTATTCCTGAACGATTGTTACATGTAAAATTCTAGAAATTCAGTAGTGGTGGGATGATCATTCGAACGAAATATAATCATTCTATTATGAAAATCACTCGAGTATTCCGATTATGGAATCAAAGTATTCGAATGAAAAATAATCGATTATTTAATTCGAAACATTCACCGAATGACGAGCGACCAGGACGAGCAATACCACAGATCGAGCGAGGCTGCATCCGAATAATTTCTTTGAGAGTCGAGAAGTGCTTTTCTGCCATTCGGCGTTCATATAGAGGCACTTTCGCTTGTTCCCGGTTCTCGCTCTTATGCAGTAGTTTGTTTACGTCTTTCACTGGACAGAAGAAATATGTAAATACTGTATTTTCAGGGTACGGTGCAATTATTTCAATACGAAGTAATTTGATGAATTGGTTGCAAATGTAGATTAAGGAACATTATATGTTCTTTGAATTATTAATAACAGTTCCTTCACAATTAAATTTTAAATGAATATTTAGGAAAAATTTAATAGTAAAATTTTACCTAAATATAAATGTTCACATACAGGGCAGACGCTGACACGTAGCAAAGTTTATGGAGCTGAGAATAAAAAAAACGAAAATCGTTTAGCAGAGAATCATAAACGTACCACCCGAGTGATGGATCATTCGATTATTAAAATCACTTGAGTTGTAATAATCGACTATTAATATCATTTCTTCTTCTGAATATCGGGCGAATTAATTGTTAAAAGCAGTGTATGTTTTACCAGTGTTGTTTATTGAAACATTTTAAAAACTAAGTCTGAAAGTATCCAAATCGCTATAAAACCCAGGAAAATGGAACATCGTTGGATGTTAGTCGTGTCCTTGAGTTTTTGCACAATATTTACGAATTTTAATTGTTTGTTTTAATATCCAGTAACTGATAAAAACTTGACTGTAAATTAAATTACTGTATCAAAGGGATTCATTTATATATAAAAAAACAAAAACGGTTTATTGTTTCATTGTCTAACACTATTGTTTTAGCAAAAATACCATTTGTGAATACGAACTTTTATCTGAAACTGAACACTCCAATTTCAAGTGGGTAACTTTGTAATAGTGGACGATTTTGCTTAAAATCGTTGTACTGCGGATTAATGCAAATTCTTCCCTATCTCAAATATTCGATGTTGATTGGTTTTGCTTGTATGTATATAAGAATCTCTCGTATTTGCTTCTTACAATATTTTCACCAAAACAATTTCTTATCTATTTATTTAAATGCAACACAGAAATAATAACTATAACATACATACAGGGTCTATCAGAAAGACTAAAAAGAGTGAGAAACAGATATAATATTACAACATCATTTAAAACAAGAAATACTCTAAAATCAATTATATCAAAAACGAAACCAAAAAGACGCAACTCAAAATACAAAAAATGCATTTATAAAATCCCTTGTGAATGTAATAAATTCTATATTGGAGAAACCTCTAGACCTCTAAATGTTCGAATAAACGAACACAAAAATTACATAAAAAAACGACAGTTTGAAAAGTCCAAAATTTGTGAACATTCTTGGGGCATTGATGATAAAATACAGTTTCAAAATTCAGTTATATTACACACAGAACATAACATCATAAGAAAACTGAAAGAGTCTGCTTTAATTTTGATAAATGAAAACGATTGTATCGCTACTACCTCGGTGGAATTTAATCGTTCCTGGTTGCCGATGATTAAGGAAGAAATTGCTAATGGTCATGTCATTGTGAACAACCCAGTATCGGGATAGTTCATAAGGTTTTTCCTAGGTTTCCCTTATGATTTTATTGGGATCACTAAATCAACAAAATTCTTTGGTCGTATTTTTGGCGAATGCACTATCTTATAACAAAGTCGCATCTAGGTGCCCCACATAAAATTCTGAAGATCTCCCTTTCAAATTCTTCTTATTTGAAAGGAACTTTGGCGAATGTTGCAATGCTATGAAATAGGCTCTACCAGTACCCGACATATGGTAGACAGTCTAATAATAAAAATGTTAAGTCAAATATTAAATGAGTATTTTACAATATTCTAATCTGAAAATTATCTGAATGGAACTGGTGCGTTCCCGCAATTTGTTTAGTGTATTGTGTTCAATTTGATTGAATTACTTCATTGATTTTTAAACTTCTGCACCTTTTCTAAAACATTCCGTCGCGCTAATGCTAATTGTAAGTATTTTTTTGCGTGTAAAATATAGACAATATTGACATTCGTGTTTCGGCTCCCTTGCTATTAGGACGCTTGGGAGCTTCGTTTATTGTGCTCCGAACTGTTCTGTGCTTATTGTTGTTTTTTGCGTTACGATTTCGCGAGTTAGTAGCTTCGTTCGTAAAGACCGCTAAACCGCTATCATTTTGTTTCTTTTGTGTTTACAAAAGCGCATCATTCGTTGTTAAACCCGCATTTTTTGTATGCTCAATCAATGAACATTACGTCGCTATTTTTTGTGTAACGTGTTGTCAAGACGAAGCTCTAAGAAACTGTTCCTGCTATTACGGGGCTAGCCTCAGAAGAAAGAAGAACCAAGAAAACACCAGAACTTCGACTTAAATGTTAGTGATAACTTTTATTTGGTTATTCGTTTATGTAACGGCACGTGTTTATTGATTGTTCCGCTAAAGGTACTTCGTCAATTATATACTTGCATTGAACCAGCATTGAACTAAAACCGCAACATCTAATTCATACATTTATTTTGAATATTCTCTATGGAATGTGCATCGAAGACATTCCAGGAACCCTTACCTGTTCAGCCTTCATTCTTTCAGTTATAGTTTCAATATGATGCTGTACTGCTAAATATACAAATTTATATTGTGCTTCAGTCTGTACCATACCAGATCTTTGCGATCGTACCATTTGTATTGTACGTTGTATATCTATTTCACAATCTAAACCTGTAAAATAATAATAATCGGGAATAAATACAAGATAAAAACAGTTTTAAAGGCAAACAATACACTAATCTATTAAAAAAATACGAAACTTTCCAACAAGTGAAACAAAATCGCTTACCATTTTTCTTTAACTGGTCCAAAATCATATCAATCACAATAAAAGTTCCAGTCCGTCCTATTCCTGCGGAACAATGGACCAAAATAGCACCGGGGGGATTGTGGGGAGATTCTTGGAGAAGCGTTTCCTGCTTTTTGTTCACTTCGTGAAGGAAATTTAAAACACAACCTGGGTCAGAGGGAACGCCATGATCCGGCCACGCCTGAAAATAACAAAATAAACATAACATTCCGTTAATCTTTACCTATGTATTTTCTTTCTCGTACACTGACTTTTCATGTGACACATTTCATGAGACACAGCGACAATATAATAAAAACACAATTTTTGATGAAAGTTCATAATGAGTTTAAGTGTTATGAACAAAACAAGTTCCTTAAGGTATTCACATAGGAAATTATATTATTTGGAAACCAGTATCCTGATAAAGAAAACTAACTACTTTCGTTTAAAATAATTAATTCATCCATTCAACTCATCAAATTTTTAGAATGATACAAGAACGGCAAGTCCACAAAGTTCTAATAGTACAGTTTGGTGAAAAACCCCGGATAACACTTTTTAAATTATGTGTTTGCGGCCGCTGTGTGTGTTGTGTTGTTAAATATTTGATAACATCTCTTTGATAAAACATTTTGGTTAAAGATATTAAACAGAGTACTACCCAATCTTTTATAAACATCTCTTTGACATATATCCTTTAACAAATTTACATGCGTCATAGTAATTGTCAGTGAATATGATAAATTACGTTTGCGAAATTTATTGTAGAATTGTGCATAAAAAATGAACCTATAATGAAAATTGTTAGTACCATTGTGTGGACGTTCAAAGACTGATGGATTTTGTGTATTGTTAAATAGTGAATTTAACAAATAAAACAGATAATAATAGTACAGCATATTACAGGAGGTTGCCAAGCGTTCGCTGCAACTGAATACAAAGAACGACACGACGATGTGGCAAAAATACGGCACCAGGAAGTAGCGTTGAAACTTGAGCTATCGGTAAGAACACCCTACTATATATACAAACTAGAGTCTATTTTAGAAAATAACAACTACAAGCTGTACTGGGACCGCACGATACTGACCGATCGGACTGTTGCTCACAATAGACCAGATATAGTTTAAGTAGATAAAATCTCTAGGAAATCAACCTTAATTGACACAGCAATCCCTAATAACAATAACATAAATATTAAGCAGGCTGAAAAAATAGGCAAATGCAGGGATTTGGAATTTCAAATAAAGACACAGTGAGAGATGAACAACCAACGAACTGTACCAATTGTTATGTCAACAACAGGAGTAGTCCCAAAACTTCTACTAAATAATTTAAAATACCTCGGTCTGGACGAACATCTTTACCAATTAATGCAAAAAACCGTTGTTAGGAACAGCCTGGATGGTCAGAAAATTTATGGGAAGCTACCACTACTCCAACCACGGGCCTGATAACCTGGCAAGGGCTCCCACAGAGCTAAACCCTTTCTTACTTTCTTTTCCAAAGGCCACTTCCTGGCTATACCTCATAAGAAGTAAAAAAAATCAACTTTGGGGGGCTGTAACTCGAAAAAAAGACTTTCAGAGTTTGAGCCCTTGGAGACTTTTGATTCACCAGTCTATCAAATGGCAGTTTAAAAAATAACCAAAAGGCACTTCCTCGCTATACTTCATAAGGAGAAAAAAATCAACTTTGGGGGGCTGTAACTCGAAGAAAAGACTTTCAGAGTTTGAGCCCTTGGAGACTTTTGATTCACCAGTCTATCAAATGGCAGTTTAAAAAATAGCCAATAGCCACTTCCTTGCTATACTTTATAAGGAGAAAAAAATCAACTTTGGGGGGCTGTAACTCGAAGAAAAGACTTTCAGAGTTTGAGCCCTTGGAGACTTTTGATTCACCAGTCTATCAAATGGCAGTTTAAAAAATAGCCAATAGCCACTTCCTTGCTATACTTTATAAGGAGAAAAAAATCAACTTTGGGGGGCTGTAACTCGAAGAAAAGACTTTCAGAGTTTGAGCCCTTGGAGACTTTTGATTCACCAGTCTATCAAATGGCAGTTTAAAAAATAGCCAATAGCCACTTCCTTGCTATACTTTATAAGGAGAAAAAAATCAACTTTGGGGGGCTGTAACTCGAAGAAAAGACTTTCAGAGTTTGAGCCCTTGGAGACTTTTGATTCACCAGTCTATCAAATGGCAGTTTAAAAAATAGCCAATAGCCACTTCCTTGCTATACTTTATAAGGAGAAAAAAATCAACTTTGGGGGGCTGTAACTCGAAGAAAAGACTTTCAGAGTTTGAGCCCTTGGAGACTTTTGATTCACCAGTCTATCAAATGGCAGTTTAAAAAATAGCCAATAGCCACTTCCTTGCTATACTTTATAAGGAGAAAAAATCAACTTTGGGGGGCTGTAACTCGAAGAAAAGACTTTCAGAGTTTGAGCCCTTGGAGACTTTTGATTCACAATTCTATCAAATGGCAGTTTAAAAAAATAGCCAAAAGCTACTTCCTCGCTAAACCTCATAAGGAGTAAAAAAATCAACTCTGTAACTCGAAAAAAAGACTTTCAAAGTTTGAGTCCATACTTTTGATCCACAAGTACAGAACCATCAAATGGCAAAGTTTCGAAAAAATTAGCCGAAAGCCATGTTCCATAAGAATAATGTGGGGTCCTTTTGATTAAACTGCTTATGAGAAGTTTTGCCTATCAGGATGACTTCAGACTGGTACACTTTTTACTTTATAAAGTGATAAAAACTGTAAAATAAAAACCCAATAGCTGCACAAACATAAAACTGCACATTCTCCATTTTGAATGTATAGAAATTATTTGATGTAGTGGGATATGCCATTTAATGGAATTTGTTTTGACATTCATAGCGTTATAACTTTTAATTTTCGCTGCCAAATAGGAAATTATCATCCTTAATAAAAACTAATCTTTGGAATAACTAAACTGTAAAAACCATTACAATAAACAATGACGCCAAAGAAGGGATTCCCTAAAATACTATGATAATAAAAACGATTTCGAATTCATTCCGGAATTAAAAATTATACACGTTAGCGTACCAGAAGCAGAGAAAGAATCCTCTAGATAACGATAAGAGTACGATAAAGAGAAAGATGGGCAGCATAAAGAACATCATCTGTTCGGCATTAGTCATCGTTGTTGATGTAAATATTTGGAAGTCGAACGTATTGGGATTTATTTTGGTGGGATTAAACCATTTATTTTCGGTGGTAAAATGGACTCCGTAATAATGCATATAACTGACAAAATCTTTTATAAAAGATATACAGGGTGATTTTTTTTTTTGATGATCAGTATGGGGATCTCGGAAACTAGCGGAGAGAGAGCAATGGTTAAATTGGGAGTTTTACTGGCCCAATTTAATGACACTTTCGGATTTTTGTAAAAAGTCATGGCTTACTAGATATTTTGAAAAAACGAAATTCTGTCGATTTAGTCAAATCCCTCTAGCTCCTTTGTTTTTGATTTTATAAAAAAAGTGTAAAAATCAAAATTGAAGGGAATTGTATCCCGAATATGATTGTCATGTCCTCGTTTGCGTGACAGCTCTCGTTTTCGAGATATGACACAAACTTATCTTTTTTGAATGGAAACCATAGTTGGCTATGACCTCAAAAAATCGGACATTATTAGAGCTTTTTAACGATATAATACTCGATATAGTTATTCATAAAAATAACGGAGTTATGGATCCTATTCGTTCTTATTTTCACTTTTAAAGTAGGTAGCCATGAAAAAGATTGTTTTCACTTTGACGTTTCCTTATTTGAGAGTAATTCCATTAGTAGTGCTGAACTGACAGTCGATATTGACAAGTTTTCGTGATAAAATGGAATTTTCTAACGAAGAAAAACTTAATATGGTGGAATGTTGTATCATATGCCATAAAAATTCAGTTCGTGCAGCTGAGGAATACTTTCATAGATATTTTAATCGTCGTCAACCTGCTCTATGAACATTTAAGAGGCTTTACGATAGTTTACGCATATATGGATCTTTTACTAAACCACCAAAGGAACGTAATCAAATTAACGAAGCAGCACAAATAAATGTTTTGGCAATGGTAAATCAAAATCCATCTACATCAACTCGTGAGATTGCGGCAGAAGTTGGCACATCTCAACGAACTGTAGTTAATGTACTGAAAGCGCACAAGTTCCACCCGTACAAACTTTCAGTTTCTCAATCTTTGCATGCTGGTGAGGGACATCGACGTATTTTGTTTTGTACATGGTTTAGAGACATGTGCCTTGACAATCCACAGTTTCCATTAAAGGTGTTATGGTCAGATGAAACCAGATTTACCAACTGCGGTATGTTCAATAGACACAATGAGCATATCTGGGCTAAAGAAATCCCTTTCCATGTAGAACAAAGACGACCCCAGATAAAATTTGGTTTTAATGTTCGGTGTGGTATCATAGGGTCAACTATTCTGAGGCCTTTTATCTATGACGAATCACTTACTCGGGAGCGCTACTTGCATTTCTTGCAATACACTTTTCAAGACATGTTGCATAATTTGAATTTGAGAACTCGTTTAGAAATTGAGTGGTTCCAACATGATGGAGCACCTGCTCATAACTCATTATTAGTAAGACAACACTTAGATAATATCTACCCAAACTCTTGGATAGGAAGAAATGGCACACGAGAATGGCCACCCCGGTCTCCCGATTTGGCAGTTATAGACTTGTATTTATGGGGTGCGCTAAAAAACAAAGTATACAAGAGAGAGTATGAGACAGTTGGTGACCTAAGGGAGGCAGTATTACAAACAATTGAAGAAATTGATAGGCGGTCTGTGAGGAAAGCGGTAATGTCAATCTTAAAAAGATGCAATTTTTGTCTAAATAACAGTGGTGGACTTTTCGAACATAAATTGTAACAATTATTATGTACTTTAATTTCTCAAGTTTTTAGTAAGTACCTACTTATTTAGTTTTGTCGTTATATCTGATATACCTAATAAAAAAATCGTGCAATGTTTTTTGGAATAGTTATTAATAAATCAATCTATTTCATGGCTAACTACGTTAAAAGTGAAAATCAGAGAGAAAAGCATCCATAACTCCGTTATTTTTATGAATAACTATATCGAGTATTACATCGTTGAAAAGCTGTAAAAATGTCCGATTTTTTGAGGTCGTACCCAACTATGGTTTCCATTCAAAAAAAGATAAGTTTATGTCATATCTCGAAAACGAGAGCTGTCACGCAAGTGAGGACAATCATATTCGGGATATAATTCCCTTCAATTTTGATATTTACACTTTTTTATAAAATCAAAAACAAAGGAGCTAGATGGATTTGACAAAATCGACAGAATTTCGTTTTTTCAAAATATCTAGTAAGCCATGACTTTTTACAAAAATCCGAAAGTGAAATTAAATTGGGCCAGTAAAACTGCAAATCTTTCCCAATTAAATCGTTGCTCTATCTCCGCTAGTTTCCGAGATTCTGTAGGTCAAAGACAACGTAATACCGACCTAAGAGTTTAATACTGGCCTCCTTATTTTAAACAATTACATGTTTATCAAGTGCCTACCTGAAAATGGTAGTGGTAAACTTTCCTGTCGCCAGGGGTGCCGTCCATCGAAACCAAAAACTCCCTCAACGTATAATGCTGGGTCGACGATTCCGACAAAGTGCTGACTTTGGCTTTACCGTATTCCTTCGTGGTGTTTATGTCGGGCCAGTACTTCGCGCACTTGTTCTTCCCCCTTTCCGTTTCTTTGGTAGTCATCACTATTACCCTGCAATTTTCTTGCCATACCATTTGCCAAAAATCAGGTATGGTCGAGGGTAAACAACCTTGGGTCGCTATGTAGACTTTTCCGCTGGGATCGCTACCCAATTCTGCGCCGAGACTGTCGTCGTTTTTCCATTTTATATAATTGGCATTTATGTAATCAGCTCCTGGCACTTTGGGATCGACGTCTTTCAACTTCACTCGAGTATCGTCAACTGAAAAACAAACAAGACAAATTTTAATATTTTATCACCAGCTGTACTAGATCTTTTTACCCTTTTTAATGCGCAGGCGTGTTTGGCATGTTAAAAAGGCGGGAATATGAAAGCTTTGTGCACTTTTTCACAAATATGCATGAGGACTAGTATTAATACCCTTATATTATCATTGAAGTTAATTGAAATATTAATTAGTGGAGCTTTGTTTGTACATCTTTCAATTAAAACAAATAACTTCATTAAATTATAATGGTGCTTAAAGTGATATTTTCGTCCACAAGGCGAAAATAAGGCTGATCTATTTGACAGGTTAGGGCAATAATGATATTCACATTAGATTTAAAGTAATTAATAAATCGATAATTAATAAAATAAATATTAGTAATATAAAATACAAATTTAATTAATTTATTATTACTATGGTTTTATTAGTAATTGTCTTTTTTACTACAATTTGTGGTCTAAATTATGTTGGCTATTCATCTTTCGACTGACAGATATATGAAAGTTAATTTATGAGATTTTCACGAAATCTGTTCAAAATTTGTATGTAATTTTTTACTTGTACAGTTGGTACAAATAAAATATAAAATTCAGTATACAAAGATTTATTTAAATTCAATTTGCATCCTTATGTCTGGTCATTGTACATTATGTACAACTGAATTTAAAAAAAGTAAACAGTAAAAGTATTTAATGTTATATATTTTAGCAAGTTATTGTCTTAAAAACACATACACATAAACACATATATGTATCTTTATTTACACTAGCTGTCGCCCAGTGGTCGAAATTCGACCAATTGTGTCAATATCCCTGGCAGGTTAAGTAACCTGAAAATTTTATAGTGACATTCTATCCTAGGACTTTAAGGAGAACAGCAATTAGACGGAACGGATCCAGATTCGGAACCTCTGTCTGATAGTTTGCTCGAAAATCCTAGATGTCGGTCTTACATCTCGCTTCTACAAATAAGTAACGAAATTCAAGATTTTTTCAGATATAATTCATAGGATTTATTTGTGTTCAAATTCGTAATTATTTTGATATGAGAACAATTCAGCCGCTAATGGGCTACCCTTCATATTTAATTTTTCTAACCTCCCTGTATAGATATAATTGCACTCAATTCTCTAACATTTATTAAAATCCTCATTATAATAATTCCATCTCATTATATATTTCCACCACCCTGCATATGCAACTGCTCATGGACGCATAATATTTTTTAACATTTTGAACCACCCGATAAATCATTCTGTATATGCCACTGCCTATGAGCCACCATATTTACTCTTTTTGTTTATGAAATTTTTAACTATCTTCTGTAACTATAATTCTACTCCGGCCTATATTTCAATCATCATATATATGGAACTCTTCGTGGGCTACTCTATAAATCGTTTCCTTTTCTAACATTTTTTATCATCATCCTGTATATCTATAATTCCTCACACCCTATATTTCATCTTCCCTATAGATACAACTGCTTATGGGTTTCGAAATGTTGCATTTCCATTTCAGCCACCCTGTATTATGTATCTCTGTATAATATTTTTGCACCACCCTGTATAACTGTAATTCTACTGCGCCTTCTATTCCAATAACCCTGTAAATTCAACCTATATAACCTATATAATTATTTTATTAGTTATAATTGCACTCTACTCTATATTTTAAACACCCTATATATGCAACGGCTTATGTGCCACCCACGAACAAAATGATTTCTAACATATCTAGAATCGCCCTGTATAATTATAATATACAACGATTACTTTACCACTAAACAATAACAACGCTTGCATGCCACTTTCAGAAGTACATGCTCTAAGTATATAACAGCATTGGTCCCTCTATATATAATTACTCAATGTTTTGAGTCTGGCGGCACATTCAGTTGTTTGACGTTGACATTTTGGACGTAAATAATGAATTTTTATTATATTTTATTTATAGAATGAACCAATATTATAAATTAATATTAGCATTCTACACTGAAGGTTGTCAGAAGCTACTAAACAAAACAAAAATGAAGAAAATCGGTTGAGAGACACAGGAGAAAATGGTACCTAATCGTTTTGTCTTTGCCTATTTATATATAGATAATCAATTACTTGTAATCGACAATCACTTAGTTCGCATCTCTAACTCATAAATCACATTTAGCACATTTTAGATAAACTTTGAACTGTTTATTATTTTCCTTGATCTAATAAGCTTTCGACGAGATTGGATACAAGGCTTTGGAAAACCGATAAATTCAAATACTGATAGTTCACTTTAAGTTTATAACTATTAAAACTTTACTACTAATACTAAATTAGTAAATTACATTGAAAATATTGTATTTACGTAAATTCACGTTATAAGCAAACATAAAAAAAAGTTGACAAGCGTTGACGCATGCGCATAATTTTTTTTTCGAATATGAAAAGGCCTATTAGAAGAACACAATTAAATTCGTATAAAATTGAAAAAAGAAGTGACCTTAGGAGAAGTAAAAAGAATTAAAAATGGGACATGTTTATTTTTATTGTGAAAAAATGAGTATTGCAATTGGTGAATGTCTTAATAATTGAGTTTGACAATCAAAACTGATGTAACTGCTAATTTGATATGTACAGAATAGCACTAAAAAAGTCTAAAGATCCTGTGAAATTACAAAGTTACTTTCAAATTGGAAGAATTTGAAAAAGTTATCTTCAGAATTTCATGTAGGGTAAGTAATAATTTTAACATCTAAAAAATAAGTAAAATTGTACTCACATGGTAAAATATTTTTATATCTATTCTTATTTCTATTTTCAGGCCTTATCCCCTCCTTTCTTTGATACAAATGTTTGAATTCTTGTTGCTGCAGCGATTCGAATTCCTCCCAAAATCCAGCTTTACCATAACTGTTAGGGCCATTCTCACTCTAAAAAAAAAGTAATTAAGTAACATCTTCGGATCCAACACCTATAGACTATAGTTTTTTTTTCTGAAGGCACAATGCCCAACAATCTCTCGGGCATACAATGGGTTACATATCTCTACAACTTTTTTACAAAATCGTACCCAATAGCCTTTTTCTACATTTGAACTTTGAATTCCAGAGTTTCCACAATATGTGAGGGCGTGTGCCACTATAAGGACTCTGGATAAGCGTTAACAATATCAAATAAATAAAATGATAGATGAAAAAGTAGCATGAGGGTTTGTTACCACAAAAGGCCTGAAATAAGAATATTGTCCCCAACGTCTATGAATTTTAACAGCGCTTGACGGCCTCAATGTAATTTATGATAATTTAGAAATGAAAGTAATTTTAAAGAAAAATCAACCAACAGATTTTAATTTTAATCCAGTTTTAAAATATTGTATATTTTGCATTTACCTTAATTTTGAAGTCCATTTGAGTCAAAAATTTAATCGTTATTCGTTAGGCACTTCTACTACAACGTGTCTTGTGGGAATATATTCTTATGAAATTTATCAGAACTGGTAACTCATGAATCCGGAGATTATCAGCATTAATATATGTTGCGGTTTTGACTAACCGTAGATAATCAACATTAAATTTCCCTTTCAAACTAAAAATACAGTAAACGTATTTTCATAAAGCGGCCGACAACTTTTTTTTGTATTGTAACATAAATCTGAATAGCATATTGGAGTTGACTAAATCTGTCTCCAATCAAAGTTGAACATTCTAGTTTTTTTGTGTATATTTATTCTTACCCATAGGGGGGGGGGTTATTCCCTATTATCTTTCACACGGAGCACTTTCTCCTAATAGTCTTTTCATGTAAAATAATTTGGTCAAATGCGAGTTGGACTCTCGTACTAAGGGTTCCGCACCACCTTCCGAGTTTCTTATTTTCAGGTATATTATAATTTTAGGGTTATATACATCTAATATATGGAAACTCTTAATCACTCTTGATTTCTCCGTCTTCCATATAAGAGCAATTTTCTCCGCAACTACTGGACGGAAAAGGTTCAAATTTGGTATCAGTGTATAGTTTAGTGATCCTATCAGAAGCGATCGATTTTAGCGGTACTTCTGGGGGCAAAAATTTACAAAAATCGACCTTTCTCCAGTCATTTCCGAAACTGTTGTGCTTAAAATTTTGTAAAACTTAGGGAATATAGGACGCTCCCTAATATTAATTTTGGAAGGTAAATAAGAATTACATGAAAAATATTTAATTCTACAATTTGCCCCCAAAATTAATAGTAGGCGTTTTTCAAACGCATCATGATATATCGAATAAGGAATACAAATTTTTTTTTTCATATTTTGAAATTAATTAGGTTAAAAGATATAAACAAATATGTAAAAAAAATTTTTCATCCCTTTATCTCCGAAAATATAACGCAAAAATTTTTTAAAAATATTCGAAAATTCTGAAAATTAAGTTTGAGTGCCAAATTACAGATTTGATTAAAAATTAAAATCAAACAATTAACGGATTTTAAACCATTATGTAATATATCAAGTGAGAGGGCTCATGAGAAATACAAGTACATTTTTCGCATATTTTTAAAATAATTTATTACAAATATACACAAAATTCGACCCATTACCTCTTATATCTGTGAACCACTGAGCCTAAACTTGGGAAAAAAAATATATATATATTTAATTTAATTTATACAAATATATTTTATTTATATTTTTAAAATAACTAATTCAAAAGATTTAATAATTTATTATTTAAAATTTGCCCCACACTCCCGTTTATCTTTCAAACTTCCGACCCTAAAATTCAGACAACAGATTATATAGGGATTCACTGAAAGATTATTGGTAAAAGAAAGCGAAAATCCTAATCTTAATTTTGGGGGCCAAAATATAAAATTAAATAAATATTTTTATAAAAATCATGGGCATCATGTAGTAAATAAAATAAAAAGGATCGTTACAAATATAAATGAATATTTTTTATAAATTTAAAACGAATTAAAAAAATATTACAGAAATATAAAGAAAATATAAGAAAATCTACTAATTTCCTGCTTGTATGACACTGAAGAATAATATATACCTTGATTTACCTACATTGTATCAAATCTCAAAAGTGGTATGGAATCCTTAGTATGCGAGTCCAACTCGCACTTGAACAAATTATTTTTATTACCAACATACAAAAAACAAAATGTCCCATATTGCTGAATAGAGAATTAAAAAGCCTTTTAAATGTGGTACCACAGGCTACCCCCTTTTTATTTAATCTCTTAAGGGTATTTATTATCCCCACGGGTTGAAGGGACAGGTGAATTTTATTCAAAAACCCATTGATCAAATGACTTTATTTTCTATTTTACCACAAAACTTTTATTCTTTAATTTTTCTATATTTTCTTGAAATAATTTGAAACAAACATTTTGAAATTGTAAAAATATCACATTTCTCTTCATACATCAGTCCGTCATCTAATATGTTACATGAGTTTTCAAAATTTAAGGTAATTTTGGTATCATTTCCTTAAAATCTTTCAACTCAATCATTTTAAACATTTTAAAAGTTATATTCTAATTCATCATAACGAGCCCTTTCATTTAATATATTAAACGAGGTGCTCTAAAAAATGTAATTCTTACTTTTCATTTAAATGACTATTCAAGACGCCATTTAATTTATCCAATGTAAAGAGCATGTCTAACTCCACCCATTTTTATTTCTCACATATTTTTATGGCTCACAAATTACAGGCTCCCAGTAATTTGACACCTCATTAATTACACCACGCTGACAGCTGGGACGCGATCGACGACCACTCTGCCATATTTAAATTAATTATCTCATTAGATCCCTTTATTAAATCTTTTTATTCCTAGATATTTCACACCTCAATTACAGGTCCCTAATTTAACACCTCATTAATTACACCCCACTGACAGTGGCATGCGACTGCTGACCACCCACGACTCCACTCCGGTTTTTCCCACGGTATTCAAAATTTTCCCATGCCCAAGTACCCCAATACCCACACATACACACACACACACACACACACTTAATATTAAGATCTTCGCTTGGGTTTGCTTGTATCCTTTGAGTGAGGCTCTAGCTACATTATTTTTTTTCCAAAATTTTGGTGTCAATATTTTTGAAGTACGGTAATGCGGGGGTAATGATCAATCCTCTTCCCCTAACATATTCACCAAAATCAGAATTCGTTTATTTCTGCTATGTATTCCAGCTTTCCGCCAGTAGTTTCAAAGAAAAAGGCTGTGACACATGACAAACACAATCTTATAAGGCCTTCCGTAAAACATACGGAACCCTAATTCCTTTGGCCATGAGCGTTGCCAGACAATGGTAGAAGGGGCAGTTGGCTCATCCTAAACCAGCGGTCGGCAACCTATGACACATGGATCAACGAGTGACCCATTTAGTAATTTCAAGTGACCCACTTTAGATCAAAAAAGATTAAGATCTTCATTTTTTTTTTCTTTTTATCAAAAAATGTTTGTCCAAAACTTATGAACGTACCAAATTTGAATCCAGTATAACCAATGACTACTAATATAAATGGACCTGTCTGTTTACATTAAAAATGGGTTGAAAGATCATTGCCGAAAAATTGTAAACAAATGCTTACGAGACGCTTACCAGTGCCAAACTTCTTTCAATTGTAACAAATAATACTTAAATCTAGGCATTCTACACTATCGCATTACGGAATCGTTACGATTCATGTGGGGAGCAGGCAACAGTGCACTTTACCGACAGTTCCCTTTGTTTATGTTTGGATTTGAGGTTAATTTCAATTTTCGTATTATTTAGCGTGTTTTTTGGTGTTGAAATCCGTGACTATCTTGGGTACGTGTAAAAAAAAACAATAAAACAATGGTATTTCAGTGTTCTGTATGCATGAAGAGCCACATTCGTTTGCCGAATTATCTTCTCATACGAAAATATCTCTGACCCAAATGTCTCTTTAATACTCGCATTTTGGTTGATTTTGACCCGCGGTCAAAAAAGGGTGCCGACCCCTGCCCTAAACATTTCTTTCATAATTGGCGCTTCGTTGCGTGTGAAATAAATGTTTTCCCCTTTAGACCAAAATCCTGCTGACCAGCCCTTCTCTGACAAAATGCTTTATCTAACCCATTGGTTCTTACTGACGTCATAATCAGTACTAGTCCATACGTTTTGTGCGTCAGGTATAATTTTAATTACACCAAAGGTAATTTCACATACATTGTTGTTTACAAACAAACCCACGATACGTGAATTTCCTCATTACCATGAAATTATGAAAACGTCTTATATAAACGCACCAATCCCAAATTGTTTTGTTTACCGTAAACCAACGCGAGTGAAATAAAAAAATTAAAAACCACAAACCTTAGAAAAATAGCACCTAGTTTTCCACGGCTCAATAAATCCCCGATCATCATCAACGTGTTTATTAATTAATTTTAACTAACAATTCATACTTGGCCAAGGGCAACAAACACCATTAATTTTATTAAATTGGCTGACATTTTTGATTACAATGTCACGGTGTGTCGGTTGGATCACAATATGGCTGGCGCTGATCCAATTAAAACACAGATTTAACTTTTAACCTCAAATTATTATTTGTCGAGTTAGTTAATCGTCTTGGTTAAATGATCCGAGCAATGTAACAAATATTGCGTATTACTATTAAAATTTACGGGAAAAAAAATTTTCGTACCTGCAACTGCTTCACTCTTTGATGGATGCCGGAAGCGTTTATTCTTGTGGCATTGAATGGTTGTTTCAAGTGTACCACCGTACCAGACGTTTCGACCATCGGGTTCCTTTTGTAATGCTCTATCAAATCCGCTAAGCTGTTGAACTGCTCGCCACCACCGACGTCATATTTGTTATCCTGAAAATTCGTTAATGTAGACAACAAATCAAAATACTCAAGAACTGTAATATCTGTCAACATGTGTCGAACATGCAAATTACAATAATATGGACAGGCACGTTTATGGACACAATATTTGTTGTATGGACGTTTTAATTTCTAAATCAGACCTCGTTCTCAATTGCAGTAACACAACAAATAATATAGTCAAGTGCGAGTTGGACTCGCATACTAAGGTTGTGTCCCACGTAAACGCGATATATGCGTTTTGGGCGGTGCGTTGCGTCAAAGTGACAGCAGCAAAATATCAAACATTCATAGTGTCCATACTGGAAACTAAATTAGTACGACTGTCACGATTATATGAAGTCGCATCGCTCAGTTTGTTTGTATTCGGCCACAGTTTCAACTTGAGGCTGTCACTTTGACCCAACGCATCGCCCGCACCGCGCAAATAGCATTTACGTGGGACATAGTCCAAGGGTTCCGTACCTCATTCGTAGGCAAATCAAGGTATATATTTTTGTAATATTCCAGTTTCGAACAAGTAGGGAACTTCTCGCAAAGAGCCTTTTTATTTTATCTGCTAAATGACGCGCTTGATTTTTATGAAAATATTTATTTCATTTTCTAATTTAGCCCTCCAAAGATGAAAATTAGGATTTTCACTTAAGTTTAGCAATAATCTGCCAGTGAGGACATATAGAGTCTTTTGCCTGAATTTTAGGCTCAAATATTAAGAATATAAATGAGAGAATTGATCAAGTTTTAAATATTTGCCCCGCAAAATTAATACTAGGCTCTATATAATTTTGCAAAATTTTAGGTCTTACAGTTTCGGAAATAAAGGCAGGGAATTGGTAAAAATTTTAATATCTTTGTTAATATCTTTTAAACAATTTACTTATTTTAAAAATATGAAAAAAAAATACAAAAATAATTTTATTTTAATTTTTTCCATTTAATTCTGTAATTTACCCCCCAAAATTAGTATTAGGAGTTTCCTATAAAGTTCAGCTAAGGTTCTATATTTTTAATTTTTTTGAAAATTTTTCGTGTTATAGTTTCGGACATAAGGAGGAGGGAGGGATGTGTAAATTTTGGTTTGAAACAATTTTTATTTTCAATTTTTCATTTAATTCTATAATTTGCCCCCAAAATTAAAAATAGGAGAGTCTCTTTATTTTTTTTGGAAACTTTGGGCAACGTCTATATTTTTTTAATTTTAGGCTCAATAGTTTCTGATATCAGGGGAGAGGCCCGGTCGATTTTTGTAATCCCTAATAAATTTCAAAATAGAATGCCCAGAAATAATTTACTTGCCTGTGCTTCATTTAAAAAACCTAATCGAAATATAGTGTAATATAGTGTTAATCATTTTTTTTTTGTTTAGAGTTAAATCACAAATATGTAATGATTTAGTTGTTTACTTTTATTTGCTTATATTTTTAGGTAAATTTTAAGAACACACAATTACGACATATTGGTTCATACCCAATTAAGTTATAAACTGTTTTTTTTTAATAATTTACATTTTCTGTCATCCAAAGATCGGCAGGTTGTACATGGTGCAAAACCTCTTTTTTATGTGCTATTCAATGACGTAAAAATCCAATATGGCGGTCATAAGAAATAAAGTTGGCTATGGTTGCAAAAATCTCGAAGGCCTAGATAAAATTTGATCGCGTCAATCGATCGGTCGTAGTCTTTAACACTTAACTACGACATTTCATCAAATTTGTCTACAAGATGGCGAATATATTACAATTTTTCGAAAACCACACTTTTCGTTTGTTTTTTTTTCGATATTTTGAAAAGGCCTGGAGTTATTTATAATTTCTATACAGCAACTTTTTTCTCTTTTAAGAATATCTTTCTTCTTTCAATGTGTTACTTCTATTGAGAACTGAGTCCGATTTAAACTTTGAAACATTTGGAACACTGGAAATATAGTGTTTACTTAGGTATGGTACTATTCCCAAGAAATTTATAAATACAAACAAAAGACGCCACAATGATTATTCAGGAAAAAACTAGCCAGAATAGATCATCGATAACAGCATGTCCAAGATAAGAATAGAGTAGCACTGGAATCTTGGAAACTGTAGGACTAATAATGTTGGTTGAACTAGAAAAAGTTGAACAATATAAAACATTTTATATGTGGTGTAAATCTACTTGGCCTCATCGTGATGCACTCTGGATAATGCTAAATGAACTAAGCACAATTGGTGGTCAACCAATCTTGAAGATTTTTTGATCAAGAAATCATCTCTGTACCTATATAACAATGTACAAATCACTATTTATATACAGAAATACTGGTTGATCATATTCTAGGCATATCTTTTTCTCAGAATATTTCTGGGGAAAAATGTCTGTACAGACAACCAGTATTCCGCGCAATTTTTCGAAATTGCTTTACTAGACTTTGTTTGACATTTATAATTTTCAAATATTTATATGTTTCGGGAAAAATCTGAGGAGAGAACTTCCAAATGAACAATCTAAAACCTCCTCATCAATCTTTTCAAAATGTCTTCACATAAAATATGCAATTATAAAATATTTTTTACACAAAAAAGAAAATAATATGATTTAGAAAAAAATTATAAACAACTTACTGGTGTACATCTAATCATAACGTGAGTCACTTTGTCATCAGTACGCACTGACAATACAAAATCTCCAGGTTTTGATTGGCTTTCTCTTACTAGAAAACTACCATTTTTCCCTCGGTCTAAGATTAATTTTTCGGCATCTTTCCCGGACAAGTGACCGTGAAACCATCTGCAACAAAAATAATTTGTTAATACATAATATTTCAAATAATTTGGATTTTTACGTTAGACAATTCAGTTGTCATAGAAAATGCAACAACTGATACAATACGGAGGAACAATAATAAATATGTATACATTTTTAACCGACTTCCAAAAAGGAGGAGGTTATCAATTCGTCGCGTATTTTTTTTTTGTATGTATGTTACCTGATTTCTTCTTCTGTGGTGCATCGTTTTGAATGAATATGGTCTTGTTTAATAGACTATATATCCGGATTGATGAAACTTCAAATTTTGGAACAGAATTCTATTGGTAAAGTGATAAAATTTGTGAATGAACACATGCGTGCATAGAAATCGACCAGTATCCTTAATATTTTAGTCGATTTTTCGATAACTCCTTATGGATGTGTATAGTTTTTTAACGTTTAATCTATTAAGGAAGATCCTTAGGTGATCTCATATACTTTTCTGCGACGTGCAACTTGCAGTTTTGCAGAAAATCGCCGAAAATTCCAAAATTCTTATCAAAAATTTCATCTAAATGACATAACGGACATTTCCTCATAAATATTTTAATTCCAACGTAATAGTGAGGTAATTTTAGGCACTGGAAGTTTTAATTGCGAAATTGAAAATTTTCTATGTACATCTCAAGCATATAGGTAGTAAAGCATAGTATTTTCGGCTCCTTAAATTAATGAGTACCAAGCTCGTTTTGTTTGTATACCAGGCAAATACCTATTTAAATGCAAATTTTTCCATTTTGCGAAGACGGTGCATTTGGTTGTCACATTCTCCCGGCCTAATAGAAAATTCAGTGACAACATATCTCAAACTTTAAACTGCTATTTAGTGGGTTTATAGACAGGGTGTTTAGTTATAGCAAACAAAATCAAAAAGTAAAGTGATAGAAGGAGTTGCATTTATATGAAGATTGAAATATAGGACGGACTAGAATGATAGTAGTCCGTAGGCAGCCGTATATACAGGATGGTTGGAATATAGTGTGGACTGGACGTTTGGTGGTATAAAAATGTTGGAAAAAATGTGAAATTAAAATTATATAGGGTGATTAAACAACTGTTATATGATGTGGACATAAGCAAATCATATACAGGATGGTTGAAATATATGGTGGAGTTGAATTATATTTATACAGTGTGATTAAAAAATTATTTCTTTTATAGCCCATAAGAAGTTGCATAAAGTATGGAGAGGAATTAATGTTACACAGGGCGATAATATAAAATGTTAAAAATGAAATAATTTATGGGGTAGCCCACAAGGAGTTATATACTATGGTTGAAATATAGGACGGATTTGACTCCGTAAATATGGGATGGCTTCTACTCCGTCCTATAGAAGGCAGCTAACAAATTTATGCTTGTCCGTGGGCAGTCGTATGTACAGGATGGTTGGTACATAGGTTGGAGTGGAATTATCTATAGATAAACAGTGTTGTCAAAAAAAGTTGAAAAAAGGTTACATGGCGTAGTCCATAAGGCATCAATATATTTTAGGCTTATTAAGTCAACGCGTACTAGTTTGTTCGTAAAGATTTACCTGTCAATTTAAATGAGAACGTGTCATTGTGTAATGTTGAGGCTTTCAATGTTACCTGGTTCTGTCTATTAAGGTTATACATACAAAATAAAAAATAAAGAATGAAAACTACCTGAGTTCAAAAAAACTAAAAAGTTGAAAATAAAACATTTTTTAAAAAAATATGACCGACTTCTACCTATAACTAAAAAGCTAAAAATAATTATAAAAAAATAAAACTCTAGCAAATAAATAACACATTCAATGTTGTTAGATACCTACCCAGAAAGTAAAAAATGAAAACATTAAAAGGTGCTCATTCTGTACAAATTAATTACCTATCAATCTAGTATATTTTTGAAGTCGGTGCCAAGCAACAATCAAGTTTGATGAATTAATAAATAAGTACGTAATGAAGGATTTTAGATTTGCTTGGCACCGGCTTCAAAAATATCCCAGATTGGTAGGTAATTAATTTGTACAGAATGAGCACCTTTTAATGTTTACATTTTTTACTTCCGGGGTAGGTACCTAACAACATTAAATGTGTTATTTATTTGCCAGAGTTGTATTTTTTATAATTATTTTTAGCTTTTTAGTTATAGGTAGAAGTCGGTCATATATTTTTTTAATGTTTTATTTTACATTGTATTTAAGGATTGCAATCCGGCAGAGATTTCTATATGAGATTTTGTGCACACCAGATTTGGACAGTAACAAATTTCAAAATATTAATAGGACTAAGAAAGGTGAGACAATACTGACGGGGACCATCTCAGACTGTTACTGAAAAAGGCAGACGATCAAGTAAATCGAGGTCGGTACTCTCTTCGAGGTGTCACTCTTTTGTATGCCAGACAAAATATATAATATATATGAGACTGGGCCAAAAAAAAAAGATAAATAATTTCGAAAAGATTGTTGAGGAGGTCTTGTATTATTTTGTCTGTTCATTGGGGTTTTCTCTCCTCAAAATTTTTTCCTGTTTGGAGACGGTACAACTCCGACTCTGGAGTCATTGTTAATCGTTTTGTTGAGTCTTTCTTAGTATTTTCAAAAAAATTTCGCACTGATATGGATTATGTTGTTTGTCAAAAAAAAAATTTTGTCACTGTCAAAATTTTTTGATATATTTTTATAAGAACCAGAGTTGTGGGAAAATCGGAGAAATAGATGTAATGACCAAAATTGTTCACTCATATTGACAAATCTATTGAAATAAAATGAAAATAAAAATGTCGGTATTCGAAATATTTTTGACAAACAAATATTCGATATAATACTAGGAAGATTGTTCTTTGCAACCTAAAAGTTTTCGTCATTTGCGATTTCAATGAAGTTTATGAATAGTAAAGAAAAGAGAGGATCAACAACCCTAGGAGAACTTAAATATTTTACATTCTCTATTGTACGCTGTCTGACAATTTTTTACACAACACCTTCGGGAAGGTTGTAATAATAATATATTAATCAAATAATTAAATTCACATTAAAAACAGAATATTTAATATGAAAGTTACTGCAACGCGTCCGAAAAATCACTACTGATCTACTACATAGACTATTTTACCACCAAACAATAACAACGCTTGCATGCCACTTCCAGAAGTACATGCTCTAAGAATATAAGAGTATCTAACGATCGCTCCCTCCATATATAATTACTCAATGTTTTGAGTTTCACCATCTGGCGGCGTCGGCACTCAGGTGTTTGGCGTTGGTATGGACGTAAATAATGAATTTTTATTATATTTTATTTAATGAATGAACCAATATTATAAATTAATATTAGCATTCTGCACTGAAGGTCGTCAGTAGCTACTAAACAAAACAAAAATGAAGACAATCGGTTGAGAGACAGAGGAGAAAATGGTATTGTTCATTTTTTAACAGTAAGCGCGATTTTTGCAAAAAAATCGGACCTAATCAATTTAAAAAAAAAGCAATCTTATACTGTTGTAGGAAATTAAATTGCCCACAAAAAAAAAACAAAAAAACATTGGTTTACTTTTTCAATTTTTTACTTTGTATTCGGGATTCTCAAAACGACCTTAAATATCAATATTTTTATAAGAAAGGCCTGTTAACATTTTTCGTTAATGATGATTTGAGTAATACATTTATTACAAACTTACACTTTATTTAAAAAATTGTGACAATTGTTTCGCGTCCGATGGAGCTTAATCATACATTTTTAAATAAAGTGTAAGTTTTTAATAAGTGTATTACTCAAATCATCATGAATTTCAACTTCCACCAAGTATCAGCCAATTCAATCCAATTTTTCATTAAACTCACATCTTTCAAAGTTATTCGATGTTAAAATTAAATTCAAAAATATTTTACTGTTTATTTCGCGGCAGACATTTTTTTAACCAGTTGTATCATAAATTTATGATCCAAATTTGAAAAATATTTTTTTCAGCGAATTAACAAAGTTTTTTTTTTAAAATATAAAATTATGCAAATAAATTATTTATAATTGATAAGTCGAATTGTTTTTACTATTAGAGTAAATAAAATGCAATAAAACCAAATGTATGTTGATAAACAACATTTTTATCAAAA
Organism: Octodonta nipae; assembly: GCA_034190945.1. Lineage (NCBI taxonomy): Eukaryota > Metazoa > Arthropoda > Insecta > Coleoptera > Chrysomelidae > Octodonta > Octodonta nipae. Next base: position 79,302,333 of record CM067223.1, on the reverse strand, counting down.
TAATACCCCCAGAAATTTTAATTTTTTGAAAAACTTTAGAAATTTGCTGAATTTTTTTTTCATATGTGAGTCATAAAATTATGATTCAAGTAGAAAAAACTGTCTGACGCGAAATCAACAGTAAAATATTTTTGAATTTAACTTTAACATCGAACAACTTTGAAAGGAGTGAGTTTAACGAAAAATGTTAATTAAGAGGCCTTTTTGCAGAGCATTAAATTTCCTTTAAATCATCATTGATCTTACAAAAATATTGATATTTAAGGTTAAAAAGTAAAAATTTGAAAAAGTAAACTAATATTTGAGTCTTGATTACAGAGAAAGGGGGAATTTAATTTCCTACAAGGATATAAGAAATTTTTAAAATTGACCAAGTCCGAATTTTTGCAAAATTGATTGGTTCGTTGCACTCGCTGTCGAGGATCACCTCCAATGGTTCTTTTGTAGGGCATCAATTCTTTTCTTGTCTTGGAACTTAATAGTCCATCACTCGGCACTATGCAGAGCCATAGAATGTATCAAGGTTTATCATATCTTTTTTTGGGTTCAATGTGATGGATTTTTTTGCCATATCAAATCTGCGAATAATTTTTGGTGTATAGCTTCCTTCGTTTGTTATAAATGTTCTCAAATACACAAACTGATTTAGAACTTCACACCCTACCAGTTCCGTTATGTCTGTTCGATCGTGATTTTTCCAAACTGACAAATTGTGAATGCTAAATATGTCATTGCCGACCTTTTCATTTTTTAATTTTTCATTTCTCTATTTATTTGTGTTACGAGGGTGAATCAAATATGAACCGGACTTTTCTATTTCTCGCCTTGTAGGTAATTCGAGTGGCGTGACGTCTCGATATATGTTAGGTAGGGATGTTAAGAAGAGGGGAGTTCATCGGTTTGGCGAGGCGTAGTCGCTGCGCTGTTAGTAGCATCATGTCAGAGCAAGAGGTGCATACGTCTGTTGCGCAAGGTGTTGGAGGGCGTTAGACCGTCTGAAATTTTGCGTCGACTATCTGCACAGTTCGGCAATGAAACACTTTCAAGGACCCAAGGGTACGACTGGCACAAAAAGTTTTCAGATGGCCGAGAGACAGTGGAAAATGAGCCTCATGCACGCCGTCCCACAACAAGCATCAATGAGGCGAATATCTACGCAATTCGTGAGCTGATTGAAGGTGACCGCCATCTTACAGTATTGGCAATTGCTGAACACGTTGGAATATCATATGGGAGTGCTCAATCAACTATTTCAGATGAGTTGGGTTACCGAAAAGTGTGTGCAAGATGGGTTCCTCGCTAGAAAGCAAACCGTCTTGCTGTATGTGAAAGGCTGTTAGCGAGATATCGAGCAGAGGGGGATGAGTTTTTGAGACATATTGTCACCTGTGATGAGACATAGGTGCATCATTATACCCCGAAGTCCAAACGTGCAAGCATGGAGTGGCGAAAACCTGGAGAGGCAGCACCGCGGAAAGCCAAGACCCGTCTTTCTGCAGGGAAAATTCTTGCAACAGTTTTTTGGGATTCGAAAGGCGTACTGCTGATCGATTTTCTGCTCGAACGTCGTACAATTAATGCTGAGTATTACTGCCAATTACTCCAACAAGTGAAACTTGCCTATCGGCAAAAGAGGCGGGATATGTCTATCCGAAGTGTGATTCTGTTGCATGACAACGCTCGGCCACATACAGCTGCATTGACTCAGGGAAAATTGAACAAAATGCATTGGGAAACCCTTGAACACCCGCCTTACAGTCCTGCTTTGTCGCCATGTGACTACCACATGTTTGGGCCACTTAAAGAAGAACTGGGAGGCCACCACTTTGAAGATAACGAAGGTGTGGAAACGTTTGTGCGCAATTGGTTATCGACACGACCAGTTTCATTCTTTGAGAAAGGTATTAAAAAACTTCCGATTCGGTGGGAAAAATGTATACATAAAAGAGGAGACTATGTAGAAAAATAATATGTATTAAAATTTGTATTGATCGTACCAAAAAAATTTTTAAAACAAAAGTCCGGTTCATATTTGATTCACCCTCGTAAATTTTATTGCCTTTGGAACGGAATCTGATTTAGACCCTGAAACGTTTGGACTTTTTGAAATATACAGACTTTCCCGAAATTGTGACGTTATTCTCAACAACAATTAAGAAAATTATAAACATTAATATTCTTAAAATTAATAATAAAAAATTTACGATTTTTACTTCATACATTTAATTAACCCATTATGTGAGAACTCCATAGAAAAATAATGATAATCTATTTGACCAATATTACAGCGGTAATCTCCAATTAAAATTAATTTGCTTCCCATTTCACGTGTGCTTATTTCCAACGATTTATCAATTTTATTACCTTTAGGAAAAAAACGCGAAAATATGTGTTAAAATGTTATAAAAACGTGTAATTCGTTTAAATTTCCATTAGTTTTATTTGTTTGGAGAATATTATTTGTTGTTTTTGTACGGAAGAATTTTATGTATGGGCGAACAATGTCGCATCAACAAAATTTCAAGGTTAATTCCATGCTCTGTGACCGGTCGGGCGGCCCATAAGTTTGCACAAACTGATATTGTAACGCCTACATCCTTTGAGAAGATGAAGAGACTTGGAAGAACTTTTGGACAAATAAAATTAATCACTGATCAACCTTAACTAATCGCAGGTAAATTATTTAGAAAAAAAGAAAGTTCGAATGTCATTTATTTGTGCTTGTTTTCATGGTGATACATCTCTTTTTTTTCCTATTCTTGTACTTTGTGTTAAGTTCAGTTAAGTTTCTAAATGTACTTTCTCACAGTCCCGCTTACAGCTTGGAACATAAACTACTTAGACTCTTTTGAGTTTTTAACTTTGATTATACTTCACACAAATAAATTGGTTTAGAATGTTATTCTTCATCTGCTTCTTCTTCTTTTACGTTTTTTTGCACTCCTGGGTGTACCATTTTTTGGTTCCATAGGACTTTTTCCAAAACTCCCGTTTCTAATCCCTTCTCAGACATCACGTTTTGTATATGCTTTTTCCAAGAACAAATTGGTCGGCCTCTTTTCCTTTTTCCCGTTTGCGACCAATCTGTTTTCTGACATTCTATTAACATGTTCATACCACTGGAGTGCTCTATTTTCCTATGTCTTTGTTAAAAACTGATTTATTCCCATTCTCTGCCAGATACCTTGGAGTTATCCTACCTTGTAATCCTTAAAGATTTCCACATACGAGGGCTGTCTTTTATATTTCGGGATTAGAGAACAAAAACAAATATTAATCATCGAAAATCGCTTTATTGTTTTTCAAAATATTCCCCATGAAGATCTATACATTTTTGCATGCGTTTGAACCAATTGTCGAAGCACTTTTTCCACTCTGATTGAGGTATCTCCAAAACATGCATTCTGAACGCAGCAACCGCTTCTTCAGTTGTCGAAAAACGTTGACCTCTCAGTGTGTTTTTTACGTACGGCAATAAAAAGAAGTCATACGGCGGCTGCCTCATCAAATCGATGTTTTGAGTGGTCAAAAATGCAGTTGTTTGAGCCGATGTGTGAGAGCTCGCATTGTCGTGGTGAAGAGTGATCCGTCTTCGGGGGTTGGTTTTCCTCATTTCTTGGAAGATAACTGGCAAACAAATGGTTGTGTACCACTCAGAATTGACTGTTCTGCGTTGTTCTAGTGGTACGGTTGCGACATGTCCAGTTTTTCCGAAAAAACAGGCGATAATTTGTTTGCAAGTGCTTCGTGCGCGAACAACTTTTGTTGGATTCGGTTCATCTTGAAACACCCATACAGTCGACTGCTGTTTACTTTCGGGCTCATACGCGTAAATCCACGTTTCATCACCTGTCACTATGTCATAAACGTGTTTTGAAGCACCGCGATCGTATTTTTTGAGCTTTTCTTTCGACCAATCGACACGAGCCATTTTTTGAACGATTAACAAATTGTGTGGGATCCAACGCGAACAAATTTTTTTGACATTCAAATGTTTATGCAATATTGAATGTATGCTGGTCCCACTAATGTGTAAGGTTGACTCAATCTCACGATAGGTCACATGACGATCTTGCAATATCAGTTCGCGCACAGCATCAATAGTTTCCGGAACAACAACTGTTTTTGGACGACCTTCACGAAATTCGTCTTGGAGTGAACAACGACCTCGATTGAATTCACCATACCATCGATAAACAGTGGTCCTTGATGAGTTTCATCGCCAAAAATTAAATTAAGTCCATCTATGCACTCTTGCTGACTTTAATCCACGTCGAAAGTTGTAAAAAATAATCGCACGAAAATATTCACGATTTAATTCCATTTTTTGGCCGAGATGAATCCTTTAAGTTCCTGTAAACAACACATAGCGCTCGTATGTCAAAACGTTCTGAGTACGTATAACCTCAAAAATGTCAAACTTTACTATAGAGCTTTCAGTTGTCAAATTGCAACACTAGGGTTGTCCAATCCCGAAATATAAGAGGCAGCCCTCGTAACATTATTTTGTTCAAACATGTTAAAGTTCATAACGAATCATTTACGGTAGATATTCAAACTTTTTTGTTTCTTTTAGGATGAAAAAGTTAACAAAAGATACGTATATGAGTTAACGAAACTCCGTGTAGCGATTGCCTACAAAGCTACATCATGATACCAACAAGCGTGTATATGAACTCTTTCAGTCATATCCAAACAGGACATTCTATCAATTGCGAGGACACTGGCACTGTCATATCCTCTTAATTCTCTTAGGGCACCCACTGTTTGCGAAGCTATAGAGATATCAGACACCAACACCCAACCAATCACCACACAGCCCCCTCATCACGTGACATCCCCCCGGCAACTATAAATAAAACAACATAGCATATGCACACTCAGTGCAGTTATCTAGGGACACTTGGAGAGTAGACAGATTAAGATCCCGAGTTCGATCTAGACTCTGAAACTCCTTTTAACTCATTCATTTGGCCTCTTAATAATGACTCCACAGGAGGAGTCGTAACGGCAAGTAATTTATAAATTTTGACGCGGTTCTCATCCGAAACCTAGCCTCTAACATAATTTTTCTTTTAAAATCGCATTACAACATTTTATAGCTGATTTAACAGTTATATAGTATGTTCTTAAATTTAAAATAAATTAACGTCTGGCGCCCCACAAATAAATTTTCTTTTTTTTTAATATTTTCTTAAACGCACAACCCAATGTTCCTGACGAAAAGCTGCCGTACGCAAGTGTGTTAAAATGAGTATGTGTAATGTACTTTAGTAAGTGAATATTTTACGACAACATTTGGTTCGTAATAAACTGTAAATTTTATAAATAACGAGTCAGGAGTAGATTCTGAAGATATTCGATGAGAAATAATTAAAATAAAACATGAAGGTTTTCGTTATAAGAAAATGTCCGAATAGACGCAGGGCGTGTGAGGTAGCGTGGTTACGCCCACCGTTGTTTACATTTCAATCTGGATCTATTAGATGTCGTGTGCGAGCAACGGGTCTCATTGGACAGAAGTGGATTGAGGTGACCAAAAGCAACCAACACACAGGATGGCGTAAGGATATATCTGAAAACAGAAGAGGAATTCCGAACAGCTACAAGAATCTTATACGCAAAGAAGATACCGTACCACACGTACGCCCTGGAAGAAGAAAAGGCTAGAGTGGTGATAAAGGGCATCCCGAGTTCATCACAGAAGAAGAGATAAAGAATGAACTTCAGGAGAAGAACGTCCAACCCATCAAGGTCACCAAGATGATCTGAACAACCAGGGCAGAGAAGGGGGTAACAAAAAAGACGCTGATGGCCATGGTCATCGTACAACTATAGAAAACAATGGTTTTTCTATTAAGGGACATCGGAAACTGCAAAACCAAGGTGGAGGCGGCACAAGGGCCAAGAGCATCGATCGGGTAATGCTACAATTGCCAAAAGTTTGGCCATGGACAGGGTATATGTAGAGCGCTCCCAAAATGCGTAAAATGCGGAGGATCACATGAATCTGAGGAATGCAGAAGAACGAGAGAACAGTCACCAAAATTCGGCAATTGCGAATGACCGAAGAGAGACAACGAGGAAGAACCAGAAACAAGAACGGGCTTATTCCCGGGCAGCTAGACCAAACATAAAAGAAACAAGAGAAACACAGACGAATGGACAGGACGTACTCACAATGATGGAAGAGATTAAGAAAATTTTCCAGTCCTTCATGGGGCTGGCAACTAGACCCAACCTCGTGCATGGATAAGACTACCTCAGCAGCATGGAAAATCAAGTGAGGAACGAACACGGGCTGAAGAACGAACGGGGACTACTCCTAGAAGAGCACAACATCGACATAGCAGCAATACAAGAGACCAGGCTCAAAGAAGAGGACAACTTCCGGATCAGGAACTACACAGTACACGCGGACAGACCAGGAAGGAAACCAGGAGGAAGAGTGACCACAGTGAAGAACCGACTAAAACACCAGCAGGATGACCCATACCAAACAGAGAACATCGGAAATGGACAAAGCCAAGCCGAAGATACTAGGAGGAGACTACAGAACAAGTAGAAAGAGAGCAGTATGACGTAAGAGGATCAACGGAATCAACCCATCACCTGACAAAAGGAGGTCAAGGAGACGTACAGGACAAATTTGTCCTACAGAACACGGACAAGAGACAACAGAGGAACCATCATCGGACCATAACGCAGTGACGATAACAGCAGCCAGATGGACCGATCAGCCACACACCAAGACAGAAACAAGAACCAGCAGGGAGGGATTCAGAGGACCGAGGACCGAAGAAGAGGAACCAGCAGCAAGTACAGATGAGGATGCAAGAAGAATCACACAGGATCAAGAGACCCAGGAGGGCTCTACTACAGACAGAAGAGGACGCAAAATATTTGAGGGAAAAAGTATCTTAAGGAATAGAGTAGGGAAAATAACGTAACAGCTTAGGGAAACATATAACATAGAAAACAACTTAAAGAACAAATATCAAAATATGGACTAGGAGTAAGAAATTTAACAATAAAGACAAGACTGACTGACGGGTTTCATCGGGTGTTTGTTCTGTGTTTCTAGTTATACAAAATACTAAGAGTCGCGTCTCGTTTCAACAGTGTGTTTACGCTTTAAGAAGTTTTCCCAAATTTTGGGCGATTGGACTATAGTAATAGTGAAGTTTCAAGAAGATAATTTCAAATAAGGGTTAGGAGGTCACAACTTAACTTACGCTTGAATAATTGTCGACCAAACACGTGCTGAACAAGTTCTGTTTTTCTCCGTTTGGAACCAAACCGATGGCAATTATCCTGACGAGACATTAATAACGGCACAAATCAATCATTAATAATCAGTATTTTTCAGCAATAAATCCTTTAATCGAATGAAAAATTCATAAAAACGTTGAGTCTTGATGATATTGTAATTACCATAATTGCAACATAATCACCACGTTCATATTTTTAGACTTCGAAACCGAACACAATGCGAAATTTTTATACCAGCAGAGAGAGAAAAAAGCGACACTACCTCGACAGTTTGTCCTTGGTTTTGTGTCGGTATACCTTCGATCGATCAATAATAATTTTAATTAATACACAATATATCGAAAGAAAAAAATCTGCGTAGCCGTAACCCACAATAATCGAAATCTCAGTCGTCGTGAGATGATCCTCGATGGTTACGTAACCAGAAACAATCCACCTAAAACTACTTATACATATTTCTTGTAAGTTACGATTGTAATAATTGTCCGGCACACGTTCGACCGAATGTTTGTCGCACAACTGATGAGGAATAGCCGTCAGTTTAAACAAAAAGTTTATGCGTCGCTTAAACGCTTTGGTTATGTCATTTGAATTTCAAATTTCTCAATAATTATTGTAAACAAGGTGTACTGATCTTTTAAAATATTATTATGCATACCTGTTTACAGGTAAATCGAGTAATGCGGTTTTAAATGGGATAAGAAAAAAATCCGGCGAACCACGCGAAGTTCGAATAAGTAAATTTATTATCGAGATAAGGTCAATAATACAGAGCAATTCACTTACATCACTTACACCCTACGACGTTTAATGCGATTTTTGTGAAATTTTATTACATGCTTGAAAACATATAAACTCTTATGGCTCTGAAAAAATCAACATAACAAAACTGTTGGGGTAGGTGCTACTTTTAAAAGTTTGCAATAAGTTGGGAAAGAATAACCGATGTTTCAGCAGAGTGTAAGGAAAGGCCCATGTTAATTGTGAACAACACTTAAAGTCAAGTTCGAATTAACATTTTTTGTGACGTTTCTAACATTCTGCCGTTGACAAATGCAACAAAAGTGTTCCCGTCAAGATGGAGATGCAGCCACACATGTTTACACTTAGCTGTAAAATTCAGTCGTGTTTTAAAATTCAGCAAGTTTAGTTAAAATTTTCTACAACAGGATACATATGTTTTAATTTCAAAGGTTTTTAATTTAAGAAATTTGACATTCGCGTGAGGATCGTAGTGATAAGCGTAAACAGTGAATGTTCCATAGTGGTAAAAAAGATTTAAAATTCTATAGGAAGAAATCCCTGATTAGTTTATACCTTTTCTTTTTTTCTAACTCCATGGACGCTACGAGAGCTGCCTTTTATATTTCGGGATTGGACGACCCTAGTGTTGCAATCTGACAACTGACAGCTCTATGGTAAAGTTTGACATTTTTGAGGTTATACGTACTCAGATCGTTTTGACATACGAGCGCTTTGTGTTGTTTGCAGTAACTTAAAGGATTCATCTCCGCCAAAAAATGGAATTAAATCGTGAACATTTTCGTGCGATTATTTTATACAACTTTAGACGTGGATTAAGTCAGCAAGAGTGCATGGATGAACTTAATTTAATTTTTGGCGATGAAACTCCATCAAGGACCACTGTTTATCGATGGTATGGTGGATTCAATCGAGGTCGTAGTTCACTCCAAGACGAATTTCGTGAAGGTCGTCCAAAAACAGTTGTTGTTCCGGAAACCATTGATGCTGTGCGCGAACTGAAATTGCAAGATCGTCATGTGACCTATCGTGAGATTGAGTCAACCTTACACATTAGTGGGACCATCATACACTCAATATTGCATACAAAATTTGTTCGCGTTGGATCCCACACAATTTGTCAATCGTTCAAAAAAAGGCTCAAAAAGCTCAAAAAATACGATCGTGGTGCTTCAAAACACGTTTATGACATAGTGACAGGTGATGAATCGTGGATTTACGCGTATAAGCCCGAAAGTAAACAGCAGTCGACTGTATGGGTGTTTCAAGATGAGCAGAATCCAACAAAAGTTGTTCGCGCACGAAGCACTTCCAAGCAAATGATCGCCTGTTTTTTCGGAAAAACTGGACATGTCGCAACCGTACCACTAGAACAACGCAGAACAGTCCATTCTGAGTGGTACACAACCATTTGTTTGCCAGTTGTCTTCCAAGAAATGAGGAAAACCAACCGCCGAAGACGGATCACTCTTCACCATGACGATGCGAGCTCTCACACATCGGCTCAAACAAGTGCATTTTTGACCACTCAAAACATCGATTTGATGAGTCATCCGCCGTATAGGCCTGACTTGTCACCAAATGACTTCTTTTTATTCCCGTACGTAAAAAACAAACTGAGAGGTCAACATTTTTCGACACCTGAACAAGCGGTTCCTGCGTTCAGAATGCATGTTTTGGAGATACCTCAATCAGAGTGGAAAAAGTGCTTCGACAATTGGTTTAAACGCATTCAAAAGTGTATAGATTTTCATGGAGAATATTTTCAAAAACAATAGAGCGATTTGCGATGATTAATATTTGTTTTTGTTCTCTAATCCCGAAATATAAAAGGCAGCCCTCGTATACGCAGTGAATGACACTCTAGAATTGATTGATGTTAGTGAAATTTTGTTCAGTGTTGTAAAGTCTTTATAGAATTTAGAATAATCGACCAAACGAGAAAATTCTGCTCAAATTTCAGCAAACCGGGTCTGCATAGTGGGGCAGAGGAGCAGTCAACCTCGACTCGCCGTCGTATTCAACAACTAAACATCTAACACACCTCGCTGATGAGAATTTTGAGAAAAAAAAAACATGAATTTACACGGTTATGAGGTTCAATTATCGCAAGAATGATTAACACACTGAAGTGGATGTTGACTTGCAGATGAAGAAAATCATCTTTAGGGATGAGGCACACTTTCATTTATGTGGATTTGTCAACAAGCAGATTTGCCACGTTTGACAAACAACAATCCAAGAGTGCTTGTGAAAAGGTCACTGCATTCGTAAAGAGTGAGTGGTAGGATTTATCGTGAATGGTGTTCACTATAGCGAGATGATAACAACCTTTTTGTGGCCATACTTGGAAGATATGAATCTGGACGATACGGTGGCTCCAAGAAGATGGTGCTACTTGTTACACACCTAAAGAAAAAATGGCTCATTTGCGCGCAAAATCCATTGGTCGTGTTATCTCATGGAGTGGTGATGTGGCCGCCATATCAAGCGATTTGAAACCGTTTGAGTTCTTACTTTGGGATATTTGAAAGAAAAGGTATAGGCCGATAAGCCTACAATAATTCCAGAACAAAAGAGTGAGATAACTTCACACATTAACGATATTGAACACCAAAATGCTTCAACGTTGCCGTTGCGAGCATTTGGTCGATATTTTGTTTCACACACAATTACCATGACCTATAATACTACTATCATATGAAAATAAAATTAAAACAATTTCCTAGATACTCTGGGTTTTATTTATTTACAATTCACATCGGGCTTTAATAATGGTTCACCCTTTACAAGGGAACTTGGTATTTTCGATGGCAACAGATAGTATACAATAATTGTACCAATTGTACCCAGGAACTCTGATTCATTACGATGTTTCCTACATCTTTCTCTCACAACAGATGTGACGTAAAGGACAAACAGTAATACTGTTACAGCAAAGAAGTGAGGAATGAAAACCCCTATGAAGAGGCACAATAATCAAGAACCTAATTTGACAGTTTTTCTAATAATCGAAAAGACAACTTTATTGTAGAAAATCAGTATGTTTTACAGGTGTTGTTAAAACCTACAAAATGAGGGGTCGATGGACACGTCAGCTTAATTAGTTACTCAGATGTTTGCCATAATAAAGATCAGTTATTTAGGTCATATAAATGAAACTTTGTCTGGTTTGTAAATCTAAAATTGTTTAAACATTTAACAATGTACTAATAAGAGAAAAATGTATTTCTGCAAATATCCAAGAAATTATCTGCCTTTTATATAGGAGAAAACGTCTCAGTAGCAAACAAGATGCTTAAAAGAATCAGATTTCTTGGGCGTAGCATGAACATTAAGGTGCACTATTTCCACAGCCACTTAAACTGTTTTTCTAAAAGTTTGGGCGATTCTAGTAAGGTAAATCACATGATTAAAATATTAAAAAGGCATTGATTCAAAATACCGTCAGGAATGTCATGTAAAAGAAGCTTCCCAGCTATTCAGTGACTTGTTATCCATTCTTCTTAAGGTACTACTGTCACATTTTCCATGAATTTTATTTCCCTGTAACATAAATCTGTTGTTGGGATGTGTAAACACCAGAAGATTGTACAACCACAGAATATACACGTTTACTGGATTTTGCTGATCACTCTGACTTCGACAGCTTCATCGGCACAATAAATATCCTAAAAGAATGTCAAATACAATTTGCCTTAGCCTTCACAGATTTGGAAAAGAAATAGCGTTAGACAAAATATTAACGAAGGCACTGAGTGTAGCCCTCTACTATATATTGAAACAAAGGAAAAGCAAGTAGGCAACAATATTGTCGAAATTATTCACAGAAGCATCAGAAACTATCTTGCGCAATGAATAATATAATAATGAAGGCACAGACGATACAGGAATAAAATACAGAACGGATAAAGCAAACAGTTTAAGGTTCGTTCCTTCAGCCTAGATAACCGATACACAACAGTCGCGTACCTGCGCACAAGAAAAATAGCGTTCCTTCAAAACAATAACCGTTTAGTGAATGGTTCAGTTTCGTGTTCCAAGTGACACGGTGATTGATACGCAACCAGTTAATGTACCGCAATTTCGATCACCGGCCTCAGGGTAGAATCGGGGGTGCAGCCAGCGACTGGTACATGCATCGACTTGCGCAATAAATGGTTCATGTACCGATGCATTAACCCATTGCCGATCGGTGGACAATCGGTTGAAGGAACAAACCTTTAGTTATACCGGGAGATCTGAATTAGACGTTCGACCACGTTTTTCTGAGTCCTGCCTTCTGGAGTACTGAAAGGTTCTATGAGGTAGTTACAATTAATGGAAAAATTCTAGAATTTCCTACAGGATTTTCATCTGAAAATCAGATTTTCCAGACAAAAAAAAGTAGGTGCTGCGATGATTTTCTGAGTACTGCCATGTTAATAAAACGATAGGTTACCATCGATTTTACCAAGAAATTTTTTTGGCAGGATGGTGGTGATGGGTGTAAGGGTTGAAATCGCTATATAAACCGCTTTCGTAAATGAATTTGTTTTTATTTTCTAGTTAGCCCTCCAAAATTAACACTTTTTGGTTTAGGTTTTCCCGTAATCTATGAGTGAGGCTCTAGATTCCCTATATTTTCAATATTTTGCGTTTAATTTTTATTCCGTAATTTTGATTTAATATTCTATAGTTTAGTTTTGCGGCACATATATTTATATTTACTTTAAAAACCTGAAAATGTATAGCGTCAAATGTGACAAACGTTACACCAAGTCAGAAGTTAATTTAGTTATAGCGACCATCAAAGATATCATATATTTATATTTACTTAAACAAGCCTATAGTGTCAAATATGACAGAAGCATCAAATTTCAAATTATTGTACGAATGATATATATGAAAGCTGTATTTGTATTAACATTTAGTTGAGAAATAAGTAAAGAGTCTATAGAGTCAAATTGACAGAATAACATTCAGTAAAATTATTAGTGAATGAGTTACATAAAATTATGATTATAGTAACACGTTAAATAATATAGAAATTGTATAGCGTCAAATGTGATAATCGGAACAGTAAATGTGAATTTAATCTAGTGACGGTGTACACAAAATTATGTTAATATCTATATTTATTTACGTAAAAAAAAAGTTAAAATGTCTGAAGCTAAATAATTTTCATATACAAATTTGTCCATTAAGCTTCCAATAATAGCTTAAAATAAATGTAAACAATCCAAATTAAAATAAAACAACGGGCGAAATATTATTGACGTTACTCACTTATAGCTGAAGTATAAAAAGGCCTTCCTGAATTCATTTATAGCTGTCGAAATGAGAATCGAAGCTGTGGGAACTGCCAAAACCGAAGAATTACCCCTCGGCTGCATTCTTATAGTCATATTAGGGTTTATCACAAAATTAACAAAACTTATATATCGATATATCACTATGCGAACAAACTCTTTTCAATTTTCCAACATTACTACTACTATTCTATGTGACTTTTCAAAAATTAGAAAAAAGACATGTGTAAAAACTCAAACAGAAAATAGTAGAACTTAATGCAGGTTCACACCGATCGCCGTTTCTTGACAAACTAATAAAGCAAGTCGGCCGGGGAGATCTCGTAGAAGCGGTACTCATTTGTTTATAACAATATTGAGTGGTGGGGGCGAAGATCGGCGTTCAATAGATGACTGTATCGTTAATGATTTGGTATTGTCAAATAAGGACAGGAAGGAACTGAAGGAAACTCCTTTGCATAGTAATATCGCGTGTGGTTTAGATGTGGATCGTTTTTCTCGGTAAAATACAAATCACGCGGCGTTCTCATAATCGATAAACAAAACAAATCACCTTGTACGTATTTGGAAATGAATAACAGTTGTGAAAATGATAAACATTCATCATTTCCCTAAGAATATTGCAATCGTTAGGGATTGCGGATTCTTATGACTAAATTTTGGGCATTTTCAATGCCTCCTATTAAACCAATTATAGAAAGAAATCTTATCTCTTGAGAATTTACATTTGCTTATTGTACTAAATGTGTTTATTTTAGGGGTTCGCATACGAGGGCTGCATTTTATATTTCGGGATTGGACAATCCTAGTGTTGCAATCTGATAACTGACAGCTTTATAGTAAAGTTTGACATTTTTGAGGTTATACATACTCAGAACGTTTTGACATACGAGCGCTATGTGTTGTTTACAGGAACTTAAAGGATTCATCTCGGCCAAAAAATGGAATTAAATCGTGAACATTTTCGTGCGATTATTTTTTACAACTTTTGACGTGGATCAAGTCAGCAGGAGTGCATGGATGAACTTAATTTAATTTTTCGCGATAAAACTCCATCAAGGACCACTGTTTATCGATGGTATGGTGAATTCAATCGAGGTCGTAGTTCACTCCAAGACGAATTTCGTGAAGGTCGTCCAAAAACAGTTGTTGTTCCGGAAACCATTGATGCTGTGCGCGAACTGATATTGCAAGATAGTCATGTGACCTATCGTGAGATTGAGCCAACCTTACACATTAGTGGGACCAGCATACACTCAATATTGCATATACATTTGAATGTCAAAAAAAATTTGTTCGCGTTAGATCCCACACAATTTGTCAATCGTTCAAAAAAAGGCTTTGTCGATTGGAAAAGTTCAAAAAATTTGATTTATGACATTTAAAATTCAATTTTAAATGTCATAATTCAAATTTTCATTTTGCAATCACATCAATAAATATAAAGCCATTGACAACGAAGTCAGAATAGACTTTGAAACGTTTGGTATTCCTGCAATATACGTAGTTTTATTTCTATTGTGGTGTTATTCCCCAAAAAAACATAAAAGTAATCAAGAATATGCCACAAACAACGTTTAGAAGACTACAACTTTTCATATGACTAACACATCAAATCTTTACAATGCACCTGAACACAAGTTTATTTAGTTATAATAAAGACCTTTATTGCAAGCCATAACGTCAAAGTTCACTGATATTAACAGTAATGTTTTGTTCTGGCATCATGCCAAGGACCTATAAAAAGCGTTTAGGCTCCCGAAAATACCAGAATTACGAAGAGATTTTGAATAAGGCTATTAGGGAAGTTATTGGAAACCGATTGACATTACATTACATGGAGCGTCTGCAAAGGATAATATTCCCCATGGAAGAATATACCATGTTCCATGGTAAGTATTATGAAAAATTTGTAACAAGACCTGGTGCACTATCAGTTTTTTCCGAAAATGAGGAGAATGTTACATTGAAATCGGCAGCGAAAAGTGCAGATTGGGTTTATGCAAGGAACTGATTTGTATAATTGTTACAAGCTAAGATTTAATAACATCCTCTAAATGTTTATAAGATATTTTTAAGACAAAAAATATGTCCTTCATAATAAAGCTGATTATTTCGCAAAATTCCTTTGTTTTTCTTAGTCAAAGCTACCCCAACTACATATAAGCGATAAAAATCCTAGATGCACCTATAAAACTGTTATTTGTGTTTTGTTCCTGGTTGGGCATACTTTCGAATTCTGTAAGAAAAATGGACGGTATCAAAGTAACCCTGATCGCAGTTTAAAATTGATCATCGACATTTTATCTTTATTTTCTCGAAAAATAATAAGAAAAATAATATTTTAATGAAAGAAATGGACACTATAGACAAACCCGATATTTACATTTATTTTTGTATACTTTTTTCTCGCATATTTTACGAAAAAAAAGTTTTAATTCTGAAACTGATTACCCCATTCTACGGCATTTATATACAGAAATACTGGTTGATAATTTGTAGGCATCTCTGTCTCAGAATAACTGCGAGGAAGAATTTCAGTACGGACAGCCAGTAATTCGGGCAATTTTATGAAATTGCCTTACTACACTTTGTTCACCATATACAATTTTCAAAAAGTTATCTGTTGCAGGAAAAAGTTCTGAGGAGAGAATACCCCATGAATGGGCAAAATAACCCAATGGTATTATTGAATCTTTGCAAAATGGTTATACTAGCTTTTATTTATTATCGCGCCTGTATCACTTCGTGTATCTAAAATATTAAATTTAGGTAAAAACAATAGACTGGGGTGGTTATTGTTTTTACCACATCACATACTCAAAAATTTTATCAAAATAAAATATAAACTATGTTATAAGCAAATAGTGTAGCCTTATACTAGTGAAAAAATTTTTAAAAACGATTCACTACTGCCAGAGATTACCCCTACAACCAAATTTTTCATCTACATATTAGTGTAGATTATAATTTAAAAGTTGATAAACAAAATTTTCTAAAATTTCCTTTAACTCCAAAACAGGAAAACCTATACAGAAACCCTGATAGTAATTTTGAGGGCTAATTAGAAAGTAAAAATACTTGCAGGTATCTTGATATCGTTAGTTTGTGAAACTGTCCTTGAGTACTACACCTTGGTTTTAACTAGGGTTGCCAACCATACTCTAAAATAGAGTATTGTACTCTATATCATGTAAGCGTACTCTATAATCTATAACACTAATAGAGTACGCTAAAATACTCTTTTTCTACACATTTTTACTAGTTATATAATATTATGCAAAAACCCATAATCAGAACCAAAAGAGTCGACTATTTACAGTTAATATGTTGGTATCCCCAATTTTGTTGGTGCCTTGGTGAAGGCGCATGCATCATCTATTTTAAATCTGCTGAATTAGCAGTTAAACATAGTTTATCATATAATTTCTCCGTTAAACTTGATTAAATAATATATTATGTTGACTCCAAAACTGTTGCTAACATCAAATTAGCTAGGACTAAAATGGAAGATCTGGTAGTAGAGGTTCTTGGACCTTATGCTCTTGAATGTGTAGTTAATGATTTAAATGTGAAAACATGTATTTCTGTCTGCAAACTGATGCATCCAATAAAAAAAAACATCAAATTATTCTCTTTAGTAGTACAATATTTTACAGTGGAAAAGGGAATACAAAACAAACTTTTAGATTTTTACGAAAATACTAATGAGTTTGCTGATGGCATGTTTGCTGCTATAAAAAAATCTATGGATATGTATAATATCCCTTTTCATCGAGTATCTGGCCTTAGTGCAGATAACACAAATTCAAATACTGGTGTGCATCACTCATTATAGAATAATATGGTAGATGTAGTACCGGATATTGTAAAGGGTAATTGTCATGCACATATTGTGCACAACTGTGTGAAACATGGAATGGGTTTTCTAACTTATGATGTTGAAAATGTTATATTAAAAATTTATAGCCATTTTTTCGTGCCAGCTTGTAGGAGAGAAGAACTAAAAAAATTTGTTGCTATAGTTGAAGGAGACTTTCATGAGCTTAAGAGACATATTGGCACTTGATGGTTATCATTACTCCCTTGTATTGATACTCTATTATTAAATTGGCATCCAATATGCAATTATTTTAAAAGTCTTGCTGAGGATTGCCCTATGATAATTCAAAATCTATTGATGATGATTTAATTGAAATTTATCTACATTTTGCCAGCCATATTTTAAATATATTTCACAAAACGATTAAATCTCTGGAAGGTAACTCTGTCACAATTGTAGATGTTTTTGGTTTAATGGAAAATTTAAAATCAGAATTACTGCAAAGACAGGAAGACAACTATTTTGGCTATACAACAAAACAGAAATTAAAACTTATTGAACAATCATCACCTGATTTGTTTAATCAGATAAACACGAATTTCTCATTGTGTATAGACAAATGTTTAATTTATTTACAAAAATGGTTTGATTTTAGTAGTGATAACTGGCTATATTCACTAAATACAATATCTTTAAGAACTAATCTTGAATTTAATCACTTAGAAAAAATTGTAGAAGGAAAACTTAATTTACAAAGACTAAAAATACACATGGACAGTTTATATTGAGAAGTTATAATTTTAAAAGAACTCCAAGCTGAATTGTTAAATAACTCAGATTTTATGCAAAAATCCACTGTAGAAAAATGGCAATTTATTTTTAAAAAGTGCCCTGGAAAATTTGATTGTTTGAAAAAAATTATTGGCTATATACTCTCTGATCCCGCCAGTTCAGCATTTACTGAAAGAGTCTTTTCGGTCATGAATGTGAAGTGGCGAGAAGAGAGAAACAGAGCTTCATTGAAATTGATTAAAAATGAGCTCTTGATCTATATAAATTTAGAGTTAGAATGTTTGGACTCATACATTTCTTTTAAAAACAATGAAAAATTGTTATGTGCTGCAAAAAGTACAAAAAAATACCGTTTTAAAAATATATAATAAATGATACTCTTTTTTTTAAGTCCATACTCTTTATTTACCTCCTTTGAAATAAGATATACTCTATTTCTTCTAAAAAAAGTTGGCAACCCTAGTTTTAACGTACCTAACCTATCTGTATTTTTCAGAAATCATTGTGAGGAGTGAAAATCCAAATAAACAACCAAACTAGCTGATTCTGGTTTTTTCCAGATTTGAACCGCGTCATATTTTCGAATTAATTTATTTATATACCTAAACCGGAATATAAACAATGTGTTCCAACGTTTCGCCCACACTTATAAGGGGCTTTTTAAAAGGATGAGAAAACAAAACAAATGTTACTTACCTTGCGGTGACTCCATTCATTTAGTCTATTTCTCACAAACACACTTTGAAACTTCACTTTTATTAAGTTGTCACACTGACGTACAATTTCTAGAAAAAAATGAATGGAGTCGCCACAAGGTAACGTCGGAAAACTTTGTTTATATACCGGTTTAGGTATATAAATAAATTAATTCGAAAAAATGAGTCTAAATCTGGAAAAAGTAGAATCCGCTATGCCTATGGCCGCGAAAACATACGATCTCAACCAAACTAGCTATTTACCTCAATCCTAAATCATCCAAAAACTACTTAATATTTAAAGTAGTTGGGAATGGGCATCTTTTACACTGATATATTAGAAGTTAACAACGTAATACATATATTCTTTCTTCTTCATATTTTATATTAAAGACTTAAATCAAGAACTGAGTCTTGCCTCACTTTGTTTTGCTTATGTTGTGTAATGTATATATTTATTTATAGTTGTTTGAAATAAAACAAACAATAAGTACAAAATATTATAATAACTCACATTCGGCGTGGGACTGACAAAATTACAAATTTATGCATTTTCTGTTGCAATAAAAAATAAAATAATCAGTGAGAACAAAGAACAAACGAGTATTTATTGCTGCACATGTATCCATTAATTAATTTTTTTTATCAGTTATATAATGAGCGGTACATTATGAATGCCATTAGGAAAATCCCAACCGGTGAGGTATGGAAGTGGCTTTTCTATTCCGCAAAAATACGAGTACGGATCAAGTATCAGCATATGAGAAGCCTTTCAAACTTTCCAATAAACAAAGTTGAAATTAAATTAGGTTTAGTTTTCTCGGTATTGAACGGAGATTATGGTAATTGAAGGAAAGGATACAACGCTATACAATGAAATTTTAATCTGTGTAATTGTATTAACAAAGGCTATGTAATAGTCGAAAGAATCAACAGAAAGGAAGTACCTTAACAAAATCATGCATGGTGTCCGAGGTTGGGAGTAAAAATTTTAAGAAAATAGATGGAAAATTTTTATTCGCATATGAAGACTAATGAAGTATAAAATGTACATAGACTAGGCACACAAGTTTTTTTTTCGGTTACAAAAATGCGATATGTTTTCAAAAATATACTGAAAATATTCTCATTAAGGTAGAATAAAACATTGTTCGGATTTGACGACAAATTATGAAAAGGCTACATTTTCCTTCAAAGCACTATTCTGAATCTGTATCTGGAAGTTAAAAAAACCAAAAACTTTCTTAAAAAGCGAAAAAATTCTTGGTGCGGCTAAATTTTATATCTTTTGGGGTGTCTGAATCCGATTCCATGGTCCATTGGTAGATAATAACTTTTTTAATAACAAAAAAATAAAAAAGTAACTTAACGAAAATACATTTTCTTTTCTGTAACAATTAAATACATATTTTGTTGTCAAAGTAGAGCTCATAAAAATGCAGTCTCTAATTTTTGAAAAGACACTTATTTTCAATTTAAATTGGCGCATAATTCAAGATTTATTTATTTATAAATATAACATTGTTGCAGAAAAAAGATTTTTTTCTTTCTAATTAAGTTACTTTTGAATTTTTAGGGTTCCGTCTATACAATATATGAATACCCTTATAATATCACTCATAAAGGCGAAAAAAATACATTTTTTTCACATTAAAAAAAATTATTTTAAAGATATTAACAAAAATATAAAAAAATTTACTCATTATTATCTCAGAAATTATAAGCCGTAAAATTTCGAAAAAATTTAAGAGATATAGGGCCTCACCTGAATTTTACCGGAAAAATTAGGAGAAACCTCTGCTATTAATTTTGGGGGGCACATTACATGCTTTAATTGAAAATATAAAATTAAAATTGTTTCTAACACATCATGTAATATATCAAATGAAATTTTAAAATATATTAACTAAAATAAAAAAAATTATCAATTCCCCCTTTATTCCCCAAATTATAAGGCCTAAAATTTTTTGTTTGCAGGAAAAATACGAAGAAATCCTTAATATTAATTTTGGAGGCCAAATTATAGAATTAAACGGAAAATGAAAAATAACGCATCACGCAATACATAAAATGAAAGTGCTCATTATGAGAAATGCAAATATATATTTTTCATATTTTTAAAATTAATTGTTAACAAGATATTAACAAAAACATATAAAAAATTCTTATTTCCAGCTTCATTTCAGAAACCATACTACCTACAATTTTAAAAATAATTAGGGGTACGGGGGCTCACTTGAAATTTATAAGAAAAATAGTAGAAATTGTCCTCAAAATTAATTTTAAATTATAGACTTAAATGGAAAATAAAAATTAAATTTACAAACCTAATTTATCAAACAAATACTCATTATCATATTTTTAAATCATTTGTTTAAAAGATATTAACAGAAATATTAATTATTTAATTTATTTAATTCCCACTTTAGAAACTACATTATCTAAAATTTTGAAAAATATATTTTATTTGTATTTTTAAATAATTTCTCTAAAAGATTTAATAATTTAATTATTTAAAACTTTTTTGCCCTTTACCTTCCAATCTACAGAGCCTAAAATTCAGACACTAGATTATAAAAGGGTTCCCTACTCTAATGTAAATCTTGGGGCCCGAATTAGAAAATTAACTACACATTTTTATAAAAATCACGCGAATTATGTAACAGATAATATAAAAGTCTATGTGTGTATATTTTTTATACGTTTGAAACGCTTCATTTAAAATATATTAGGTAAATATACGAAAATGCACTCATTTTAGTGATTTATATTCTATGTACTTCTTTTTTACAAACCTTGTTTATTATTGAATAGAATAGAGTAACCTTTTCCTAAATATTAAAGGTTTGCATATGATTCCAACTTAAGTGGACCCACTTTGTATGTATTTTAGAAAGAAGTCTGTTAATTATGAATCATTTTGATTTTATTTCAATTACATTCACACTTTTTACAATATTTATTTATATAGTAGGTATATATTGGATTTTAATTCAAATTAAATTTGTTTCATAACAATTTCAATTTAACCAATTTTTTCAACAGCTGAAAAAAGTGACGTATGTTCATTTCAGTTTGTGTTTCAGACTATACAAATCTCTTTATGAGGAATATTTTTTATTTAAATATTAAATATTATTAATAAGAAAGTTTTCCACGTAATTCTTCTTAGTTTCGGTTAATTAATATTTATTTCCAATCTATTTCCAAATAATTTCATAAGATATTTCGAACAACGACAATTAATTTCATTTAATACTCTCGCATTCGCCAAATTTTATTGTAAAATAACAAGTTATTACGAATCTTCTGTCGGTATATGTCATAAGTAATTTCGAAAAGATTGTTGAGGAGGTCTTGAATTATTTTGTCTATTCATGGGTTTTCTCTCCTCCAAATTTTTTCCTGTAACAGATAAGTATTTAAAAAAAAAATTGTATATGTAGAACAAAGTGTAGTAAGGCAATTTCGTAAAATTGCCCGGATTACTGGTTGTCTGTACAGAGATTCTTCCTCACAGTTTTTCTGAGAGAAAGAGATGTCTATAAAATGATCAACCAGTATTCCTGTATATAAGTAATGTATTGTATATTGTGTAATACTTATCTGTGTATGGAGACGTTTCAACTCCGAGTCTGGAGTCGTTGTCAATCGTTTAGTGTTGTTTTCGAGGCTTTTTTCTAAAAAATTTTCGCTTTGATTTTGAATTTATTGTTTGTCAAAAAATTTGACACTGACAATTTGTCGTTTGGCGATCACTTGACGCTGAGGTTACCGTTTTTTTGTTCTGTTAGCAGTAAATTCTTCCAGTCCAAATGAAGGTCGGCTGAAGGTGCTCCGATTTCAGTGTTGTTTATCATCATACAGCTGGCTTCTTTAAGTTTTCTCTTTTTTAAGTTTTCTTCTTTCAACAAGATCTTTGTTTTATCCCAGTCTATCCTATGGCTGCCGGTGCTCGTTAATACATGATTGGCCAAATTTGATTTGTCCACATGTCTTCTGGAAATGTTATATTGATGTTCTTTTTTTCTTACTTCTAAAGGTCTTGAAGTTTCACCGGTATAAGAATGGCCACAGTCACACAAAACACTGTACACACAATTTTTAGAACTCTGGGTTGCGTTAAACGGTTTGGTATGTGTGAGGATAGAGCGCAAGGTATTATTTGTTTTAAAAACAGTTTTAACGCTGTATTTATTTCCTAACCGCTTAATTTTTTCCGATACACCTGGGATATATGGAATTATGTTCATAATTTGGTTGTCTGTTTGTGTTTGGTTGGTATTAGTGTGATGGTTATTTGTGCTGGTTTGTTGTTGCGATTTTCTTTCTAACTGATTTATAGTTTTATTTATAAAGTCTTGGGGATATTCGTTTTGAAGTAGATGTTCTTTGATAATATTGACTTCTTTGTTAAAGATTTGGGTGGATGAAGATATGTTTTTTGCTCTATCATATAAGCACTTTACAACACCTTTCTTTACATTTAAAGGATGGTTGGAGTGAAAATTCAAATATCTATTAGTATTTGTAGGTTTTCGATAAGTACTTGTACTTATTGTGTTGTTTGTTCTATCTATAAGTACATCAAGATAAGCAAGTTTATGCAAATTTTCCATCTCCATTGTAAATTTTATTGTGGGTTCTTGACTATTGATGTAATCTAGGAATGAGTGCAGTTCTTCAGCACCATACTCCCAAACCACAAAAATGTCATCAACGTATCTCCACCACACTTTTGGTTTATTTTTATATTTGTCTATGAATCTTTCTTCAAAATATGTCATGAATATATTACTGATTATAGGAGATAAAGAAGAACCCATGGCCATACCAAATTCTTGTTTATAGAAATCTCCTTCAAATTGAAAATATGTAGTGTTTAAACAAGAATTTGGTATGGCCATGGGTTCTTCTTTATCTCCTATAATCAGTAATATATTCATGACATATTTTGAAGAAAGATTCATAGACAAATATAAAAATAAACCAAAAGTGTGGTGGAGATACGTTGATGACATTTTTGTGGTTTGGGAGTATGGTGCTGAAGAACTGCACTCATTCCTAGATTACATCAATAGTCAAGAACCCACAATAAAATTTACAATGGAGATGGAAAATTTGCATAAACTTGCTTATCTTGATGTACTTATAGATAGAACAAACAACACAATAAGTACAAGTACTTATCGAAAACCTACAAATACTAATAGATATTTGAATTTTCACTCCAACCATCCTTTAAATGTAAAGAAAGGTGTTGTAAAGTGCTTATATGATAGAGCAAAAAACATATCTTCATCCACCCAAATCTTTAACAAAGAAGTCAATATTATCAAAGAACATCTACTTCAAAACGAATATCCCCAAGACTTTATAAATAAAACTATAAATCAGTTAGAAAGAAAATCGCAACAACAAACCAGCACAAATAACCATCACACTAATACCAACCAAACACAAACAGACAACCAAATTATGAACATAATTCCATATATCCCAGGTGTATCGGAAAAAATTAAGCGGTTAGGAAATAAATACAGCGTTAAAACTGTTTTTAAAACAAATAATACCTTGCGCTCTATCCTCACACATACCAAACCGTTTAACGCAACCCAGAGTTCTAAAAATTGTGTGTACAGTGTTTTGTGTGACTGTGGCCATTCTTATACCGGTGAAACTTCAAGACCTTTAGAAGTAAGAAAAAAAGAACATCAATATAACATTTCCAGAAGACATGTGGACAAATCAAATTTGGCCAATCATGTATTAACGAGCACCGGCAGCCATAGGATAGACTGGGATAAAACAAAGATCTTGTTGAAAGAAGAAAACTTAAAAAAGAGAAAACTTAAAGAAGCCAGCTGTATGATGATAAACAACACTGAAATCGGAGCACCTTCAGCCGACCTTCATTTGGACTGGAAGAATTTACTGCTAACAGAACAAAAAAACGGTAACCTCAGCGTCAAGTGATCGCCAAACGACAAATTGTCAGTGTCAAATTTTTTGACAAACAATAAATTCAAAATCAAAGCGAAAATTTTTTAGAAAAAAGCCTCGAAAACAACACTAAACGATTGACAACGACTCCAGACTCGGAGTTGAAACGTCTCCATACACAGATAAGTATTACACAATATACAATACATTACTTATATACAGGAATACTGGTTGATCATTTTATAGACATCTCTTTCTCTCAGAAAAACTGTGAGGAAGAATCTCTGTACAGACAACCAGTAATCCGGGCAATTTTACGAAATTGCCTTACTACACTTTGTTCTACATATACAATTTTTTTTTTAAATACTTATCTGTTACAGGAAAAAATTTGGAGGAGAGAAAACCCATGAATAGACAAAATAGGTATATGTCATGTCTTTGAAAAAAATTTAGGACCAACTCGTAATCGTCCTTAATAGAAAACAGATTAAACTATCCAAATTAGTGCTCCGTTTTCAAGTAATCGCTGAACTTATGAAAAAAATATCAGATAAAATCACGATTTTTTTGTTATTTTGAGAATAAAATAATATTAATAATACCAATAAAAGTTAAAAGTATGTGATTTAAAATTAAATTACATAAATGTACATTTGAACATGACTTGTTAATACAGCGATATGACCTATATACAAATAGTTCTACGAAATGAAAAAAAAACAATCTAATCTTAATCAAATTTCGTGTGTATCGTAATACATTTGGAATAATACACATTTCAAGAATGTCGTACAGTCAAGTTTTCAAAAACTGATTGCGGTTTGCAAATAAGATAAAAACGACCCCGTATTAGATCACTATATCCGTCGTTTTATTTACATTCTGTCATTGTGTAAATAATGAACATACGAGGTCGATACTTTGGTAAACTAATGGGAGTAGAAACTGAATTAGCATATAACAGGTATAACTTTTCAAAGCGCTGTACAGAGTGAATCAAATTGCAAGTTTTTTGAGACTAGTCACTAAGCTAAAACCGTAACACTTAATAAAAAATGACGGAATAACAAAAATATTCCCTGACTCCGGTCTTGATTACTATAGAATATATAGGGCAAAACTAAAATTTAACAGCAATTAGCTTATATCATCACTTTAAGTAACAGTTTATATGTAATAATGGAAAAGATTTTAACAGAAAAATCGTAGAAGTAAATAATTTAAATATTGAAAACCCCCAAAAATGTGATTTTACTTATATTATCAAAAGTAATGAACGAATAATAATGCAGACAATGAACAAGTTGTGAAGAATAAGAAATCATTCCTTCCTATATGTTTATATGTTCTGATTGGATAATTTTTCACCGAGAAAAATCAGAAAAACTGGTAAAAAGTGGATTATTTTCTTATAACTAACACTGGAATATTAATGTTTGTCAAAATAATGGCTTATGATGTTAAATTTACATGAAAAATTGTAAAAATTTAGAGATATTTTGCAATGCGAACCGTATTAACTAGGCTAGTCCGACCAGGATACGCTAAACATATTTTGAAAGCCATTTAGATTTTCGTGTTAATGCCGGGAACTAGGTTTCAAATGGTAGTAAATAATGCATTCTAAGTGTCAATATGGGGCAGACAGCCAGCGGCGCACTGATAACAATACCTGCCAAGGCACATAAGCGGATCCAGGTTTTCTTGAGTTCCGCAGTTTATTGTATTATTTTCCTGTCTGTGCATATTGGTCCATTTTTCCATTAGTTTATTAAGTTAATGGTTACCTGTGTACTATTTATTATTAATAATTAAATATACTGTCAAGATATCTCAGGAAAGGTAAGGGCTCTATGCGGTTGTTGGCTTTCCGAATATAACTCAAAAAGCATTTAAGCTGTTTTCGTACTGGTTCTATCAAATTTGTAATAAGCTTTTAACCTTGTCGTTCTTCATTTGGGAAACTTGTGGTGTCACATATATAAAAGAACAGTCTTCGATGGCGTCAAGGCTAACTAAACAGATTTTTTTAATTTTAAATATTTCTGCTTTTAAGAAAGCAATTGATAACAAGTTGTGGGTGCCCAAAACAAAAAAAAGTTGATGATGGTAGCCGAAAAACGCAACGTCGGATGGCCAATCTTCGGAAGTATTCAGAAAATTTCAATTAGAAAAAGGGCATTTCTTCAAGCACGAAATTACGCTATTGTGCCCCAATTTAACTTCATATATCCTGTAGTTTCAGAGATCCCAAAGGTCGAATTTGAATTACCCGGTATGTACGTCAAATAAAATTGGGGCAGATAAAAGCCTTGTTTATCTCTGTTATTGATTTATGGGGTCCTAGTTTTTACATCACTGGCAAAGAACTCGCAACACCCAGGAGATGTCGTCTTGGAATTGATTAAATAACGTGGTCTACTTTTTCTTGAATTAATACTATCCCAAGCTGTATTTCATGTCTTAGAACCTCCAAAGTCATGGGGGCTGAGGTAAATTTCCAAGCCTTCTACCCATCATATCCCAAACATGTTCTATGGACGAAAGATCGTGGGATTTGGGCGGCCATGGCAACAGATCCACATGGGTCTCTTCAAGAAAATTTAAACCAAATCAAGCAACATGAGGCCGAGTACTTCCTGAATATAACTAAAGACTAAAGACCCACTTCCATGTACAATAGCACCGCACACCATAACGCGTACTATTCGGTATAGATGTCGCATAACATCAAATTGAGGTGGACGTCTTTCTCCTTGACGTCGTCTAACCCTTCTTCGGTCATCATGTCCACCCAAGCAGAATGGTGATTCATCTGAGAAGACGACCTCCCGTCGATGCTCAGAGGTCAGAGATAGCACAAGATGAGGTTGATAATGCCGCAGTCCAAAAGACCTTATACGGCGGTAAAACGTTCGGACACTTACAAAATGGTCTTGTTCTCCTAACTACTAATGTGTGAAATTTTTGAGATGTCGCAAATCGGTCTCTAAAGAACTGTTTTTTTGATAACTAACCTATTAAAAACGTTAAACTGGGCCCATCGTATACAGTAAAAAGACTAGATAACGTTAAGTTTTCGTTTCTTCTTTTTTATACACGGTAATATACAGTGATCGGCAAATGTGTGGAACCAAGTAAATATCTCTGGAATTATTAGAGATATCAAAATGAAATTTGGAAGGTAGATACGGCAGTAGATTGCCTATTTGTTTCCATTTTTTTACAATTTTGAACTTCCTGTTTTACCGGAAGTAATGTCGATTTTAAAATTTGCAATGAAACACCCTGTATAGTATTTTAGTTTCTGATGAAACATTTTATTGCGAATACAAAAGTATCGGGTTTGATATTGTTTACTTCAATACCTACCGAGATATTAACAGAAAAGTAACTAAGGAAAGGAAAAATTCGATAGTAGCTAAACTCAGTTCAGATTTCATATACGCCCGATATAAACAAACCGCTCGGTAAGGATATGTATATCTATTGGCCAATAGGTGCTATTATACCGTCACAGCCAATGGCACTGCTTATTCCATAGTCGAATAAACGTGCGTTTGTTTAAATCAAGGGCAAATTAAATCTGAATCAAGTTTAGTAGTCCATAAAATTCATTGCAGAAGTGGCAGTAGTTGTCAAAATAAGTTATTAGTTTTTTTTATTTGAACGTAAAAAAAGATTGTATTGTTTTAATTTCATCGTAAAATGGTTGAATTAAGTGAAAGAGAAAGAATAGAAATATTAATGATGATTGGGTATGGGGAGAGGAAAAGGACGCATCAAGAAGTTTGTGACCTTTTTAACATTGTTCATCCGAATACACAAATATCCCGTTCAGTAGTGACGAAAACTTTGCGAAAGTACGACACAAGTGGAACAGTTAGCAATTTACCAAAAAGTGGATGGTTAAAAAGTGCAAGTAATGAAGGTGTAGCTCAAAATGTTACTATATCTTTGGAAGAAAATCCTCACTTATCCACCACCGACCTCGCCAATATGCATGGAATTAGCCGTCGTTCAGTAGGAAGGATATTAAGGCGAGAAAAATATCATCCATACAAAATTCGCCCCGTTCAAGAACTCTCCGAAAACGATTTTGACAGACGTTTGCAATTTTGTGAAGCGATGATGGATATTTGTAACCGTGATAATAATTTTATAAGAAATGTGGTGTTTTCAGACGAGGCTACTTTTTGTTTAAATGGTACGGTTAATCGACATAACTGCCGCTACTGGTCGCAAAGTAATCCTAATTAGGTACAAGAGGCTCATACACAACATCCCCAAAAATTGAACGTTTGGGCCGGCATTTATAACAACAGAATCGTGGGACCCTTCTTCCTACAAGAAACTTTAAACGGAGATAGGTATTTAAAGCTTTTGGAGACACAAGTTATTCCGGTATTGGAGGTAAATGGACAATTACCAAATAATATCTGGTTTCAGCAGGATGGAGCACCACCCCATTACGCTCGCATTGTTCGAGATCATTTAGATAGGACATTTCATCACAGATGGATTGGAAGGAGGGATACTTACGAATGGCCTGCAACAAGTCCCGACCTTAATACACTAGACTATTTTCTGTGGGGTTACTTAAAGTCTAAGGTTTATGTTGATAGACCAAATAATTTGCAAGAATTAGCTGCAAGAATAACTGAAGACATCCAGAGAATTAGACCAGAAGTAATAGCTAATGTTACTAGAGAATTTAAAAACCGACTTGCTTATTGTCAAGAAGTAAACTTGCTCAGTTTGAACATCTAATACATTAAGTTTAGTTAAGTTAAGTTTCAATGTTTTGAAAATCACTTAGATTTAGTTAATAATTATGATTGTGTATTTCTTTAATGGATATTAGATTTTTCCTTTCCTTAATTACTTTAATGTTAATATCTCGGTAGGTATTGAAGTAAACAATATCAAACCCGATATTTTTGTATTTGCAGTAAAATGTTTCATCAGAAACTAAAATACTATACAGGGTGTTTCATTGCAAATTTTAAAATCGACATTACTTCCGGTAAAACAAGAAGTTCAAAATTGTAAAAAAATGGAAACAAATAGGCAATCTACTGCAGTATCCACCTTCCAAATTTCAGATTGATATCTGGTTCCACATATCCATCACTGTATTTTCTGCTTCTGTTTGCACAAAATTTAATAATTAATGTATAAAAATCTTGATTTCCTTAAAAAGTACAAAACTCTCCACAACACAACAATCAATTCACACTATAATAAATTTATTTCGAAATAATTTTAAAACACCAAATGGCATCCGTACAGTTAATTATCTCAATTCAATAACGTAATTAATAAAAACAATCACTGCATACCTCTATAATGATGTAACAATAAATTTCAATTAATAAAATAACCCGCTACTAACGAAAAGTAAATTTTTAATTGAGTCCTTAATTGAAAATCACGAAAATTATATCTTTTATTTTCATCACTTTAAGTAATTTAGTAACTCCATGAATATCCAATAATTAAGTAATAACAAATACTTTCAAATCGTAATTTATACGTAAATTCACGTCTTCGACTTTAATTAAATATCAAGATCCCAATATACGAGTATTTATCAGTCTGGGATATTAATACGTGTGGAGCCTTAGAAAATGAAAGCCCGAAACCTAGAATCTAGGAATAATATTATTGGGGTGACTACTAAATTCGGGTCTAAAACTCATACCCCATTATCAAATCAAAAGCTACAAAATATTGTTACCAATCAATGTAACAATATAATTTTGGATTGGATGCATTAGTTATAATTAGTAGTCACCCAGTGGTCGAAATTCGACCCTATTTCATGAAATTGTAAAAAGTATATTTTTATAAGAAACAGAGTTGTGGAGAAATCGGAGGAGTAGATGTAATGACCCAAATTGTTCACTCATATTGACAAATCTATTGAAATAAAAAGAACATAAAAATGTAATGAAATATCGGTATTCGAAATATTTTTGACAGATGAATGACCAAAGGCAGAAAGACCAAGAGAGGACCAACAACTCTAGGAGAACTCAAATATTTAATACATTCTCTATTGTCCGCTGTCTGACAATATTTACACAACACCTTCGGGAAGGTTGTGATAACAATATATTAATCAAATAATTAAATTCACATTAAAAACGGAATATTTAATAAGAAAGTTACTGCAACGCGTCCGAAAAATCAATACTGATCTACTACATTGACTAGTTTACCACTAAACAATAACAACGCTTGCATGCCACGTCCAGAAGTACATGCTCTAAGAATATATCTAAGGATCGCTCCCTTTATATATAATTACTCTGTGTATTGAGTTTTGACCGTCTGGTGGCGGCGGCACCACAGGCACAGATCAAATAGGCTGACTGTCAGTTGTTTGGCGTTGACAGTATGGAGGTAAATAATGAATTTTTATTATATCTTATTTAATGAATGAACCAATATTATAAATTAATATTAGCATTCTGCACTGAAGGTCGTTAGTAGCTACTAAACAAAACAAAAATGAAGAAAATCGGTTGAGAGACAGAGGAGAAAATGGTACCTAATCGTTTTGTCTTTGCCTATATATATACAGATATAAAGCACCAGGACGACCGAGCGTAGCTCGTGAATTTGACATTTTGCTAAGTTTGCTACATTTATTTCCTGAGACGATTACTTTTTACAACCCCCTCTCATTTACCGACGGAAAATAATTTAATTTCTACGACTTTTTTCATTTAATTATGATAATAAATGTGTCAATAAAGATTTTTAACTGACATAAAATTCAACAGCAAACCGCATAAGCCAACACATAAATAATGTTTATAAGTAATAACTGACATAATTTCATCAGCAAACACGTAGAAGTAAATTATTTGAGCCTTAATAACCCCATTTTTTTGCTTATTGTGTAAAAAGTAATGATCTGCTCATAATAACAGAAAAATTGTAGAGAAATATAAAGTTAGTAATTTTTAAAAAATCATAACTTGGTTCTAATAACAGCAGGAACCTTAATCTGTCTCCTAGTGATAGCTTATAACGCTGAGACTAACAACGCGAAAGATCAATAATTTGTAGAAATATTTTGCAGAACGTATCGTATTAACCAGGAAAGATCGATAGCTATATACAAAATATATTTTGAAAGCTTATAAAATGCACTTCACTTCTTGGATTTTTGTCATAGTGCCGTAAAACATATTAATACAGCTTTTGAAATTTGGCCCTCAGCGAAAAAAAGGAATTTAATTAAAATCAGTAAACTGTATACAGGTAACCATTAACTTAATAAACCAATGGAAAAATAGAGCAATAATTATGTAAATAAAAACGTAATAAACTGCTGAAAAAAAAACATATAATAATACAATTTACCATACTTTTCATCTCGTGCCCCCACCTTAAGAAAATTCTAGATCCGTCCATGTGCCTTAACAGCTATTGTCAGTGCACCGCTGGCTGGCTGTCGTATATTCGTACACTTAATGCAATGTTTACTATTATTTTAAACCAATCTCTAGGCATTATAGCGTAAATCCAGGATAGACAAATTGAAGTGGAATTTAAGAACTTTAAAAATATCTTTAATATATTGTTACGAAATTTACCCAAAGCCGACCCTGTTTCATCTCACTACAACAAACGCTTTGAGATAAAAAAAAACAAGAAAGACTCGGCAGCGGAAGGAGTGATGATTTTTACTGGAGAATTCGACGCTGGTATTATAAAGGAAGCACGCCACGATCGCAGTTCAGTTATACCGCGACGACTAGCGTATATGGGATTGTTATTGTATTTAAATCAGCTGTTTTAATGTAAGTAAAGTTCTAGAAAAGTGAAAGTGAATAATTAGTTTTATAATTTTAAATTGAACCCACGGACTACATTGCAATATCCCGATCGGACTTGTCTCATTAATACGGTGGGAAGGGTAAATAGCTCTCTAAATTATTTAAATTGGAATTCTTCAAAAACTATTTATTCAATAGTACCTATTGTGAGCCCATATAAACTTAATATCATAAACTATCGTTTTGACGATGACTAATATTCCAGCATCAGTTACAACAATTTTTTTTTATTTATTATTACACTATCCAACAGTACAAAGACCAATTATAGGACAGGGACAAAACATAGAAATATAAAAAAAAGGACAATTCGTTACTAAACATTATGCAGCAGATTAATAGAAAAGGTGATTACTTTTTTTATTTCACTTATGGAGGAATTAAAATCTTACTTTCTTAATAGTGATAATCCCCTCCTACCTGCTTCAATAATCCTCTAAATACCTCTGTAATTGCATCACCATAGTTCTTTATAATAGTTTTAGGCGTTCAACTGTTATGCTGCCGATACACATGTCTCTCGTCCGTAGGATGCCAGGTATAATTCGGGGATACTTTACAACCTTCCACTTACATAAAAAATGTATGGCGAGCACCATCTTTA
This sequence comes from Octodonta nipae, assembly GCA_034190945.1. NCBI lineage: Eukaryota > Metazoa > Arthropoda > Insecta > Coleoptera > Chrysomelidae > Octodonta > Octodonta nipae. Next base: position 79,269,295 of record CM067223.1, on the reverse strand, counting down.
ACACACTCAAACAGATCTCTATACGTCCGTCGTCCGAAAAGACGATTAGGATTCAATCTACCAGTGACAAGAGCAAATTTAAAGGCATTTCAATATACAAATTTTAACAGTTGTTAAGTGTTATATCACTTAAAAACCTCCAGTAACTGAACTATGTCGTAAGCTTTCTTTCTTTCGGCATTTGCAGATTTACATTTTATTACTTTTCATTGTACTCTGAATATTTTGGCGTAGCAGTTATTGAAATTTCCTACTAGGAAACGACCCGAAACCATCGATCCCTTGCATCGAGCCGCGCATTTGTAGTTACCGACCTTTGGCGGATCGAAAAACACCTGCATGAATAAAATTAACACTGAAGGCAAGCAAAAAAGGGTACAAATTGGTCGAAATATCTTTCATCTTCGCAAAATGTTTGGGTAGTTCAGGGAGTACAATGAATATATCCATTCATAAAAAACGCATTTTAAAGAAGGATACGAACCCAACGTGGGTGGTCATATCTTGCGGACGAGAGACGTGTGTATCGGCAGCATTAGTCTTACGTCATATTCTGAAGAAGCCAGTGATAAGATCCTCATAAAACGACCTTCACCGTGAAATGAAACAATTTTAATTTAATATGTCAATAGTAAATATGGGTTGCTAATTTAAGTGTTTAATTAATAATTTAAAAAATATATTTTTTCAAACATTTCACCGAAATTAGATAAATTCATAAGTGAAGCCTGTTTATTTTAATATAATATTAAAATGAATTTTCAACACGGTTAAGTTGCCTGCGAAAAATCAGAGAATTGCTGAAAAAAAGTTAAATATTGCTATCATCAGTAGAAGAGGACACAGCATTATTGGATAAAAGGGTAGCTGTTAAGAAGTAGTTTATTATTAAAATAGAGAAATAGTTATTTAATTTTTTTTATCAATTAATTATTTGTGTATATTTTTTATGTGAGACACAGCGGTGCCAGGGAGAGAGATCCTAGATATAATGTGTTAATATCTCTCCTACTTTACAAAGAATATAGGTTCTTTTTTGGCCTTAAATACTCTTACAAGTTATTTAAAATAATTCAATTTTTAAATCAATATTAAAAAAAATGATCAAAAATGCATGGATCTAAAAAATATAAATGTATAAGTTTGATAATACATTACTCATGAAAAATATTTTGCTACATATTTTCCCGTCCTTTGCCAAGTAGGATATACTCGTAATAAAAACATTTCATAAATTTATCTGCTGTGTTCATTTAGTTATTACACAAATCGGTGATGATTAAATATTTCATTTAAAGATATCATATCTATATTTTTTATTATTATTATCCCTTGAAGTCTGTTAAGTTTTTTAAGTATTTATTTGATGTCAGTTTTTGTTTTTTTAATTATTAATTTTATATTTTTTCGTGAGGTAATGGCATACAAATGCAAAGTTCAACTATAATTAATTTTGTTTCATAATAAATTTCGCCGTTGCTAAAAATTAAGGTAGTTCACTTTTTAAGAAAAATTAATTTTTAGACAAATCTTGTAAACAATTGAAAACAGGACATATGATGATTTCGTTTTCGGTTCAGATCATGTAAAATTGCCATACTCCATCTTTTTTGAAGTGACTTAATTATTATTTATTCTCATTTACATTCATCCCAGTTTTAGTTAATTCCGTCCTAGAATTCGGATAACGTTAATTCCGTTCAATTAATACCCGCTCCTTCGCCAAATTTTATCGGCAATAAAACAAGTTTTTTTCTTGCTAAAATATAACATGCCACACCTCTCAAGTCTTAAAAAATATATATATGGAAGTAGATTCTTTCACATAAAAAAGCATAATCCAAAATGGCTCATAATTGACAGAGATCTGGGGGTAACAAAATTATACAATAGAATTGAGAACCTCTTCCTTTACTAAAAAACTGCCAGAACTACGATTTTTACAACTTTGAATAATTAAAAACTAAAAAATTGTTAAGAACACTTTTCTGTGTTATGTGATGTACCTAACACCCGTCAAATTGTTGCCAAACATGCGTAAATAATTCTATGTTCGTAAAAGGAGAGTCCCTACTACGACAAAATGGGAGAGTTATAAGTCACATCCCGTTATAACCAATGATACCGTTTTTCTTGGAAATGTTGTTTGAAAAATCACCCCTCATGTAAAAATGACAAAATGCAAATGTTAAAAACACCTACTGATATGCAGGTAATAAAATCGAGTGAGTCACACGAATATACTTGTCTTCAGTTATAGTAATAAACATAAAAACTTGCTTGATGGCTTGAGCAAATCAGAAACTTTGCATTAAAAAAGAAAGTTCTATAATGGTTTAGATCCGTTTTGCATTAGAGGTGGACTACACGTTTACTTCATTATGTATTGTAGCCTAGTTCACAAGTTCAAAATGTCATTAATACTTTTTAGTGCTGGCTCATAGAATTCGGAAGGACGTTTACCATAACAGCCCACAATCAAATGCAAAAGTTATTAACAAATTAAGATTGAAAATGAAGAAGATTTTTGCAAATGACTTTATTATTTGTTGAAAATAAAGCTCACCGCGCACAAGAACTAAGCTATCACGATATTTCAAAACCGATCATAATACGAGGGTGAATCAAATATGAACCGGACTTTTGTTTTAAAAATTTTATTGGTACGATCAATACAAATTTTAATACATATTATTTTTCTACATAGTCTCCTCTCTTATGTATACATTTTTCCCACCGAATCGGAAGTTTTTTAATACCTTTCTCAAAGAATGAAACTGGTCGTGTCGATAACCAATTGCGCACAAACATTTCTACACCTTCGTTGTCCTCAAAGTGGTGGCCTCCCAGTTCTTCTTTAAGTGGTCCAAACATGTGGTAGTCACATGGCGACAAATCAGGACTGTAAGGCGGGTGTTGAAGGGTTTCCCAATGCATGTTGTTCAATTTTCCTTGAGTCAATGCAGCTGTATGTGGCCGAGCGTTGTCATGCAACAGAATCACACTTCGGATAGACATATCCCGCCTCTTTTGCCGATAGGCAAGTTTCACTTGTTGGAGTAGTTCGCAGTAATACTCAGCATTAATTGTACGGCGTTCGTGCAGAAAATCGATCAGCAGTACGCCTTTCGAATCCCAAAAAACTGTTGCAAGAATTATCCCTGCAGAAAGACGGGTCTTGGCTTTCCGCGGTGCTGCCTCTCCAGGTTTTCGCCACTCCATGCTTGCACGTTTGGACTCCGGGGTATAATGATGCACCCATGTCTCATCACAGGTGACAATATGACTCAAAAACTCATTCCACTCTGCTCGATATCTTGCTAACAGCCTTTTACATACGGCAAGACGGTTTGCTTTCTGATCTTCCCTTAGAAGGCGAGGAACCCATCTTGCACACACTTTTCGGTAACCCAACTCATCTGAAATGGTTGATTGAGCACCCCCGTATGATATTCCAACGTGTTCAGCAATTGCCAATACTGTAAGATGGCGGTCACCTTCAATCAGCTCACGAATTGCGTAGATATTCGCCTCATTGATACTTGTCGTGGGACGGCGTGCATGAGGCTCATTTTCCACTGTCTCTCGGCCATCTGAAAACTTTTTGTGCCAGTCGTACACTTGGGTCCTTAAAAGTGTTTCATTGCCGAACTGTGCAGATAGTCGACGCAAAATTTCAGACGGTCTAACGCCCTCCAGCGCCAAAAATTTGATAACAACACGTTGCGCAACAGACGTATGCACCTCTTGCTCTGAGATGATGCTACTAACAGCGCATCGACTACGCCTCGCCAAACCGACGAACTCCCCTCTTCTTAACATCCCTACCTAACATATATCGAGACGTCACGCTACTCGAATTACCTACAGGGCGAGAAACAGAAAAGTCCGGTTCATATTTGATTCACCCTCATAATTCACATAGTTTTTATATTACTTTTCATTAATTTAGGAGTACATTTCAATGAATCTTCACTGTTACCTCTAAAAAGGCAAAATTAAATGGAATATTTTAAATTGTATTCTACAAAGATATATTCCATTTTGATTTGGTATAATTTTATATAAGGTAAAACAAACCACTTTTTTTTCTACATAAGCTCAATCTTAAATGTCAAGATATGTCATAAAACTACACCCTAAAGGGTGTTCATTTTGATACATTTGAAGACAGTTTCTTTCTGAAACGAATAGAAGTTCCTTTACGGGGCTTACGCTTACAGTTGTGTGAAATGCCAAAAAATTGTTAGGTCGCCAACCTTTTCTATATTGTATACGGTTGTAGGTGTACGTGTGTGTGCGCTTGAAAGTAGATAAATTCGAGTAGCAAGCAATGTGCAGTGTTGAATATTACAGTTACATTACAGTTACAAAGGTGGGTTCAAAATTAAAAACAAAATGTGATATTGCGTGGTATATAAGCAGTTGCCTATATAGGATGGTTGAAATATAAGGTGAAATAGAATTATAGTTATACAGGGTGGTTCAAAAAATGTTGTACTGAGTGACATACAGTAGTTGCGTATACTAGGTGGTTGACATAAGGGATGCATAGAATTATAGCTATAATTAGTTATAAAGAAAAGTTCAAAAAAACGTTAGAATCAGATGCGTAAACTGGATGGTTAAAGTATAAGGTGAAGTAGAATTATAGTTATACAGGGAAGTGTCAAAATATATATATATATATATATATACATTGAGGAACATACGTAGTTGTGTTTTCAAGGTGGTTGAACTAAGGGTGGGGTAAAATTAGCGCTATACAGATTGGATCAAAAATTTGTAACAATAATGTAAGCAGTGAGTATATTTAAATTATAGGGCGGAGCATAGCTTTATTTATAGAGATGGTTCAAAAAATTTTAGAAGCTGTTCAATATACAGGTTGAAATAAAGGGTATAATAAAATTATAGTTATACAAGGTTGTTCACATATATCAAAAAATTTGTTATATAGGGTAGACCATGAGAAGTTGCATATAACGAATACTTGAAATATAGGACGAAGTAAAATTATAGGTACAAGTATACAGTTTGATTCAAACAATATTAGAAACAGTCAATAGGGTGGAGAGAATTTATACTAATAAAAAATATATCAGGGATGTTGCGATATCGTTTGGGGTTGAATTATAGTTCAACCGGGTAGTTCAGAAAATGATAGACAATTAAGTTATATTGGATGACGAATACCCACAAGCATATACAGGGAGTTGGCATTTAGGGTGAATTAGTGTTATACTTATACAGAGTGATCCAAATAATTAAAAAAATAATGTTAAAAAATAAATATGTGAAAAAATAGGAAAATAATACAAATTAGAGAAAACTCAAGAACGTTATTTCTGACGAGGTCCCCCCTGTCGCACAATTTTTTTCAATAAAGTATAAATTGTGATAATTAAGGTGGATTCAGAGGTGATTGTTAGGTTAAGAAAGAAAAAATAAATAAAGTTTTAAACTTAAAAAGCTCTTTAGTAGCAGACTGAAGTAAAAAATATTTTTTAACTGTTAATTTTTTTTAAATTCAACAGAAATAGAAAGTCCACAAAGTACAATTAAAAGAGTTTGATAAGTGATTGACCAAAAAAAAAATTTTATTGTAGAAAAGGTGTGCTTGATATAAATTATTTTAAATACTTTATAATTTGCAAAAGAAGGACTATTATAAAAATATTATCAAAAGAATTTTTTTGTCAATTACTATTTATATTTTAAACATATTAAAAATTATTTAATTATATTTTTGCTAGGGAACTCATCACAGTTGGACAGTACCTTAATATTAATAGTTAAAAAATATTGTGTACATGTTAGATTGGTTTGTCACTAGAGCTTGTTTTATAAATTAATAACTAATAGATTATTTAAGTCTTAGAATAATATTTTATTTCACATAAATAGTTTTACCTGTTACGGATAGATTTGAGCATCGAAACAGCATTTTAATTATAGACTCCCTACTCTTTAAAAAAATTCTTAATAATGAAGAGTTTTCGAAATATTTGTAATATTAAAATTTGTTTATGATCTTGATTTGTTAGGAACATTTGCAGTTGTTTATGAGCAAGTTTGACAGTTTTGCACATATTTCTAATTACGAATTCAATGAGTCCTCTTATGTTTTTACTAGCATTGGCACTAATTAACACCATTTAAAACTTGTGAATTAGACTACATCATAACAATGGATACTAATTATGCTAACCAAAGCAAAATTTCGTTTCTTAGGAATTTCGTTATGTGTAACATATTTAAAAAAAATAGAATTGATTCACTAATTTCTCAGTAAGATATGTAGGTGGTTATGTTACAAAATAAACAATTCTTGCGAATTTCAAAACATAAAATTATATAAATTTGGGAATGTGGCCTTTTACCTAAAATGTAAACACCTTGTGTGACCGTTTCCACTATAAAACAACATTTGTATAAACACTGTAAAAATAATTGTCAAGTAATGTAATTAAATGTATTTGAGATTTCAAAATAAGCATAATCACTATGAATTTGATGTTGAGCGACATGTACACCGAACAGTAGGCGTTATGGTGTGGGGTGCTATTACACATTTAGTCTTTATTCGAGGCAACATGACAGAGCAAGATAGTCACAGTTACGACCGCAGCAGGGTGTCCCCAAGGACTCGACTGGTTTTTTTTTTTTTTTATCCAAGAGGGGGGAAATACACCTCAAACGTGCTGGCCGTCGTGCGGGACGGCCAAAGCAAGAGTCGTTGCAGATCCTGGTCACTCTTACTCAATACTACTTCGCAAGGGTGTTCATTGCAGATTTTACTGGCTTCCATTGAAAGTCTAAAGTTCCTCGAACGAATCTTTGAGGATAGTCCCGCGTAATCTGATACCAAGTTCCAGGCTTGGGGGCCCTTCAGCATGGCTTCTCTAATTGTTCTGGGAGTATTAGCTCCAAAATCCTCTCCACTTCAGCACGTTGATCCAGGAGAAGAACAGTGTTCCGCGTCCTCTAAGCCACTGTGGGCAGTTTGGGGAGTTTGCCCTCCTGAACCTACAGCATCCATTCCAGTCAGGAGTTAGTGATGTAGAACCCACCGCATTAAAGCTTAGGCAGTCGCAGCAGGTACCCTCAATCTGACATCACACTCACTCGTAGGACACAGTGCGGTAGGATGATGCCACCGGCTGAGAGCCGCTGGACTGATTTCATTTTCCGGCAGTACGTCTCGAGCGATTTCTCCCATACCGTCTACAACAAAACAGAAGTAGTTACCTAGCTGTCTTCTCATCTGTCCCACGCATTATTCTAGATACAAGGGTGATTATGTGCTCTTTGAAGTTGAGCCGTGTGTCATACTTGAAGGGCTCGAGCGCCTATTTTGAGGGTGATGGTTTCCCTTGCCTTTCGAACAAGAAGTGTTTCGGTCTTTTGTTCTGCTACTAACCGCTGCGAGCATCCAATGACTATAGCATGAGAAGGTTGTTTGTATCTCCTCTAGGGGCACTACAATCCACATCATCGCTGCCACTTAGCTAGGCAGACCGAGCAGGAGCAGGTTGCCCCATAAGAGGGGGCCAAGAACAGAGCCCTGCACCTCCTGATCTTATAGACCAACCCAAATTGAAACCATTCTGAGAGCCACCGGCAAGAGCCTAACCCCAGCGGGCCGAGTCACCCAGTGGAGCCTCTCTGGCGATGTTGGTAACTTCTCTCCACCCGCACTACCCATTTTAGAATTTTACGCACACACCACAGTACCCCAGTTCTTTAAAGATAGTCCCTCACGCCGGCCGTCGTCTATTCCCACGGGTGACTTTCGACGTAACGAGGACCATCGACTTTTAGCTATTGCCCGTACCAAGGAGAGCCACCGGTAACCTCACCCAGTGGAGACTTCTCTCCACCCGCACTACCCATTTTAGAATTTTACGCATACCCCAGTTCTTTAAAGATAGTCCACGCCGATGGGTGACACGTTCGACTTCCTACAAGTCTACCTCTTTTACCTTTCTGGACGAGACTGACATCCGCTTTCTCGAATACTAGGTCGGGCCCGATACAGGGCGATTACCCGACATCTCAAGCAACGGTCCCACTGTTACCCACCAGGTCATCCCATCGCCACAATCCCAAATGAAAGCAGGTCTGACGACTACTTGTATTAAGGCTTAACAAGTCGGCCTCGTTCCCTTTCGCTCAATCTCGAAGGAAAGTGTGTCCCGTGGACTACTTGGGTAAAGTTTTAACAAGTCATACTCAAGGGCCGGGACGCATAAAGCCATCCTCCTGTGCACTACAACCATAAGTATACAGCACGGTGTATTCAACTCACAAACGCACTCTGCGCTCTCTTATCGTTCTTTACGATATTCCCATACGTTGAAATAAAAGTAAGTTTATTTGAATGAATGTTAGAGTAGCTATTGCTAATGGTTAATGAATTTTTGCGTTTGGTTTATTTTTCAAAATTATCTTAGTTAAATTATGACTTCTCTTAGTTTGTTACCATAGAAATCGCAAAAAATATTGTAAATTGATAATGATGAATGGATATGCTTAAAAATATATAATTTATAATTTTCCACGCACCACAACAAACTAGATATATTAATACCTGCATTGTTCCAAGGCCACCAAGTTTGTGTTCCGAAATACGAAAGATGCATACCTACGTATTGTCTTCCGAGTACTGAACTGTACTGAATATAGCGGATGTGTTGTACTGCAGAGGCGTTTGTCTCAACAGTAGGCGAAATATTGGCGGCATTCTCTAACCTTCTATTCCAAGAACCCTGTATATTCAACCGCTAATGGGCTTCCCTATATAATTATTTTATTAGTTATAATTGCACTCTACTCTATATTTTAAACACCCTATATATGCAACTGTTTATGTGCAACCCACGAAAAAAATGTTTTCTAACATATCTGGAATAGCCTGTATAATTATAAATTCAACGATTACTTTACCACTAAACAATAACAACGCTTTCATGCCACTTCCAGAAGTACATGCTCTAAGTATATAACAGCATTGGTCCCTCTATATATAATTACTCAATGTTTTGAGTCTGGCAGCGGCGGCCCATTCAGTTGTTTGGCGTTGACATTATGGACGTAAATAATGAATTTTTATTATATTTTATTTAATGAATGAACCAATATTATAAATTAATATTAGCATTCTGCACTGAAGGTCGTCCGTAGCTACTAAACAAAACAAAAATGAAGAAAATCTGTTGAGAGACAGAGGAGAAAATGGTACCTAATCGTTTTGTCTTTGTCTATTTATATATACGAGGTGAATCAAATATGAACCGGACTTTTGTTTTAAAAATTTTATTGGTACGATCAATACAAATTTTAATACATATTATTTTTCTACATAGTCTCCTCTCTTATGTATACATTTTTCCCACCGAATCGGAAGTTTTTTAATACCTTTCTCAAAGAATGAAACTGGTCGTGTCGATAACCAATTGCGCACAAACGTTTCTACACCTTCGTTGTCCTCAAAGTGGTGGCCTCCCAGTTCTTCTTTAAGTGGAACAAACATGTGGTAGTCACATGGCGACAAATCAGGACTGTAAGGCGGGTGTTCCAGGGTTTCCCAATGCATTTTGTTCAATTTTCCTTGAGTCAATGCAGCTGTATGTGGCCGAGCGTTGTCATGCAACAGAATCACACTTCGGATAGACATATCCCGCCTCTTTTGCCGATAGGCAAGTTTCACTTGTTGGAGTAGTTCGCAGTAATACTCAGCATTAATTGTACGGCGTTCGTGCAGAAAATCGATCAGCAGTACGCCTTCAATCAGCTCACGAATTGCGTAGATATTCGCCTCATTGATGCTTGTTGTGGGACGGCGTGCATGAGGCTCATTTTCCACTGTCTCTCGGCCATCTGAAAACTTTTTGTGCCAGTCGTACACTTGGGTCCTTGAAAGTGTTTCATTGCCGAACTGTGTAGATAGTGTACGCAAAATTTCAGACGGTCTAACGCCCTCCCGCGCCAAAAATTTGATAACAACACGTTGCGCAACAGACGTATGCACCTCTTGCTCTGAGATGATGCTACTAACAGCGCAGCGACTACGCCTCGCCAAACCGACGAACTGCCCTCTTCTTAACATCCCTACCTAACATATATCGAGACGTCACGCCACTCGAATTACCTACAGGGCGAGAAACAGAAAAGTCCGGTTCATATTTGATTCACCCTCGTAGATAGATTAGAGTAAGAAAATGCACTCATTCCCTGCTTGCCTGAAATTGGAATATTAGAAAAAGATATACTTTGATTCACCTACATTGTACAAAATTTTGAAGATGGTACGGAACCCTTAGCATGCGACTCCAATTCGCACTTGACCATATTTTTTATTGAAATTTTAATCATTTACTCCTTACGCCTCTATGTTTTACCAAAACAATATTAAATTTAAACATCTCCTTCTGGGTGTTGCGATTTCTTTGTCAGTGAGTATAAATTTGTAATTCAATCAGACTCAAATGCGTGACAAAAATGAGTTTACTAAATCTATTGACGTACAGGTAAATCGTGTGAGTTCTGCGAAATAAACATGTCTTTTTTAACAATTACAATGTAAATATTTATTTAATTTATTTCCCAACGTCATCATCATACACTTTCTTAACATTTTCAAACGATATGTGGTACACTTGATCCGCTTTTTTCTTTTTCCCGGTACTCGTGTCAGTTTTAATACATTTTTATTAAAGGTTACAATGATTGGTGACATTGAAAATATAAATGCGCACAGAATAATGTTTTGATATAACGATACGGAAAAAAATGAAGCCTACGTATTCTGCTCATGGCAGCCAACCAACAAAATATTAAAGAGGTGTTTACATATCGTTTGATGAGGTTGTCGATTTGTCGCTAAAACAAACAGGTGTGCTATATGGAAGTCAATTAGACCATTTATGTATAGCCGTCGGATTTGTCGAGAAATTTTTGCGTCTTATTATATAACGATTTCTTTTCATTACATAAGACAACATTTTTGTTAACGTTTGTATGGCAATTTTCACAAACTTATGTTAAATCGTATCGATTAATATGTAAAGTTTTATTGGAACCTTATGAAAGAGGCATGAAATTTTAAATAATAATATGACTAAATGAAATCTGAACTAATGTTCAGATTTCTTCTTAATAGAAGAAGAAGAAAATATTAAAATTGTTATTGGTAAAGGCGCCTACAGACACACAAACATTCCTTGAGATATGTACGCGCGTACAAGTACGCACGTACATATTTGTCAATGTGTAGACAATATCTGCCTAAAATATCTGTCGAAGATATCTTCAGGTGCTGCTTGAATTTTTATACGCGCGTACAAGTTACACGTACACATCTCTCCGTCTGTAGGCTACACGCATTTACGTATCGGGGATAATATCAGTGCGGTTCGTCTGGTTTATTACTGTTTAATTACGCGAAGCCATGACTGATAGTGGAAATTATTCAAAACAGTTTTTAACAGAGTTTATTGAGATTTATAAATCTCAGCCCTGTTTATGGAAAACTAAATCCAAAGACTACATGAATCGGAATAACGATGCGTATAAAATATTGGTGGAAAAGTGGAAAGAAGTAGAAAAGATGGCTACGAAAGAAATGGTTAAAACCAAGATAAATAGTCTACGTTCTGGATTCCGCAGAGAAACCAAAAAAATTGTAGAGTCGAAACGGTCTGGGGCTGTGCAGGATGACATATATATGCATACACACGCCACTGTTAATAAATTTAAATCACTCTTACTTATTGTCCCCATATTGATTAACAAACTGAATATAAAAATTATCTTCCGTGTGTAGGCAATTCGAACAAACGTTTATGTACGTGCGTACTTCTACGCGCGTACATATCTCAAGGAATGTTTGTGTGTCTGTAGGCCCCTTAAAGGCGCCTACAGACACACAAATATTCCTTGAGATATGTAAGCGCGTACAAGTACGCGCGTACATATTCGTCAGTGTGTAGACAATATCGGCCTAAAATATCTGTCCAAGATATCTTCAGGTTGTGGTTGAATTTTTATACGCACGTACAAGTTGCACGTACACATCTTTCCGTGTGTAGGCAGCACGCATTTACATATCGGGGATAATATCAGTGCGGTTCGTATTAATCATAAGGTATTAACTGTGGTTCATTACGGTTTAAACTACTATTGAGCTTTATAAATGTCTCCCCTGTTTATGGAAAACTAAATCCAAAGACTACATGAATAGTAATAAAAAAACGATACGTATAAAATATTGGCGGAAAAGTGGAAAGACTCCTAATAATATATATATATATATATATATATATATTATTTTCCTTAGTAATACCTTCATCCTTTAATACTTGATAAATAGCATTGCAGGTCTCCGGAATTATTTTACGTAGGGGGTAAAAAGATACTAGAAAATTCCCAATCTTCATAATTTCTGCCAGTGGCGAGGTATCGAAGGGTGACTGATAATCTTTTGTGTTGTGATATGACAAACCTCATGCAAGTGTCTTGTCTCTGGATTAATGGGATTACTGAATTTTAAAGAAATAGAAACCAATCTTCATTCATACAGAGATTATTTCGAAAATTATCCGGTTCTAATCGGAGTTCTTCCAGTAGATTTACAGGTGAAAATCGATCACGCCCAATTACTTCCTGCCTTTCGTTTATTCAATAATCGGTTTTGTTTCTACTTTATTACGCATACATACGCCACTGCTAATAAATTTAAATCACTGTTACTGACTGTTCCCATGTTAATTTAACAAACTGAATATAAAAATTGTCTTCCGTGTGTAGGCAATTCGAACAAACGTTTATGTACGTGCGTACTTGTACGCGCGTATATATCTCAAGGAATGTTTGTGTGTCTGTAGGCCCCTTAAGAGTAACATTTTACCTAAAATCTTTTCAAATTACTTTCCATTTGTGTGAACCATGAAAATTTCCGTGAGGTCCCGGCAGGAATCATGGACTTTTAAACGCAAAAAAAATGCTTCAATAATCCTCTACATAGCACTGTAAATGCATCCCCATAGTTCTTTGTAATAGTTTTAGGCATTTAACTGTTAGTCTTACGTTGTATTCTGAAGAAGCTAGTAACCTGGTGAAATAATTGTCAATAGTAAAAAAATGTAAGTGAAAATTACATCAGTGTTGGTTTATTTTAATATAACAGCAAAAAATATATATCCGGAATTTTACTCGTCACGGATATGCTGACATAAGCGTACTGTTTTGACAAAATTTTTAGTAACATTATTGTATAAATGTGGCGGTATTTCATTTACAGAGCGTCTAAATTCGGCCCGCATTGCTTCCATGCTCGCTGGCTTTTTGGTATACGAGGGTGAATCAAATATGAACCGGACTTTTCTGTTTCTCGCCCTGTAGGTAATTCGAGTGACGTGACGTCTCTATATATGTTAGGTAGGGATGTTAAGAAGAGGGGAGTTCGTCGGTTTGGCGAGGCGTAGTCGATACGCTGTTAGTAGCATCATGTCAGAGCAAGAGGTGCATACGTCTGTTGCGCAACGTGTTGTTATCAAATTTTTGGCGCAGGAGGGCGTTAGACCGTCTGAAAATTTGCGTCGACTATCTGCACAGTTTGGCAATGAAACACTTTCAAGGACCCAAGTGTACGACTGGCACAAAAAGTTTTCAGATGGCCGAGAGACAGTGGAAGACCCGTCTTTCTGCAGGGAAAATTCTTGCAACAGTTTTTTGGGATTCGAAAGGCGTACTGCTGATCGATTTTCTGCACGAACACCGTACAATTAATGCTGAGTATTACTGCGAACTACTCCAACAAGTGAAACTTGCCTATCGGCAAAAGAGGTGGGATATGTCTATCCGAAGTGTGATTCTGTTGCATGACAACGCTCGGCCACATACAGCTGCATTGACTCAAGGAAAATTGAACAAAATGCATTGGGAAACCCTTGAACACCCGCCTTACAGTCCTGATTTGTCGCCATGTGACTACCACATGTTTAGGCCACTTAAAGAAGAACTGGGAGGCCACTACTTTGAGGACGACGAAGGTGTAGAAACGTTTGTGCGCAATTGGTTATCGACACGACCAGTTTCATTCTTTGAGAAAGGTATTAAAAAACTTCCGATTCGGTGGGAAAAATGTATACATAAGAGAGGAGACTATGTAGAAAAATAATATGTATTAAAATTTGTATTGATCGTAATAATAAAATTTTTAAAACAAAAGTCCGGTTCATATTTGATTCACCCTCGTAGTATGAACCCATTGGTTTAGATATTCCCACAGTCAGAAGTCCAAAGGTATTACTGTGGTGGGCAATTCTAGGCACAAAAAACTGCATTCTCCTGGCACGATAATGTTTGCCATTCATTGTTAATACATTAACTTCCTCATTTTCAAAGAAATATAGTCTAATAATTTCTGAAAATAATAATGCACAATAAATAGTGCCATCCTTCCAAAAGAGGAGATTATCAATTCGTGTGATTATTCAAAAACGGTTTGGGCAATTTTGATGACTTAAATGGTATTGCATAAAAGAATATTACAGAAAGGTACCAAATAATTTTCTATATCGTGAGTTTTACGGTTTTCCAGAAAATCAGAAAAAAAAAACAGTAATTAAGGGACTACACTTCAGTGAATTTCAATGAATCTACACTGTTTTCTCTAAAACGGCTCAACCAATTTCAATATTTTAAATTGTATTTTATAAAGAGATGTTCCAGCTTGATTTCGTATAATTTTCTATAACGTAAAACATACTGTTTTTCTGAAAATCGTAAAAATATGTGCAAAAAACGGTAAACCTCAATTAAAATGTCAAATTTCCATCATAAATATCTACCTTAAATGTGAAGAAAAGTATATCGTGCACGGTGTTTGTAACGGTTTTCATTTTATAAGGCTTGCAGTCGAGTGAAATGACACAAACAGTCTATTGGAATTTTGCCCGAATCTGCAAAATGATATGGCAGATAATTAACGTAGAACATTTGTTTTCGAGAGAGCAGATTACGAACCTGCAATTACTTTTTACCGCAAGCTTGCAGTAAGGAGTGAGATGCCCCAAAAAACCTGAAAAACAGGCTTTTTTGCATTATTCCCGAAAAATAAACTGAATATGAAAAAAATAACTAGACCATCGTTTCCCTTGTATTTATGAAGAATAATAAGGTCAATTTGTGGAACACTAGTTGCTTTCTTAATATGAACACTCGCTAAAATCTCAGAATATTCATAACAAAATGGTAAAACATCAAAAATGCCAAAAAAAAAACTGTCAAGCTCATCTTCAAGTCTTTAAAATGTCTAAATTACCAAAATATCTAAGGCCAAAAATCACAACAAATTTAATAACCTGCATTTAATGACACCTGTTTTTCCAGATGCTAGAAACACTCATGTGCAATATGTTGCTATATACTCGTAAATTGTCACAGAAAAATTTTAATAAATACGGGAAGTATCAAAATGTCATCTCACAAAAATATCAAACGAAATGTGTAAAAATGCCAAAAATATCCAAAAATTAAAAATGTATAAATGTGACAATTATCAAAACTAGCTGTCGCCCAGTGGTCGAAATTCGACCAATCGTGCCAATATCTCTGGCAGGTTAAATAATCTGAAAATTTTAACTTGACATTCTATCGTAGGACTTTAGGGAGAACAGCAATTACACGGAACGGATCCAGATTCGGAACCTCCGTGTGATAGTTTCCTCGAAAATCCTAGATGTCGGTCTTACATCTCGCTTCTACAAATATGTAACGAAATTCAATGTTTATTTCAGATACAATTCATAGGACTTTGTGTTCAAATTCGTAATTCTTAATTTAATATGACAACAATTCAACCGCTAATGGGCTACCCTACATATTTATTTTTTCTAACCTCCCTATATAGCTATAATTGTACTCAATTCCACCACCGTGTATATGCAACTGCTCATGGACCACGCATAATATTTTTTAACATTTTTGAACCACCCGGTAAACCATTCTGTATATGCCACTGTCTATGAGCCACCATATTTACTCTTTTTGTTTATGAAATTTTTAACTATCTTCTGTAATTATAATTCTACTCCGACCTATATTTCAATCATCTTATATATGGAACTTTCGTGGGCTAATCTATAAATCATTTCCTTTTCAAACATTTTTTAGGATCATCCTGTATATCTATAATTCCTCTCACCCTATATTTTTCATCTTCCCTATATATAGAACTGCTTATGGTTTTCGAAATGTTGCATTTCCCTGTATATGCATATCTGTATAATATTTTTTGCACCAACCTGTATAACTGTAATTCTACTGCACCTTCTATTCCAAGAACCATGTAAATTCAACCGCTAATGGGCTTCCCTATATAATTATTTTATTAGTTATAATTGCACTCTACTGTATATTTTAAACACCCTATACATGCAACTGCTTATGTGCCACCCAAGAAAAAATTATTTCTAACATATCTAGAATCGCCCTGTATAATTATAATATACAACGATTACTTTACCACTAAACAATAACAACAGAAGTATATATCAGCATTAGTCCCTCTATATATAATTACTCAATGTTTTGAGTCTGGCGGCGGCGGTACATTCAGTTGTTTGGTGTTGACATTGTGGATGTAAATAATGAATTTTTATTATATTTTATTTAATGAATGAACCAATATTATAAATTAATATTAGCATTCTGCACTGAAGGTTGTCAGTAGCTACTAAACAAAACAAAAATGAAGAAAATCTGTTGAGAGACAAAGGAGAAAGAAAATGGTACCTAATTGTTTTGTCTTTGCCTATTTATATATAGATTAATAAAATTTCAAACTGTGAATATCCAAAATGCCAAAAGTATCAAGAAATACAAAAGCTGTTAAAAAACCTAAAGTGAAAAAGACAGAACTCTGTCTTTATATTGCATCAAGCATTGGAGGAAACTACAAATTCCTACGTCAGAAAAAGCTAGTTGTTAATCAATTTATTTAGCTATCACCTCGCTGCAATTAAATTACAATTACGACTTGATAAGGAAGGCATCATAAAACCTGAACACTGAAACGAATATCATCATTTAATATTGTTGTCTTTTTGAAGGTAAGTACAAAAAAACACGTACCGTTTCATCCTGACGGTCATACAAACAATTAACAATATAAATAAGATAATGAAGGTCAGGCCTGCGGTCATGATAGCCCAGTTATGAACTACGTCCAAGAATGTTCTAAAAGCCCTAATTGTAGTAGCAATAAAAGCAACATGTTTTTATTTCACGTATCTACTTAAAACTTATTAAATAACAATTACCAAAAAAATAATTAATCTAATCAATTTAAATAAACTAGTGGTCGCCCAGTGGTCGAAATTCGACCCTATTTCATGAAATTGTAAAAAGTATATTTTTATAAGAAACAGATTTGTGGAGAAATCGGAGAAATAGATGTAATGACCAAAATTGTTCACTCACATTGACAAATCTATTAAAATAAAAAGAAAATAAAAAAGTAATCAAATTTATCGGTATTCGAAATATTTTTGACAAAATGAATGACCACCCAAATAGCTAATTTTAGAAATTAACAACAATAATCTCTTATGTTTTACGTTTGTCACACAAATAATTCACTCTTTGAGTAGTATTTACAGTGAATTCACTATACTTTGTGGTTTGCCAGTTGTCAACTTGTCATAGCATTTAAACGTCAACTCCCGTCGTTCTTTGTTGCTGCTTGATTTTCGAGATTTTGTAAGATTTGATCTTAAAATAAATAATATATGAGAAAATGATGAGAAATAAATGCGTACTATTTTTTTCCTAAGTTTCCCAAAATTACTATATTTTTGTAACTGAAAAATGAATATACTATATTTTCTTTAAAAAAAGTGGCAACCCTAATGACAACGCAGATCCTTTCTTTTTTAATACATATACAAAAATTGTAGGAGCATCGAAGCATCAACCTCATTTCCAGGGTCGTATTTGCGTAAAATAAAATAAAAACGATTTTTGAGACTCAGTGTGCATAATTATGAACATTAATGGAAAAGCGGTCATTGATCAATTAAAATTTTTGCAAAGATACTAACTTAAATCATTGTTTGGATCTTTCACCTAAACTTTAATTAAAAAAATATATTTATATTCCAAAGTAACTAAGTGATTATTATAGATTTGTATTGACTTAGGTCTCATGTGTGTCATCGTTATAGCAGGTAACCATTGATAGGGCTGTATTTTCCCTATTTCCGCTAGGATGACAGCACTTGCATCATTTACTGATGTAAAATATACTCATTGTTATGCCCATTCAGTCCGAGCGTTGTCAGATTAAACTTCTTTACAAAAATTGAGTTTGATGAAACTGATCATAATCATGCACCAAGGGTCTTAAGGGGTTAATAATCACGGTTAATTTTAAGATTTGCATGATTATCTGAATTAAAGTAAAACGTTTCACAGATGTTTATTTTTATATATTTTATTAAATATAGGACAAAGAAATGAAGTTATTAAAATCATTTATATTTCAATAAACTGGCATATTTATCCTACCACAAAATTCTATTGAACATATTTCAGTTCATATAATTTATATTTTTTCTAATATGTTCATGTTTCGTTGTATTTGCAGTACCTACATTTAAATCCTTTGATAGAGAGATTCATCATAAATAATATTGTAGTTTTCTTAGGTAACTTACAAAATACACTTTTAAAAATTGTTAACGAGGTTCCTTTTAAATTTTTTATACATAATACAAATTTTATTAAGAAATACATCCACAATAATTTCCCTGAAGCAATGATTTCTTTTTTTGTCCCACGAAAAAACAATAATAAAAATATATATACCTATTGTCTATGCAATTGATACCACTGAAATGATTCAGTTAATTGCGTTCCACTCCTTTAATATCATTCTATTTAAAACATTTCAAACTCAAACACCAATATTGATAATTTTTTGTATAGCAATAATTCTCCTTGTGAGTAATCATCAAATATTTGATAGTTAATCTATATTTAAATAGACAAAGACAAAACGATTAGGTACCATTTTCTCCTCTGTCTCTCAACCGATTGTCTTCATTTTTGTTTTGTTTAGTAGCTACTGACGACCTTCAGTGCAGAATGCTAATATTAATTTATAATATTGGTTCATTCATTAAATAAAATATAATAAAAATTCATTATTTACGTCCATACAGTCAACGCCAAACAACTGACAGTACCGCCGCCGCCAGACGGTCAAAACTCAAAACATCAAGTAATGATATATGGAGGGAGCGATCGTTAAATATATTCTTAGAGTATGTACTTCTGGAAGCGGGCTGCAAGCGTTGTTATTGTTTAGTGGAAAAATAGTCAATGTAGTAGATTAGTATTGATTCTTCAGACGCGTTGCAGTAACTTTCATATTAAATTTTCTGTCTTTTAATGTGAATTTAATTATTTGATTAATATATTATTATCACAACCTTCCCGAAGGTCTAGAGAATGTATTAAATATTTAAGTTCCAGGGTTGTTGGTCAAATCCTGTTTCTGACGAAAACTTTTAGGTTGCGAAGAACAATCTTCCAATTATTACATCGAATATTTTTCCAGGAGCGGTTCCAACCAAAAATTTGGGGGTCATTCATTTGTCAAAAATATTTCTAATACCAATATTTGATTACATTTTTATTTTCTTTTTATTTCAATAGATTTGTCAATATGAGTGAACACTTTTGGTCATTACATCTACTTCTCCAATTTCTCCACAAATCCGTTTCTTATAAAAATATACTTTTTACAATTTCATGAAATAGGGTCGAATTTCGACCACTGGGCGACCACTAGTTGAAATAAAATACTTTCTATTGCCCCGTAAAGTTATAATTTCTTCGACTATCTTCAATAACAAATGAATGTTAAAAAATATCCTTGGTAAAATATTTAAACAATAATAACTTCATAATCCACCACACTTCAAACACGTTATTAAAATATAAGCCATCCCTTAGTACTGTGAATAGAAGCAATTCGAAATTCGAATTGACAAATCTTTATAATGTATTGGAGTGTCTACGCGCAAGGGACGAGTATTGTGAAAGAAATGAACAGAACTGAAAATTTAAATAATTACACAACAATTCGCTGATTTTGTATAACTTACATGTTTTTGATGTGAAATTTTACAAGGAAAACGATAGTCAAGTTATATTTTTCATATTCGTTGTAGTTTTCGGGAATAATGTAAAAAAAGACTATTTTGGGGGTGTTTTGGGGGTACTCCCTCCTTACTGCAACCTTGCGGTAAAAAGTAATTGCAGAATCGTAATCTATGCCCTCGAAAACATTAATGTTTTGTTAACCGACTTCCAAAAAGGAGGAGGTTATCAATTCGTCGCGTATTTTTACACTTTTTTTTTGTATGTATGTTATCTGATTTCTTCTCCTGTGGTGAACCGTTTTGAATGAATATGGTCTTGTTTAATAGAGTATATATCCGGATTGGTGAAACTTCAAATTTTGGAAAAGAATTCTATTGGTAAAGTGATAAAATTTGTGAATGAACACATGCGTGCATGGAAATCGACCAATATCCCTAATATTTTAGTCGATTTTTCGATAACTCCTTATGGATGTGTATAGTTTTTTAACGTTTAATCTATTAAGGAAGATCCTTAGGTGATCTCATATACTTTTCTGCGACGTGCAACTTCCACTTTTGCAGAAAATCGGCCGAAAATTCCAAAATTCTTATCAAAAATTTCATCGAAATTGTATAACGGACATTTCCTCATAAATATTTTAATTCCAACGTAATAGTGCGGTAATTTTAGGCACTGGAAGTTTTAGTTGCGAATTTGAAAATTCTCTATGTACATCTCAAGATATAGGTAGTAAAGCATAGTATTTTCGGCTCCTTAAATCAATGAGTACCTCGTTTTGTTTGTATACCAGGCAAATACCTATTTAAATGCAAATTTTCCCATTTTGCGAAGACGGTACTTTTGGTTGTCACATTCTCCCGGCCTAATAGAAAATTCAGTGACAACACATGTCAAACTTTAAACTGGTACTTGGTGGCTTATAGACAGGGTGTTTAGTTATAGCAAACAAAATCACAAAGTAAAGTGATAGAAGGAGTTGCATTTATATGAAGATTGAAATATAGGACGGACTAGAATGATAGTGGTCCGTAGGCAGCCGTATATACAGGATGGTTGGAATATAGGGTGGACTGGACGTTTGGTGGTATAAAAATGTTGGGAAAACTGTGAAATTAAAATTATATAGGGTGATTAAAAAACTGTTATATGATGTGGACATAAGCAAATCATATAGAGGATGGTTGAAATATATGCTGCAGTTGAATTATATTTATACAGTGTCATTAAAAAATTATTTCTTTTATAGCCCATAAGAAGTTGCATAAAGTGTGGAGAGGAATTAATGTTACACAGGACGATAATATAAAATGTAAAAAATGAACTAATTTATGGGCTAGCCCACAAGGAGTTATATACTATGGTTGAAATATAGGACGGATTTGACTCCGTAAATATGGGATGGATTCTACTCCGTCCTATAGAAGGCAGCTAACAAATTTATGCTTGTCCGTGGGCAGTCGTATGTACAGGATCGTTGGTAAATAGGTTGGAGTGGAATTATCTATAGTTATACAGGGTTGTCAAAAAAGTTGAAAAAAAGGTTACACGGCGTAGTCCATAAGGCATAAATATATTTTGGGCTTATTAATCAACGCGTACTAGTACATTTTTGCTCGTAAAGATTTACTTGTCAATTTAAATGAGAAAGTATCATTGTGTAATGTTAAGGCTTTCGATGTTACCTGGTTCTGTCTATTAAGGTTATACATACAAAATAAAAAATAAAGAATGAAAACTACCTGAGTTCAAAAATACTAAAAAGTTGAAAATAAAACATTTTAAAAAAATATATAACCGACTTCTACCTATAACTAAAAAGCTAAAAATAATTATACCAAAATACAACTCTAGCAAATAAATAACACATTCAATGTTGTTAGGTACCTACCCAGGAAGTAAAAAATGTAAACATTAAAAGGTGCTCATTCTGTACAAATTAATTACCTATCAATACGCAATGAAGGATTTTAGATTTGCTTGGCACCGACTTCAAAAATATACTAGATTGGTAGGTAATTAATTTGTACAGAATGAGCACCTTTTAATGTTTACATTTTTTACTTCCTGGGTAGGTACCTAACAACATTGAATGTGTTATTTATTTGCTAGAGTTGTATTTTGTTATAATTTTTTTAGCTTTTTAGTTATAGGTAGAAGTCGGTTATATATATTTTTTAAATGTTTTATGTTAAATATCTTCTCCACCTGATTTTGCAGATTCGGGTAAAATTTCAATGGACTAGAAACAGAGAGAGTGAGATAACGACAGTCTCAAATAACTGCCGCTCTTTTTTTATTTAGTCAGTCTTCATTCTGATTTTTCCAACCCTTATATTAATTATAAAAACTTTGATAAACACCCTCGCCTTAATTAGTGTCACGGGACATCACATAAACAAGATTTTCAACAAATCGGCAATATGCAACCTGTTGAAAGTTGAACTTGCAACATCAACCTTTAACACTTAAAAAGATCGATCTTATGCGTCCGCAATCACGACTTAATCACTCTCTCTCTCTCTCTCTTTCTTTCACACACACATACTCTCTGCTACAATGACAAGTTTAAAATCATGGCCGATGTCATATTCTCCCATTTACCGCGAATACAAATGCAACAAAGTCAATCACGTTTTTCAACATTCCAGCAATCGTTATTATTGAACACTTCATTGAAGTCGGCATTTTTTTATTTCGAACTTATTACGAATTTTCATCTTACCGTATGGTTATGGTGGTCGGCATATCCTATTAGGAGTTATGAAAAAAATAATTTCATTGTTACGTCATAGATTTGTCTCTTTAACCAATTATCGGTAACATTATATTATATTTGATCCTATATGAGCGCAGCATTACTAGTTTTCAAGGCCAAAGACAACATTTTATTGTGTATATTAACATAATTATTGTTGGCATTATAGCGCTAATAATAAAACTGGAATTTCAACAGTATAATTACATTGATTTACCTTCGAGATGAAGTATTAACCCTAGAATTAAGAACTAAATATAAAAACATGGAATGTATTTATTTTTAGTCTAAACAGTTGAATCCGGAATTTATAATTTCTAGTATTCTTCCACTTCTTTAACCCTGTTTCTTTTATTCTCTCCCTGTTTGGAGTTACTTTGTAATTAAACTGGTACACCAGTCTCTATAGCAAAATTGAAGCCATTTTGGGACATAAAAGTTCAACAGTAATTCACTTATAGGTGCTATCACTTCAGAACAGTTTATAGAGAATATGTCTAAGTACTTCTTGGGAAATAACACCACAGTTTAAAGAAAATTGCTGTATATTCCAAACGTTTCGGGGTCACAAGTATCATTCAGAAAACAACTAGAAATCAGCCATGGGACTGCAGTAACCAAAGCGTTTAGGGACTTAGAGGACTTGTATAAGAAGCTTGCACGAACCAAGAATAGCTTGACATTCTTGTGCAGATGTCGGGAGATGAGAATTATTCCCAAAGGATTAAGATTTCGTCAACCGTACGTAGGCAGAAGGATTCACAGCATATTGGAACGAGCAAGCTTCGCCGCTATTAGAGACCGCATACAATTGCATCGTTACAATAAGTTTAAATTAGAAAAAGATATTGGGTATGTACAGAACTTTCTTGCTTATAGAATACCAAGTTACAACAGTGAATTCAGGTCTCAAAAACAAACACATTTACGTAAATTTAATCAACTTCTTTCCGATAAAAATATACCGAAATATTATGTGAAAAACCAACATTTTGATCTGTCAAAAACTGTCATTAATTTTTCAGACAAACAGTTAAACGTTTCTGAAACCTCAATTCTACAAAAGGGCCTTAATTTTGCAATTTTCCGAAAAACTATTCCAACATTTGATATCATCAGTGCTATAGAACAAACTGCAAACAAATTAAACAATAATGAAGCTCAAGAGTATCGAATAAGAGCAAAAATTGAACTAGAAAAACCTATGCATACAAAAAAAAACCTTTCGAAAAATGAATTACATTCAATTAAAGTTTTAAAAAATGACAGCACTATTAAGATTTTACCTTACTACCGTTATTTTAAATAAAATTGACAACGAATCCAAAATTCAAAACATAATAAACCAAGGACAATATACAAAATTAAACAAAGATCCAACAACTTCTATAGAAAACAAAATATACCGCTTACTTTACAATCACAAACATGAATTTACAGAACAACAACGTAAACATCTTACTCCACACTATTCTAAACCGCCCCATTTATACGGGTTACCTAAAATTCATAAACCCAACATTCCATTAAGACCAATTGTCAGCTCCATATTTTCTCCATGCAGTGAGCTCTAAAAATTCCTTTTAACAATTATTTCACCACTTATTGGTAAGTCTAATTCTCATCTTAAAAACAGCGAACATCTCTTAGAAAAATTATCACATATACAATACAAAAATACTTTCACACTAGCAAGTTTTGACATTGTGAATCTATACAATAATGTTCCTGTCATTAAAACATTTCCCATAGTAAAAGAACGATTAGAACAAGATTCTTTACTAAATCAACGTACTCAATCGTCAATTAATACAATAATGGAACTACTAACATTTTGTACAAAGACAACATATTTTCAACTTAATGATGACTTCTACCAACAAGATTTTGGCATGGCAATGGGTTCCTGTTTGTCTCCCGCTTTAAGCAACATTTTTATGGAAAAATTTGAAGAACAAACAATTTTTTCAAAACAGATTAAACCTTTGGTTTGGTGGCGTTATGTTGATGACATATTCGTTATTTGGGAACATAATCTTGAGGATTTACATGCATTACTTAACGACATAAACAACACAGAACCAACTATTCAGTTTACACTAGAGCTTGAACAGAATAACAAATTACCATTCTTAGACATTTTAATAACCAAAACACAATCGACATTTGAAACAGAAGTTTACAGAAAACCAACTCATACTAACAGGTATCTCAACTTTAACTCTAATCATCCAAGTTCAGTAAAAAGAGGTATGATTAAATCTCTATATGACAGAGCAAAAACCAACTGTTCTAATATCAATAAATTCAATGAAGAAAAAACGTTTATAAAAAATGTACTTTCTGCCAATAATTACCCAAATAAATTTATTAACAAGGAGTTAAACAAAATGGAATACCAAACAATCCCTAACAAACAACATCAAACTTCACCAAGCAACACTGACTCCCAAGATAATCACATCAATACAATAACTATACCATACATACAGGGTCTATCAGGAAGACTAAAAAGAGTGGGACACAGATATAATATCAAAACATCATTTAAGACAAGAAATACACTAAAACAACTCAAAATACAAAAAATTGCATTTATAAAATCCCGTGTGAATGTAATAAATTCTATATTGCAGAAACCTCTAGACCTCTGAATGTTCGAATAAACGAACACAAAAATTACATAAAAAAAACGACAATTTGAAAAATCCAAAATTTGTGAACATGCTTGGGACCTTGGTCATAAAATACAGTTTCAAAATTCAGTTATATTATACAAAGAAGAACACAACACCAAAAGAAAACTAAAAGAGTCTGCTTTAATTTTGTTAAATGAAAACGATTGTATCGCTACTACCTCCGTAGAATTCAGTCGTTCCTGGTTGCCGATGATTAAGGAAGAAATTGCTGAACAACCCAATATCGGGATAGTTCATAAGGTTTTTCTAGGTTTTCCGTTATGATTTTAATGGGATCACTGAATCAACAAAGTTCTTTGGTCGCATTTTTGGCGAATGCACTATCTTATAACAAAGTCGCACCTAGGAGCGCCACATAAAATTCTGAAGATCTCCCTTTCAAATTATTCCAATTTGAAAGGAACTTTATGATTATATGATCTTTAGAAATTTCTGTGCTACCCTGTATATTACAAATAAAATTTTCTTAGTTACGTCAAAAATCAAATAAGACACATTGTCAAATATTTTAATTTACATCTAAGAATTGTGCCTTTTTAATCCGTAGTTTCTTAACCATTGACAACGGGATCTGATCTAGACCCCGAAACGTTTGGAATATACAGCAATTTTTCTTTAAACTATGGTGTTATTTCCCAAGAAGCACTTGGACATTGAAAAATATGCCACAAGTATCATTCAGAAAACAACTAGAAAACACTAAAATTTTGGAAAAAATATATTTATTTTTCAACACAATCTACTTTCAGCTCAATACACTTTTTCCAGCGATGTTCAATAAGTTCGATCCCCTTTTTATAATAACTGTCTTCTCTTCAAATTAGCCATTGTTTACCGATATCACTTCATCGTTGGAAAATCTTTGACCACTGAGCCAATTTTTCAAGTTAGGGAACAGAAAATAATCCCAGGGGGTTAAATCTGGCGAATAGGCTGTATGGGGTAGCAATTCAAACTATAATTCATTAATTTTGGCCATTGCAATAACGGATTTGTGAGCTGGTGCATTTTCTTGATGATGAAAAAACACTTTCTTCTTAGCCAAATGCGGTTGTTTTTGCTTGATTTCTTCGCTCAAATGTTGCATTAAGTTCGCATAATACTCGTCGTTGACAGTTTTCTCTTTTTTAAGATATTCAATGAAAATTATCCAACGCGTACCCCAAAAAACCGACGCCATGACCTTGCCTGCAGATGGGACGGTCTTCCCCTTCTTTGGAGCCCCTTTTCAGTCTACTGTTTTGATTATTCTTCTATCTCGGATGTAACGTGATGGACCCATGTTTCATCCAGTTATGAAACGGCGCAAAAATTGTGCTTTGTTGCTACGAAACTTCGATAAACAGTCAATTGAAATTACTTCACGACACTGTTTTTGCTTAAGTGTGACCAAACGCGGCACCCATCGTGCACACAGTTTTCTGATTCCAAATTTTCAGAAAATATGCGATATACTGCACTTTTTCAAACGCCTACACTGACTGCTACCTCGCGCACTTTCAAAGCCGATTTCCAGTACCGCTTTATGGATTTTCTTTACCATCTTTGGAGTCACCTCATTAAGTCTTGATAGCTTGTACGGCCGCATTTAAACTCTGCCACTCAATATTTTACTGTTGTAAACGAAGAAAAAGATCCGCCCAGAGTAGAACATAGTTCAGCTTTTATATCCTTTTAAATAAAAATAATTATATCACATAACGCTAACAATTTTTCTCCTTTTTCATAAAGTCGCTGAAAACGTTCACTATTGATGGCTGCCAAATACTAAATAACCTGTCATCTTGAAACTTGAAACATATGCTTCATAGATAGCATAATTTTAATACACTGATATTTGTCAAACAACTACCGCCATCTCTAGCTCAGGCTCGGTACTTCTGGGACCACCTTCGTATTATGCGGCCAATGAACAAGTTGTAAATAATCAGAAACCCTTCTTAATGAGTGTTTATAAGTCTTGATAGGATCATATCCCCCATAAAGTGAGAAAATTGGTTTATTAATTATTTTCAAGTAACTAACACTAATCTTAGTCAAAATGGTAATTGATGATAATTTTTGAAAATGTATATTTTAAATAATTTAGAGAAATATTTTGCAACGCGA
The DNA here is from genome assembly GCA_034190945.1 of Octodonta nipae. NCBI lineage: Eukaryota > Metazoa > Arthropoda > Insecta > Coleoptera > Chrysomelidae > Octodonta > Octodonta nipae. Next base: position 79,241,554 of record CM067223.1, on the reverse strand, counting down.
ACCGTATTAACTAGGCTAATCCCATCGGGATATATTAAAGATGATATGAGAGCTAATAACTTAAATTTAACTTGGACTTTCGTTATAATGCCGGGAAAATTGGGTTAAAATGGAAGTGGATATGTATTAAAAGTGCGAATATGCGGCAGGCAGGCAGCGGAGTTAATGGCTACCTGTTTACTGATATTAATCAAAATACGATTTGTCAAGTTTGCTGTTGAATTTTATGTCACTTAAAAATCTCTATTGACTGGTGTATGGGAGGTTATGGTTTCTTTATTTTCAGCGTCTTTCCATACTTCAATAATTTAATGATTATACTTATTTAAAATTTAAAATGTCTCTGTTGAAAATTTTTCACAAAGGCGGGCGGAAGACAGTTTTGTCAAATTCAGTATGGTTGTCAATCAACCAAAATTCATATTAGGATTTTCACTTAAACTTTCCAATAAATTTGTGTGAGGCTCTATATTCTAATTTTTTTCCAAAACTCAGTAAACCTCTGATTTAAGATAAATTTGGAATGGGACGATTTCTGTAGATTTTCATCCATTTCTTTCAAATAATTTATTACAAAAATATGAAAAAATATACAATTGTATTCCTCATAACGAAGTCATTCATTTGACATATTAAATGATGAGCTTGAAAAAATTTATTTTTCATTTAATTTTATAATTTGGCCTCTGAAATGAATAATAGGATTTCCAATGATGTCCTCTATGAGGCTCTTCTTTTAAATTTTAAGCTCAATAGTTTCGAGGAACGGTTGATTTTTGTCAAATTTCCCCCCAGAAGTACCCCTTAAAAATTATTTTATTTACTCTACGAGGGCTGCCTTTTATATTTCGGTAATAGTGTTGCAATATGACAGCTCTATCGTTTTGACATTTAAGTTATACGTACTCAGAACGTTTTGACTATGTACTCCTCTCGGCCAAAAAATGGAACTTGACCATTAAGTCAGCAAGAGTGCCGCACCACTGTTTATGATATTGATAGCAAACAAAACGAATTTCGTGAAGGTCGTCCAAAAACAGTTCCGGAACCTTTTGGCGCGAACTGATATTGCCGTCATGTGACCTATCGTGAGTAGTTTCGAAGCATACATTCAATATTGCATAAACATTTGAAAAAAAAATGTTCGCGTTGGATCCCACACAATTTGTCAAAAAATGATTGGTCGAAAGAAAAGCTGATCGCGGTGCTTCAAAACACGTTTATGACAAACAGGTGATGAATCGTATTTACTAACCCGAAAATACAACAGTTGTATGGGTGTTTCAAGATAACAATCAAAGCACTGATATTTATAATCAATAATTAAGAATTACGAAATGAGGAAAACCATGCAAATGGATCAACGACAATGCGAGCTCTCAGTCAAACAACTGCATTTTTGACCACTCAAAAGATCGATTTCTATCATCCGCCGTATTCCTGACTTGTCACCAAATGACTTCTTTTTATTCCCGACGTAAAAAACAAACTGAGAGGTCAACATTTTTCGACATGAAGAAGCGGTTGCTGCGTTTAGAATGCAAATACCTGTGGAAAAAGTGCTTCGACAATTGGTTCAAACGCATTACTTCATGGGGAACATAATAAAGTGACTCTAATCCCGAAATATAAAAGGCAGCCCTATGTAGACCACCGCACCACTGTGTATTGATAGCTTTCATTTTGTCGAGTAGTTTCTGTAGCCTGATTGATAATAATTTTATTGTTAGAAAATTTGTAGTACCTAGTAGGTGTTTCTTTCATTTTGTCTGTAGCCTGATTAAAATTTATTGTGTTTCTAACTAGTAGACTGTTAACTAACACCTAGAGTTTAATTCTATAACGTTTCTTTCGCCTTTATTTGTTAATTTGGTTCATTAATGAAAAACTTTATTCGCGGGTCACAATTCTGAACCAACTTGTTACCAATTCAGTACTACTCAAGAGCGCATGCCTGATTCAGAACTACTTTTTAATCGAACCATTATGTTACTGCATGAAGCACCAAATTGCAATTTGTTTACACCAAATATTCAGATTTATGCGATATTATTATTGAGGTGTCGTCAGCTTATAGAGTGAATGTCGCTGTAACACAAACAATACTGGCCCCAATATCGATCCCTGAGGCACGCCGACTTTAATCGTTTGATAATGAGATTGAGGTTCGCCTATCTTTACATATTGTCTTCATTTCGATAGAAAACTATATATCCAGTTATGAGACATTCGGCTCATACCATACTGATATAATTTATCTACAACAACTGGCTGAAGCAGCAAAAAACCCGCAGAACTTTAACTAGTGACAAAAAGTGACTTTAAAGGAATTTAAATTACGCATTCCTATGACTTAATCTTTTCACTTTGAAACGTTTGGTATTCCTGCAATATACGTCGTTTTATTTCTATTGTGGTGTTATTGCCCAAAAAAAACATAAAAGTAACTGCGTTATTGGTCTACATTTGTTTCTTGAACACCCTGTCAACTCGACATAGATAGTTATAATACCCAAAATCTCACTTTTATGTTTTTTTGGGCAATAACACCACAATAGAAATAAAACGACGTATATTGCAGGAATACCAAACGTTTCAAAGCCTATTCTGACTTCATTGTCACTGGCTTTATATTTATTGATGTAGATTGCAAAATGAAAATTTGATCTATCATTTTGCAATCTACATCAATAAATATAAAGCCATTGACAACGAAGTCAGAATAGACTTTGAAACGTTTGGTATTCCTGAAATATACGTCGTTTTATTTCTATTGTGGTGTTATTGCCCAAAAAAACATAAAAGTAATCAAGAATATGCCACAACCAACGTTTAGAAGACACCCAGAATATTGTAATAAATCTTGAACATGATTTTTGTTTCAAACCAAGTCTAGTTTACTTGCGACGGAGGAGTGTAAGTTGTTTGCAAACTGAAAATAAATCTTTACACAGGTTTTTCTACTTTAATCCATTGTATATACCGGCTCTACGAAAACAATGCAATTGTATGAATTAGGTGCATTAGCGAGAACCATTATGTTTGCTTGAACAAAAGAATGCATTTTTAAACATATTAAAATAAATAGCATTGTACTTAACATTGGTAAATTAAAATATTGCAACAACAGTCTCGACAAATGTTTGCATTTCATTAACAAATGTCAAATACTTTCACTGCTTCGAGCTTTGATTCAACAATGTTTATTATTAATAAATATGGAAGTTCTGATTTTATAGCTGCTTCATTTTGTCAATTATATTTTGCAAAACAATTCGGAATGTTTTCATGAGTGTCTACTAATTTTATTTTATGCAAAATAAGGATATTTCAAGGATATTAAAGCATAAAAATCGGAAAAAATAATAAGATTTGTTACGATATGTGAAAGGATTAATAATGATTTTAGTTTCTCCAAATAACTTATAGTACTAGAATAGCCTGTGGGCGAAATTCGAGCAATTGTGTCAATGAGTAATGAAATTCAACTTCTTGTTCATATATAATTAATAGGACTTTAATTGTGTTGAAATTCGTAATTCTGAATTTAATATGACAAAGAGATAATAAGTCGAAATTAAAGACAAACATTTTCACCACGAAATTTCTTAGCTTTTAACCGGTAGAATAATACAGAAAATAGAATAATGGTAAATGACAATTCCATTTGAAACTATTGAATAGTTATGAAGTAGAAATTGTATATCTAGAAATTGCAAAATAATGTATTTTAATTTATTACTAATACTTATTAAATTTCCATTTGTACATTTAATAAATTTAGTACTTGGGTGACCGAGCTTTACTAGTAAGTTCAAAGATTCATCAAAAATGTTGATACATATATTCATATAATCGCACATTTGCTGTATAAACTATTTTTTCCCAAGATGAAATGTTTCAATTTAATTTCAATTCCCTCACATTATAACTACTCATTATAATAGTTCCTCTTCATAATATATTTCCACCACACTTTATTTATAACTGCTAATGGACTATCCAATATAAAAATGTTTGCTAACATTTTATCTAACCCCCATATGTAACTATATTATTTCTACTCAAGACTATATTTTAACTACCCTGTATATAAAACTGCTCATAAACCACGCATCATATTTTTTAAACATTTTTTGAGCCACCCGATAAAACTATAATTCCTCCAACCATTCTATATATGTGACTGCCTATGAGCCACCATATTTACTCTTTTTGTTTCTACATTTTTTAACAATCTTCTATAACTATATTTCAATCGTCATATATATGCAACTCATGTTGGGCTACCCAATATACCATTTCCTTTTCTAACTCATCTCACACTATATTGCATCTATCCTATATATGCAACTGCTTATGGACTACGAAATTTTGCATTCTTGCTCTAACATTTTTTAAACTACACTGTATTACTATAATTCTCCAGCACATATTTCCACCACACCTGTATAAGTATCCCTATATATATGGTGCGTTCCCGCATTTGTTTAGTGTATTGTGTTCAATTTGATTGAATTACTTCATTGATTTTTAAACTTCTGCACCTTTTCTAAAATATTCCGTCGCGCTAATGCTAATCGTAAAAGTGTGTTTTTGCGTGTAAAATATAGACAGTATTGTGTGTGATTCGTGTTTTGGATCCCGAGCTGTTTGGACGCTTGGGAGTTTCGTGCAATGTACTCCGAACTTTTCGGTGGCTTTGATTCCGTCTGAAGAGACGCCGCTTTTTGTTGTCTTTTGCGTTACGATCCGCGAGTTTTTAGCTCCATTCGTGGCGACCGCTAAACCGCTTTCATTTTGTTTCTTTTGTGTTTACAAAAGCGCATCATTTGTTGTTAAACCCGCATTTTTTTGTATGTTCAATCAATGAACGCTATTTTTTGTGTAACGTGTTGTCCAGACAAAGCTCTAAGAAACTGTTCCTGTTCACGGGGCTAGCCTCAGAAGAAAGAACCACCAAGAAAACACCCTTTGCAGGGCTTCGACGTAAAAGGTTAGTGATTAACTTTTATTTGGTGAATTACTTTACGTGTTTATTGATTGTTCCGCTAAAGGTCCTTCGTCAATTATATACTTGCATTGAACCAGCATTGAACTAAAACCGCAACATCTATTTCATACATTTTTTTTGAATATTATTCTCTATATGTAATGTTTATCGAAGACATTACATAACAATATATTTTTTGCAGGACCCTGTTGAACTATAATTCTACTGCACCCTCTATTCTAAGTACCCTGTAAATGCAACCGCTAATAGGCTACCCTATATAATTCTTTTTTTAACCACCCTGTATAACTATAATTGCACTCCGCTCAATATTCTAAAGAGTCTGTACATGCAACTGGGCCACCCAATAAAACATATATCTGGAATCACCCTGTATAATTGCAGTCTTCAGCGCTTTATATTTCATTCTATTTATGGTTTGGATACACTGGAAAAGAGGCGTCTGATGTATAACTTTTGTATTATTTGTACCGTGCTGTTGCTTACGCAAATTTAACTTATTCTTTACACCCTTTCATGTGACTAATTATGGTCAATATTCTGTGATTGATAGATCACTACGATTACTTATAGAATTGGACATTAATATTTTTGAAAGTAAACTTTCTGTTTATAAAAAACAAATTAAAAGTACTGTGATTGTTCCATATTTTAATCATCTATTACTTAGTTAATTACAAAGTATTTTTAGTGTTGTATTTCACATATGGTGACTAATTATTTACTTTTTTTAGCAAATTGTATATTGGGGTAATCCCATTACCTTAATAAATAATAAATAAATAAATAAAAATGTAGTACTAGAAAAATAGTGATAACATTTTTATAAGAATTTTTCAAGTTTTATTCTCAAGTAGGTCACCAAATCACCCTCACAGTCTCATTCTTTCTCGGTTACTACGATTTTTCTCGAGCAATCGATTTGTAGACGCTACTAAAACCCCAAAATGGAATTACGTCAAAATCATATTATAAACAAACATTATATGTATTATATTATTAGACAAATAAGTAAAAACATATTTGCAGGATATATATCACATCTCGTTAAAACATCATTAAACAATGTTTGACATCTTAAAATTAATTTCAAACATTGTTTTATTTTATTACTAATATTACTTATTCAAGTTTCATTTGCATATGGTATAAACATACCTAAATAATTAAAAATATATTTGAATATAACATGTTGTGACACTAAAACAGTCACACTTTTTGAGGTACATGGTTTAGCAAAATATTAGTAAATTGTTATTAGATTTTTGATAAATTCATAACTAAAGAAATATATATTCTCAACTTGCGACAATCGGAAATAAAATGTATCAATTATCTTTACTTATTGTACTTACGTAAAACTTTTCATGTGGATTCTTCTGTTAATCCGCAAACTTCTTATAAACACATTCAATTTGGGAACTTTATTAGTTGCTGTTGTCATAGTTGTTGTAAAAGATGCCACCACAAATGAATAGAAAAAAAGGTTTTAGAGCATATATCTTAGTAAGTAAGACTCGATTATTTAAATAATATTTAACAGGATTTACTTTCGTCTGCTGTCAAAGACTCAATGTCAAATTCGCATTTATGTCATAACTCGCTTAATGTATATGCTAGAGGCTATTATAAAAAAACAAATTAAAGGATTTTTTAAGCACTTTAAAAAGTATTTATAAACTTTTCCCGAAAATAGCATTGTTTTTCAGTTATTTCACGATAAACCTTTCAATTTTTGCTTTGACAATTAAAAAAAATTGCAACAAGTTATAACTTTGTTTGTATTGGTTCTACACAAACCATAAACCCAACTTTTTTTTTGTTTTTTTTTTTATAAGCTACATTTTGATTTAAATGATTTTTTTCTTAAAGTGTATATTTTTAAAGTTACGAAAAAACGTATGAAAACATGTTTTTTTTTTGTTGAAAAATCGATAATTTCACTTGCGATTAATTAGAAATGAATTGATTTTCAGAAAAAACTTTATAGAACAAAAGTTGCTTAAAATTAGTCAATTTCTTAATTTCCGGACTATTTTTCATATAATATTTTTCACCCCCGAGAAGGGCATCCCCCCCCCTCGGGAAAAAAGCAACCCACGGCACAGGGTCAACTTTGAAGCAGAGAGTAAGTACTACTCAATATTTAGGAAAATCGGTGCTGTTTCGACAAATTACCCGGGAAAATAGTCATTGGCTGGACTATTAGCATAGCCACAACCTTTCACCCATGCACTATTGGCCCACGCTGTATAGTGGTTTGAGTAATAAAAAAGGTGGAACTAAAAAAAAACAACAACTCTAGTTAACACATTCAATGTTGTTAGGTACAAGGAAGTAAAAAATGTAAACATTAAAAGGTGCTCATGTACAAATTAATTACAAATCTAGAAAAGCCGGTGCCACAAATCTAAAATCCTTCATTACGACTAAAAATTTTGTTGCTTGGCAATTTTTTTATTTAATTTGTACAGAATGAGCACCTATGTTTACATTTTTTACCTTCCTGTATTAAGAACACAGAATGTGTTATTTATTTGCGAGAGTTGAATTTTGTTATAATTATTTTTAGCCGTTATATTTTTTTAAATGTTTTATTCTTAGTTTTTTTTTGTAATTTTTTAATAAGCCCACTAGAATTTCCAAAACTAGACTAGAAGCTCTACCTGTAACGTATAGGAGAGTAGAATCAGCAAATCGTCCAATATTTCAATAGTATATGTGGGCTAGGGCAGCTCGCAAATCTCTCCTGTATATGATTTGCTTATGTCCACACCAAATTCAATATCGTCCAGTACCCTATATTCCATCTGCCTAGTCCGTCCTATATTTCAATCTTCATATAAATGCACGTATTCTATTCTGTCTATTAGCAAGTTACAAGTGTTGTCACTGAATTTTCTATTAGGTGCAACAGAGATTCGCGACGAATTGAAACCTCCTCCTTTTTGGAAGTCTTAAAAAATAGACGTAATTCGTCGTTTTTGTTCCTTTCCTTAACAGTAATATAGTTCTCTGCAATATCGTACCATCTCGTTCTTCGAAGTTATGAGATTCGGAAATGACATTCGTAACGCGTTCTTCGTTAAGGTTACACATTAGTTTCGCTGCTACTCAACATTATTCCACGTAACAACGGGTTATAAAAAAAACAACCACTAACCTAACACAATTATTTCTTCCGGTACGAGAATTTCGTCAAGCGTTACTGGGAATTGAACCTTGTAAACGAAGCTACTTGTCGCATAAAAGTACTTAAAAAATGTCGGTTGTTGATATCGGTTGCGTTTTAATATTCAAAATGTAACGAAAAGTGTTAACATTGAAATTCGAACAATTCAAGGCACACGAACTGTATACGAACGTATACCAACCAAGGTAGAAAACAATGTGTGACAACTAATTAAAATTCTGGTCTTCACATTTCGAACTACTTTCGATATGCGATTTGAAAAATGATGTTTTTGAAACAAAGGACAATAGGCGTGAACAATTTTCCTGGGCGTAATTATTTTATATATGAAATTTTTTAAATTTCACGTGCTTCAGAAATTCCGTTAAGTCTGTTTTTAAGTGGATGATGTGTAATTTGAAAATAAAAGCTTTTTTTACAAGAAGTAAACGTCTTGGGGAACATCCTTAAATTACGTAAGAGGAATTTTGACGGTTTTCTGACCCCCACTCACCCTCATGTAAGAAACTGTAAAATACATGTCATCACCCACCCATTCCTTACGTAAGATATTCATTTTTTCAAAATTCTTAATTTTGAGGATAAAATGATGTACCTACATATAATGTAATATATCTATCTATTATAATAATAAAGTATTTAAATTAACAGTACTCATTAATGACATAATTATCCAACCACAAAAGATGCCTAGTTTCCTTACGCATGGTGCTACATACCTCTTACCAAAGGATAACCTATGTATGTACACAGAACCCAGAAAAGTACCGACCAATCACTTGCCTCCCAACCTAATACAAACTTATAACGTCGTGCATTAATCATCGCCTTTTAAGACATTGTGAGCTGAACAACATAATTACCCAACAACAAAAGGGATGCGCGCAAAACTCGATGAGGTGCAAAGAACAACTAATAATTCCGTTGTCTGCAATCAAGCCCATGCCAAACGACGAAATCTCTGCATGGCATATATGAACTACAAAAAGGCCTTTGATTCACTTCCACATGATTGGCTCATTCAGGTGCTGAAACTCTATAAAGTAAATAACCGTATTGTTAACTTGACCACCTGGCAAACCAACATCTTTCTGAATGTAGCCGACTGTTCGATACAAACCGACCCTATCCCTATCAGAAGGAGTATAATCCAGGGAGACTCTCTTAGCCCGCTGTGCTGCAGCTTTGCCATGAACCCACTCTCACACAAACTGAACTCGACTAACTTTGGGTTCAGTCTCAAGCACAACAACGTACAAGCATTAAAGATAAACCATTTGTTATACATGGACGACTTAAAGTTGATGGCAGCTACGAAACAACAGCTGCATGATATGCTTAAAATAGTAGAAGGGTTCTCTAGTGACATCCATATGCAATTTAGGCCTAGACAAATGCCGAATTATTAATATAGTTAAAGGCAAAATACAGCAGGGGCCCAACGAAATGGGAGATGGCACATCAAGTGAATCCATGGAGGAAGGCCATACTTACAAATACCTTGGAATAAAGCAGGCTCAACGAATTGATCACACCGCCATGAAAAAGGACCTAACAACAGAGTTTTATAGAAGGGTAAGACGACTTCTGAAGACCAAACTTAACACTAAAAATCTAATTGTCTTCTAAATGTTATTTGTGGCATGTTCTTGATTATTTTAAGTTTTTTGGGGAATAACACCACAATTGAATTTAAAAAGCTGTATATTGAATTGTTTGGTATTTTCTTTCAATATACAGCTTTTTTAAAAATAGTAAAAATCCGTTTCAGGCTATTAACATCTACGCGTGTTCAGTGCTTAGTTACTCTTTCGGTATAGTTAACTGGTGCAAGACCGACCCTGAACAATTACAACGGAAAGTTCGAGTACTACTAACAAAAGCTCAAAATCGCCATCCAAAGAACTGTGTCTAACGTACAACATTGCCCCAGTGTGAAGGAGGAAGAGGATTGGCATATATAGGAAAGTTAGTGATCAACAAATTTCTAATTTGCGTAATAATTTCCAGAAACTCGCAGAACTTTCTGATCTACACAGAGTCATATGTCAGGTTGTTGACTCAACACCTCTGCGACTGACAGAACAACTAGTCAAGTATACCACCAGACAACTGATCAGAAACTGCTCAAATGGAAAGAGAAGCCGCTTCACGGAAGACAAATAAATGACGTCAACCAAGATTATGTCGACAGTTCAGCGTCGAACTACTGGTTTATCTCTGGTCATATGTTTCCTGAAACGGAAGGCTTTATATTGGCAATCCAAGATCAAGTAATTCCAACTAAGAACTATCTAAAGTACATCGTCAAAGACCCTTCTATCAAGAATGACAGATGCAGATATGGTTGCGAAACATCTGAATCAGTCCAGCATATCACAGGACGTTGCCAAGCGTTCACTGCAACTGAATACAAAGAACGACACGATGCTGTGGCAAAAATACTGCACCAGAAACTAGCGCTGAAACTTTAGCTATCACAGTCGGTAGAACACCCTACTATATATATAAACCAGGATCTATTTCAGAAAATAACAACTACAAACTGTACTGGGACCGGACGATGTTGACCGATCGGACTGTTGCTCACAATACACCAGATATAGTTTTAGTAGATAAAGTCTCTAGAAAAACAACCTTAATTGTCATAGCAATCCCTAACAACAATAATATAAAATTAAGCAGGCTGAAAAAAAATAGCCAAATATAGGAATTTAGAATTTCAAATACAGAGACAATGGGACATGAGTGTGCTGCCATACATTGTATGGTCAAGTCGGGGAAAAGTCTTTATCTCATAATAATAATTAAATAACATACCTACTTTCAATATCAGTATTACTACATTTTTTAATTTAATATATTTTTATTATTAAATCTTGTTAAATTTATAAAACCATAAAAATACTGACTAACTTACCGAGTTTATATAGATTAGACCGTTAGGCATTGAGGGTATTAATACCAGTGCTGAAGCCTTTGAAAATGGTAAAAAGTGAAAAAAAAATAATAGTAGGATGAAACTCACTGGAAAAGGAAGAAAATGCAGCAAAAATGTAAGGAAAAATAATTTACGGCCGATCTGACGTCGGGAAGGGGGATTTTAATGTTAAAAAACGGTTTATCTACATTTCCGGCAAAACTACAAATCCTATGGAAAAAAGTTACAATGCCAAAGTTGTAGGTAATACAACTTTTGTGTTTAAATTTTTTTCACATAACCTCAAAATTTCGCGAAATTTGGTGAAAACTTACCTTTGTATTTCTTAAACACACTGTAATTTTTTTTATTGAAAATATTTTTTCACCTTATTTTGACTTAATGTCGAAAAAGAATTCTAATTTTCAATCGAAAAAATTTCCACCAAATTTTGTGAAAAAACTTTTTTTGGAATAGAAAAGTAAAAACCAAAAATTTGTTTTTTTTTTCAAATTTACACATAAATTTTGAGGTTATGTGAAACAAATGTAAATACAATTGTAGATATATTTTTACCTGCCACTTTGCTATTTAACTTTTTTCCATAGAACTTGTAGTTTTGCCGGAAATCGAGATAACCGTTTTTTACCTTTCCTTTTCCAATGGGTTTCATTCTGCTATTTTTTTTTTTCAAAAATTATCGACCCTGGTCTATAAACTATAACTATATGTATTTATAATTGAAAATACTTAATCAAGTACAATCAAAATAGTTAATTCAGGCAAATGAAAGTAATAGGCAATGAAAATATACTATTTAAAAAATCTTACGAAAAATTCATTTTAAACACCCACCTACCCCCATGTAAGATGTCTTACGTAATTTATGGATGGTCCCTTGGAGGAGATTATAATAATTAAAAATACAAAAACTGACTTCAAAAAACCATTTATTATATTTCTTAATCTCCTAGAGACTTCCTTCATATCAAACTATTAAAGTCCGCGATACGTAATCTGTCGTATAAAGAAAAAGTATAATATATAAACAAAATTTTGGTGGATGTGCAGGTATCACTAAAATATTCTATTTTATTTATTTATTTTAGTATATCAGATGAGCACCATATTAATCCAAACTGCATACAGTGTTGAACAGTCAAATGTAATAAATTCGATAACGAATAAAGGAGGGCGTGTTGGGAAAAACGTTTGGACACGTTGATTTGTATTTTTAAATGCGCATTTTTTCAATAACAAAAAAATATATAGGGTGTGTCATGTGTCAGTGGCCAATATCAACTTTCTTATTTTAAATTGAAGCCCCTGTATATATATATTTTTGATTCACCAGAAAATTCTAGACATAATTCATGCACAATGTCCTACACCTATTTTCAACTGTTTCGGAAATATTAAGTGTTTTCAGATTTATTACAAAATTAACATAATATAAAAAAATATTTTGAATGTTCATCTGGGATTTTCTCTTCTCGCAATGGTTTCTGAAAAATACAGATAAGTTAAGTACTTGAATATCAAGGTGTAGTATCTAAGGGCAGTTTGTGGAAATTGCCCGGAACACTAGTTGCCCTCTTATAGAAAAAACTTTCCCGCAGGATTAACTGTGAGAAAGTAGGTCTACAGATTTGTCAACTAGTATTCCAGTATAATATGTTGTGTATTTTGTGTTGTACTTATCTGTTTTTTTGTGACGTTTCGATTCCTTATCAGGAATCGTTGTCGAACAATGTTTGCTTGAATGTCTTTCACTATATTCGCTTGACTTTTTTGGTAATGTCAATTGACTGATTAATTGACTTTGAAGTTTCCTTTTTGATGTTCATTCGTCAGAAGTTGTTGCCATGCAACCGGTATCTCTACAGAGGGTGTCCCAATTTCTCCATTATTCAACAACATGCAGACACTTTCTTTGATTTTTCTTTTTTTGGTATGCTCTTCTTTAAGTAGTATTTTTGTCTTATACCAGTCCATTTTGTGTGTACCATTATCCGTGAATACATGATTTGCCAATCTTGATCTGTCTATATGTCTTCTTGAGACGTTGTATTAGTGTTCTTTTGTTCTAATTTGGAGAGGTCTTGATGTCTCACCGGTATATGTTTTTCCGCAGCCACAAGGTACACTGTACACACAATTTTTGGAACTTTGAGTACCGTTTTCCGGTTTTGTTTTTGTCAAATTTGATCTTAAAGTATTATTTGTTTTAAAAATCGTTTTTACTTGGTATTTATTGCCAATACGTTTAATTTTTTCGGAGAGGCCGGAAACATAAGGAATAAAGTTTATAATTGTAGAGTTAATATCAGTTTGTGTGTTGTTATTTAAATTGGCAGTATTGTGTGTTGCTTGTGTCGTTTGTTGGTTTCTTTGTATTTTCTCGATTTGGTAAATTGTTTTGTTTATGAAATATCTTGGGTATTCGTTTTGTTCTAAAACTTCCTTTATCAAACATAACTCTTTCTCAAAAATTTCCTTTGTTGCTGAAACTGCTTTGGCTCTGTCATATAAGGATTTACTGACTCCTTTTTTTACATTTAAAGAATGATTTGAATAAAAATTCAAATATCTATTAGTATGCGTTGGTTTCCTATAAACGCTCGTAGTGAAATTGTTGTTTGATCGGTCAACCAACACGTCTAAAAATGGAAGTTTATTTCCATTTTCTATTTCAATAGTAAATTTAATTGTAGATTCTTTGTTATTGATCGTGTCTAAAAAGCAGTATAAGTCGTCTATGCTATGTTCCCATATTGCAAAAATATCATCAACGTAGCGCCACCATACTCTAAGTTTTTTTGAAGAATTAAAGATAAAAGTTTCCTCAAAGTATTTCATAAATATATTATTACTATGGGTGACAAAGAAGAGCCCATAGCCATTCCAAAATCTTGTCTGTAGAAACTTTCTTCATATTGAAAATATGACGAATGAACATCAAAAAGGAAACTTCAAAGTCAATTAATCAGTCAATTGACATTACCAAAAAAGTCAAGCGAATATAGTGCAAAACATTCAAGCAAACATTGTTCGACAACGATTCCTGATAAGGAATCGAAACGTCACAAAAAACAGATAAGTACAACACAAAATACACAACATATTATACTGGAATACTGGTTGACAAATCTGTAGACCTACTTTCTCACAGTTAATCCTGCGGAGGAGTTTTTTCTATAAGAGGGCAACTAGTGATCCGGGCAGTTTCCACAAACTGCCCTTAGATACTACACCTTGATATTCAAGTACTTAACTTATCTGTATTTTTCAGAAACCATTGCGAGGAGAGAAAATCCCAGATGAACATTCAAAATAATCATTTACCTCCTCAATCATTTAGAAACTACTTAATAATATAAAAAAAAACAAAAAAAATAAATGTTAAAAATCCTCGCCGCGAATGTCTTGGTAACATGCTAATCTGATATAGAAATGTCTCCTAACGATACTCAACATCTCCGGCGTGACTGATCTAATCGCAAGAGTGATTCGTCTTGTTAGGTCATCTAAGTTGAGGGGTTTAGTTTTGTATACAGTACTTTTGACATATCCCCACAAAAAGTAGTCGAATGGCGTCAAATCAGGAGATCGTGCTGGCCATTCTATCGATCAGCGGCTCCCAATCCACCGATTTGCAAAAAATTGGTTCAGGTACTGCTCGACAGTGATTTCGTAATGGGGCAGTACCCCACCTTGCTGAAACTATATTGTATTGGCAGAAACTTGTGGGTTTACTGGATCAGGATATAAGTTGGTCAATATTGGCACGACATTATTTTGGAGCGGTTCTAAATATTTATCTGCATTCAAGTTGCCATCAATGAAATACGGACCTACGATATGATTTCCAACAATTCCTGCTCAAACATTAACTTTTTCAGGATGTTGCGTATATTTCTCTTTCTCTTACCATCATTTTTCACAGAAATACGTTTTCCTATCGAAATCGTTTTCCATGAACTCCTGAGTCGGCATCATTTTATAGG
The DNA here is from genome assembly GCA_034190945.1 of Octodonta nipae. Taxonomy (NCBI): domain Eukaryota; kingdom Metazoa; phylum Arthropoda; class Insecta; order Coleoptera; family Chrysomelidae; genus Octodonta; species Octodonta nipae. The sequence goes on along the minus strand of CM067223.1, from coordinate 79,226,420 downwards.
GAAGCATTTTACTTTCCTTTAATACTCGAAGAATTAATGTGTGGCTAAATTTGAACAGTAGGGCTGCTTTTCGACCAGAATTATGTGGGTTTTCTTGGAACTCAAGCATAATATCCAATTTCGTATTATCACTTACAGCATTGGCAGCTGCTTTTTTTATCTGTCTTACATGACGAAGTCCCGAACTGCTTTTCTATTTTGCTAATTGTTCCTTGGGATTTTAAATGTTTCGTGAAATAAGCGAGAAACTTCCATTTGTGTCCGTGTGTTATCTCCATAACCAAACATTTGTAGAATGATTATTTTGTGTATTTCTGTTAACCGAACCATTTTTAAGATATTATTACGTACAGTAAACAAAATTCAAACGACAATAGCACTGTCACTGATCACTACTGTCATACAGGCAGACAACAAGATGCTAGGCTATGAGTTTTGACGAAAATAAACAAAACTGTTTTTTTTTTCAAATCAGTAAAAAGAAACGCAGGAATGGTTTTTGCTTAGTATCTCAATATCAAGAACTAAATGGGAATAATTAAGTATTGAGTGCAATGCAGCGAATTTTAACACTTAATATTTCCAAAACAGTTGAAGATAGGTGTAGGATATTGTACATGAAATATGTCTACAATTTTCTAGAGAATTCAAAAAATAAATAATATACAGGACACTCTCTCTCTCTCTCTCTCTCTCTATATATATATATATATATATATATATATATATATATATATATATTTGTTGAAAAATGCGCATTTAAAAATTCGTTACCGAATTTATTCCATTTAGTTGTTCCACACTGTATGTGGTGTATGTTTTTTGCACAAAATAAAAACATTTTTGAAGATTTTTTATCAAAATGACCCTCATATCTACCCTTAATATTTCATATATTGATCATTATGCAAGATTCGTTGGTGATTCATTCATACCTTCTAACTGGTTGTTTCCACAAAACGACACCGCATGCCGACGGCCGAAAACCAATTCAATATTTTAAAGACTATCGATATATCCGAATTACAACCAACGAATTCATTGTTCGAAAGTGATACATCTTCCGGTAATTGAACGACGATTTTAATGAAAAAATAGGATATGACTATTGTTCTCCAAATACAGTAGACGCGGCTGGTGTACGTGTCTCGGAACACACATATAAGAACGATGTCTGGACGATTTGTATGCAAGAGAAACCACGATGACGCCAATCGCACACTAGCTGACTACCATATCCATTGAAATTGAATGCATACTTGGAACTTCTATATTTAAAATATGACTAAATGACAAACTGTGTACAGCTGTATTAGGATTTAATTGTATTTTACCTTAGATACGTTGTGCAAATATAGAAGAATCGGTTACTGATTCAAGTGTGATAAACTTATTAACCTGATGACATCCTTCAAGTTGGACAATTTATGAAACATTAAACTTTGATTGAATATGAATAATAATGTCTTAAAATTGGCATACATAATTATCAAAAAATATATACAAAGTTTGATGGTATACAGCATAGTGCAAAAGAAAATATACATACGTATAAACACAAAGTTTTGTACCCTAACACCAAACTTTTATTTTTGCACTCGTCGCACGTTTCAACAGTAAAGCTGTCATCATCATGGAGTAAACCAAAACTGAGAATATTTACAATTATGCCTTAATATCTTAAAACTTAAAAACTATCGGTAAATTTGTGGGGAAACCCAACATGCTAATTCACTAATCCCTAATCACCTGACCCTTCACCAAAATAAGGTAATTGGGTTATTAAATACTTAAGTCCTTAATATACAAATTTCTACTTATGTACGAGGGCTGCCTTTCATATTTCGGGATTGGACAACCCTAGTGTTGCAATCTGACAACTGACAGCTCTATCGTAAAGTTTAAGTTTGACACTTTTGAGGTTATACCTACTCAGAACGTTTTGACATACGAGCGCTATGTGTTGTTTACAGTAACTTGTCGTGAACATTTTCATGCGATTATTTTTTACAACTTTCGACGTGGATTAAGTCAGCAAGAGTGCATGGATGAACTTAATTTAATTTTTGGCGATGAAACTCCATCAAGAACCACTGTTTATCGATGGTATGGTGAATTCAATCGAGGTCGTCGTTCACTCCAAGACGAATTTCGTGAAGGTCGTCCAAAAACAGTTGTTGTTCCGGAAACCATTGATGCTGTGCGCGAACTGATATTGCAAGATCGTCATGTGACCTATAGTGAGATTGAGTCAACCTTACACATTAGTGGGACCAGCATACATTCAATATTGCATAAATATTTGAATGTCAAAAAAATTTGTTCGCGTTGGATCCCACACAATTTGTCAATCGCTCAAAAAAAGGCTCGTGTCGATTGGTCGAAAGAAAAGCTCAAAAAATACGATCACGGTGCTTCAAAACACGTTTATGACATAGTGACAGGTGACGAATCGTAGATTTACGCGTATGAGCCCGAAAGTAAACAGCAGTCGACTGTATGGGTGTTTCAAGATGAACCGAATCCAACAAAAGTTGTTCGCGCACGAAGCACTTCCAAGCAAATGATTGCCTGTTTTTTCGGAAAAACTGGACATGTCGCAACCGCATCACTAGAATAACGCAGAACAGTCAATTCTGAGTGGTACACAACCATTTGTTTGCCAGTTGTCTTCCAAGAAATGAGGAAAACCAACCCTCGAAGACGGATCACTCTTCACCACGACAATGCGAGCTCTCACACATCGGCTCAAACAACTGCATTTTTGACCACTCAAAACATCAATTTGATGAGTCATCCGCCGTATAGTCCTGACTTGTCACCAAATGACTTCTTTTTATTCCCTTACGTAAAAAACAAACTGAGAGGTCAACGTTTTTCGACACCTGAAGAAGCGGTTGCTGCGTTCGGAACACATGTTTTGGAGATACCTCAATCAGAGTGGAAAAAGTGCTTCGACAATTGGTTCAAACGCATGCAAAAGTGTATAGATCTTCATGGGGAATGTTTTCAAAAACAATAAAGCGATTTTCGATGATTAATATTTGTTTTTGTTCTCTAATCCCGAAATATAAAGGCAGCCCTCGTAATAAATTATAGAATGAGCTATTTGGAATTGGACCTTTGTCGAAATTCATAAGGTTATTATTTTTATATAACATTATGCTTTCGTACGAGTCCAATTCCTTACAATTATTGACTTGTCTAACTAATATAACGAATTTAAATCTATAGAGTAGACTATTTTCCAAAACATTATGTGCTACACTAGATCTATCAGATCTCTCGTATTTAATATGTGCAAAATGTTCTTTAAATGTTGTTTGATCTCGTATATTCCCGACTTTTCGAAATCGTTAGGTTTAACTTTGGGATTGCCCAATAGTTTTTGTAAAGTTTCCATTGTTCTATGTACTAACATTATACCAAGTTCCCTAAATATTATTTTAAAGCCTTTAGTATAATGATTATATGAGACAGAGATAAACTTGTATTCTTGTTTCTCGTTTCGAAAAGTTGACACTTCATTCATGAAAAACATGCCTTCAATACTTCCTAAAAATTTACAGCCCCCCTCCCCCCGATCTAATAATTTTACTGATTTGCCCCTATCTAAGCTAGTTTTTTTTCTGATTTGGCTCTCCCTAAATCAAAGCTGGGTACTTACCTTGCGGAAATAAGAACGTATGTCATATGAAAACTGACATAAATGATGCTCAGTATATGGGGACGTTTAATAGTTTTCATATAGCTCAGGTCATTTACGGTGAAAAGGACCTTTTGGTGACAAAATTAATAGTAGAACAAAACCAACATCAATGAGTAACAATTTAGTTTTTTAACTTTTACACAAAATCCACCTATAAAATCGTTATTGCTACTATGGGCAATGTTGAAGAGAAATGAAAAACCTACAAATGAGCTACTATATGCTGAATTTCGTTAATTGGTTTCTGAGATAATGGCATCTTTACCCGAAATTCCCAAGAAATAAATAATGGCTTATATATTTTTTTATTTTATAGCTAAAATATTCTTATTAACTGAAAGGGTAGATCTTCTCTCACCCAATTCATTCTCACCCAATTCATGTTCTAAAAATAAATACTGCACCCCCGGTAGTTTTTGTAAAATTTCAGTCAATCCTATGAAATACATATTTTTTTGAAAGGCCACATTACCTCACCGGATGACCCTATCATTATGAATAAACCACCTATGAAAAGTACAAGAGTTGATCTCGAAACCCCTCATCTCACTTTTTCAAAAGTATAAATACATATAAGTACCGAAAATATTTAGCCATTCCCTATAAATTTTCTGGTCGTATCCTTTCGAAAAATTGTTAAGGGGTGGGACCTGTGTACCTATATCCTTATAATAAATAATCTTAATGCAAATTTTAATTTTAAGCAGATATATAAAGGAATCTACTATTCCTTTGTTTACACTTTTAGTACATTTTATAATTAATTATTTTATAAAAGTGAAACGCTGATACAAATTGATAACAGTTATTAACAGAATAATATAAAAAATGGTATTGTTCAATTAGTTAACAACGCAATTTTTATGTTGTTCAATTCAGAGTCATGTTAAGAATTTTTTTTATTAATAAATACTAATTAATGGCAAGCCAAATTTATTTCTTTAGTTATATATGTTTTGATCTTTTATTTAAACATTTACAAATGGAAAAATCGCTTGCAACAGCCTTTGCATTTTGCATATTATGATTGCTCCGTCATTATCATTTGTGGGTAAATGGAATTTAGGTATTCAATTTGGCCAAATTTATTACATAAATCCATATTATCCAAGAAATATAAATATGTGTCTACTTAAAATTAAATTTTCCATTAAGATTATTTATTATAACAATATAGTTACACAGGTAGGCACCCCTTAGCAATTTTTCGAATGGACTCGTCAGAAAAATTGAAACCAAAGGCCAAATGTTTTCAATACTTATATTTATGTATGCTTTAAAATTGGAAAAAGTGAGATGAGGGGTCTCGAGATCAACTCTTTTACTTTCCAGCGGTGGTTTGTTCATAATGATAAGGTCACCCGCTGAGGTAATATGACCTTTCAAAAAGATATGTCTTACATAGGATTAACTGAAATTTTGCAAAAACTAGCGGGACTACAGTATTTATTTTTAGAACATGAATTGGGTATGAAAAGATCTACCGTTTCAGTGAATCGAAATGTTTTAGCTATAACATAAAATATATATAAGCGATTATTTTTTGTTGGATTTTCGGGTAATGATTCCATTATCTAAGAAACCAATTAACGAAATTGAGCGTATAGTAACTCATTTTGTAGGTTTTTCATTTCTCTTCAACATAACAAACACGGTTTCATAGGTGGATTTTGTGTGAAACGTAGAAAACTAAATTGTTATCAATTCTTCGCGGTTTATTTGTTATAATACAAAAACGCATAGATAAAAAATGTCGAATTTTATGTTTTATCATTAGAACAAGTTGATGTAGGTTTTGTTCCACTATTAATTTTGTCACGTATTTTTGTAAATGACCTGGGGTAATACGATACACGTCCTCATTCGAGTGTTAAAGCGATCAAATATTATCATAGATCGGGGCCTTGAACATTCCGACTTTGAATGGCAAAATACACCCCCTACTTCGACCGATTGTTTCACAAGATCAAAATAATTTCAAGTTTGTTATTGTTTCCATAATTTAAATTTTTCCACCCGGTATAGGCATAGTGAAACGGATTTTAACGATATCTCCAACCGTATCTGAATTTCTGAACCATCAAAATAAAAACAAGAAGTCGACTAAATATTTCACATTTTGGGGCTTTATCTATGTTTCGATTCAAATACTCGTTCAAATACCTACGAGAAGTACTATAAATTTAAATTATCTTATAACAGTCCGTAATATTAACAATCCTATTCATAACTGCGCTCTAATATAATTAAGTTAAGGTACAATCACTTACCTTTCAGTAGTGGGATCAGCACAGTTCAGAGGATACTTCAATTCAATAACTTCTCCATTTTTTTCTCTTAGTTGGCCTTGCTTTTCCATATAATATTGAACCAATTCTGAGAGGGTTGCGAATTTTTCCCCTCCATAGAGATCATAGAAATCACCGGAGTTCTGAATTTTGATGTGAGTGACTTCTCCATTACGCCTATGGACAATAACACATGATCAATGATCACACATGACTACTTCAGTCTTTCTTTATGTATATTTTTCAAAATTGTATTGATATCGCAGATAACACTACTCTACTTGGTTGGGGCCTGTATAATACTGGCTGAGTTATCTATTCCCAGCTTAGAGCAAATAAATCAAAAGATGATTATTAATGAAGAAGCAATATATGACAGGAAATGTAATCTAAATCGAAAGAAACCCACAAGATTGGATCTCATCACAACCGAATGGTGTCAAATCATACACACCAATCTAGCTCCTGCACACAGTCACCGAAATGTTTGAGAAGATGCTTCTGAAAAGAATAAGGCAACTAACAGATTGTAATAACTTAATCCCAGATTTTCAATTTTGAGTCAGGTGTTTTGCCTGCACAAAAAACCTGCCCATGAAAAAGAAAGTTTGTCGAGAAATCTATATATAAATAGGCAAAGACAAAACGGTTAGTTACCATTTTCTCCTCTGTCCCTCAACCGATTTATTTGATTTTTGTTTTATTTAGTGGTTACTGACGACCTTCAGTGCAGAATGCTAAAATATATTTATAATATTGATTCATTCATTAAATAAAGTAAAATAAAAAAATCATAATTTACGTCCACAGTGCCGCCAGTTTGCGTGGAGAGAAAATCGTATTTCTTAACAATGTGTTAACATTGGTTAATGTACCTTTCCATTTCAATGAACTTACAAAAATTGTCAACATATATTATTTAACAAAAATTAACAGGTGGTGCATTGTATTTCTTAAATGTTTTGATATAATCCCCCGATGAAAACTTTTACGTAAGTAAACTAACTATTGAGAGATTATAAAGCTAATTGATACATTTGATTTCAGATCCACTCAAGTTGAATATGTTTTTTTTAAATTTTATGCCATGTGCAAATGAAAATTGAATAAGCATTAGTAATATATTGCTGTTTTATTCGATATTAGGTAATCTTTTAAATTAATTTTAGCATGTCTAAAATATTAACAGTCAGTCAAAAATTGTTAAATGTTCTTTTAACGAGATGTGATATGCTGCAAATATATTTTTACTTATTTATCTAACAATATAATACATATAATGTTTTGTTTATTTACATATATCTTATTATATGTAACTCTCGCAAACTGTACTATGACTGTCGAAATTTCATTTCGGAGTTTTGACGTCTACAAATTGATTGCTCGGGAAAAATCGTATTACCGAGAAAGAACGAAATTGTGACAATAATTATGACAGCTGAGTTTTGAAATTACAAAAGTTTCAATACAGGATGATTTAGAAACATAGTTGAAAAAAATTTTGAATACAAATTGATGTGTAGAATCTTATAAGAATTTTATCGCTATTTAATATTTTTTACAGTAAAAATTGCTACTTAGACGATTTTTGAATGGGTAAAAAGTTATGTGTTCTCATGTTCTAAATTGACTGAGATATAAGGCGTTGTATATTATAATTACACAGGGCGATTCCAGACATGTTAGAAATCATTTTTTTCGTGGGTGGCATATATAGGGTGTTTAAAATATAGAGTAGAGTGCAATTATAATTAATAAAATAATTATATAGGGAAACCCATTAGCGGTTGATTTTGCAGGGTTCTTGGAATAGAGGGCGCAATAGAATTACAGTTAAACAGGGTGGTGCAAAAAATATAGAGAGATACATATATAGGGTGGCGGAAATGGATATGCAACATTTCGTAACCCATAAGCAATAGTATATATAAGGAAGATGAAATATAGGAATTATACATATACAGGATGATTATAAAAAATGTTAGAAAAGGAAATGATTTATAGAGTAACCCACGATGAGTTCCATATATATGATGAATGAAATATAGATCGGAGTAGAATTATAGTTGCAGAAGACAGTTTTCATAAACAAAAAGAGTAAATAGGGTGACTTGTAAGCAGTCGCATATGCAGAATGGTTTAACGGGTGGTTCAAAAATGTTAAAAAATATGCGTGGTTACATATACAGGGTGGTGGAAATATATAATGAGATGGAATTATTATAATGAGTATTTATATAGAAATTATATATAAATGTTAGAGAATTGAGTGCAATTATAGTTATAGAGGGTGGTTAGAAAAAACAATTATGTAGGATAACCCATTAGCGGTTGAATTGTTGTCATATTAAATTAAGAATTACGAATTTGAACAAATAAAGTCATATTAATTATATCTGAAAAAGAACATGAATTTCGTTACTTATTTGTAAAAGCGAGATGTAAGACGGACATCTAGGATTTCCGAGAAAACTATCACACAGAGGTTCCGAATCTGGATCCTTTCCGTGTAATTGCTGTTCTTCCTAAAGTCCTAGGATAGAATGTCAAGATAAAATTTTCAGGTTACTTAACCTGCCAGAGATATTGACACAATTGGTCGAATTTCGACCACTGGGCGACAGCTAGTTATAATAATAATACGTCCATACTGTCAATGCCAAACAGATAAGTGTTTCTAACACATCATGTAGTATATCAAATGAAAGGGCTCATTATGGCGAAAACAAATATATTTTTTTCATATTTTTAAAATGAATTATTTAAAAGATATTAATAAAAATACAAAAATGTTTACCCATTCCCCCTACCTCATCTCCGAAACTATAAGCCGCAAAATTAAAAAAAAATAGAGATATAGGGCCTCACCTGAATGTTACTGGAAAAATAAGAAGAAACACTTAATATTAATTTTGGGGGCAAATTACAGAATTAAATGAAAAATATAAAATAAAAATTGATTCTAAGGCATAACATAATATATCCAAGCAAAGGGCTCATTATGTCAAATACAAACATACTTTTTTCAGATTTTTTAAAATAAATTACTCATTCTCCTCCCCCTTATCTTCGAAACTATAAGATATAAAAATTTAAAAAAAATGGAGAAAGAGGACCTCACCTGAACTTTATTGGAAAAATAAGGAGAAACCCCTAATATTAATTTTAAGGGGCAAATTACAGCATTAAATGGAAAACATAAAATTAAAATTATTTCTAAGGCATCATGTAATATATCAAATCAAAGGGCTCATTATGACGAATACAAATATATTTTTTTCATATTTTAAAATATATTAACAAAAAATACACATTCTCCCCTTTATTCCCCAAACAATATGATCTACAATTGTTTGTTTAGGAAAAAAATACGAAGAAATCCCTAATATTAATTTTGGGGGCCAAATTATAGAATTAAACGGAAAATAAAAAAATAATTTAAGGCATCATGCAATACATCAAATGAAAGGGCTCATTTTGAGGAATATAAATATATTTTATTCATATTTTTTAAATTAATAGTTTCCACGATATTAACAAAAAAATTTAAAAAAATCTCATTTCCCGCTTTATTTCCGAAACCATACTACCTAAAATTTTGAAAATAATTTGGGGTACTGGGGCTCACTTGAAATTTATATTAATAATATTAATTTTGGGGCCAAATTATAGAATTAAATGAAAAATAAAAAATAAATTTTCAAACGCATTATGTAATATCAAATAAAAGGCTCATTATGTGAACTACAAATATCTCATATTTTTAAATCATTTGTTTAAAAGATGTTAACAAAAATATTAAACATCGACTTATTTCCCACTTTCGAAACTACACTATCTAAAATTTTGAAAAATATAATTCATTTGTATTTTTAAATAATTTGTCTAAAAGATTTAATAATTTATTATTTAAAACTTGACCTATTTTCCCCTTTATCTTACAATCTACAGAGCCTAAAATTCAGACAGTAGATTATAAAAGGCTTCCCTGAAAGTTTATTAGTAAAATAAAACTCTAATGTTAATTTTAGGGGCCTAATGAGAAAATTAAATACACATTTTTTCATAAAAATCAAGCCAATTATGTAGCAGATAAAATAAAGTCTAGGTGTGGAGATATTAGGGTAAATATAAGAAAATGCACTCATTCCCTGCTTGTCTGAAACTGGAATATTAGAACCTTGAATTATTTATTTAGTGATGTTTAGTTGTTATTTCAAAATTTAGATCGGTTTGTGAATCATACTATGACGAATATATATTTTCCTTGATAATGGTAATTAGATTATCTAGATTAGTGGTATCCTATATGTAAATCCTAACTTTGTAACTTCTATTGCATCATCGCTACTCAAATTTATGTTAAAAAACACTTAGAACTAAGAATGTTATAATTGTAATACCAATAAGAATACTAAAAATTGTCTCAAGTGATTCATCTATATCGAGAAAATTGTGGTTGCTTTATTAATTCCGTCTTTGGGAATTCTCATTACAAAATGTGATAATCAATTGCATTTGTGCAATATTATCACCCATTTATTATTACTAGTGCTGACCCAAGGGCGCTGACCATAATTTATTAAATTTTACATTTGAACTTTGAACATTAACGAGAATCTTTTGTGAGAGTGTATCTCTATAATAATTTATATTTAAAAAAGAACCGACTTCAGCTGACTTAAAATAAAAACAGTTTAGAAACCGTGTGCAACCAATCACTATTTTCAGACGTATCTTCTTTGTTTATCCGATTTAAGGTACAATTAAAAAAAAAATTTAGCGTATTTTTATCTCTCTCTCTTTTTCTCCCTCTCTCTTTGTCCCTCTCTAATTTTTATTCTTTGTCTATATTTTCTAAATATATATTTTTTATTTGTGTTATTATTTGGACAACTTTGTATAAAAGGAGCTCTAATTCACTCTATATTGCATCCACACTGTAAGTGCTTCTGTGTATTGGTCACCTCTATATAACTCATTGTTCTTTTTCTGAAACACCCTGTACAACTATAATTCAACTCAACACAATATTACAACGGTCCTGATATCTTTAAAACCACCCTGTATAAGTACCTATACATCCTATCCACAGTATTGACTATTTCTATTGTTTAAATTATTCCTGTATACCAATGATTTTAATTCGCCCCATATGTCTAGCATTCCATTTATGTAACTGCTCAAGGTCTACCCTATATAACAAAGTTCATCTTTTTGAACCACATTTTATGACTATAATTTTACTTTACCATTTATTTCAATCACCCGGTATATGCAACTGCTTCTAAACATTTTTAAACCCATGTCTATAATTATACCCCGTCATACGTCCTATAATTCAAATATCCTAACTGCTTATGCTTATATAACAAATTGTTGATACACCCTGAATTACAATAATTTTACCCCATGCTTATTTCAAACACCTTGCCTAAGCAACTACTTATGTTCCAAGCTATATAACTTTTTTTTTGTATAACTGTAATTATACTCCACCTTATATTTCAACCATCCTGTATATTCAACTGCTTCTGGCAATTTTTAAAGTCCTTTGTATAACTGTTCTATAACGCAAACATCCACTCTGTATAACTATAGTTTTGCTCTATTCTTATTTCAACCACCTTGTATACGCAACATGTGCTACTTATGTGCTACCCAATACAATATTTTTGGAACCACCTTTCTGCAATTTCATGCGACAATAAGCCCCCTAAATTAACTTCGTCTCTAAAAGAAACTTACTTCAAACTATTTAAAATGAAAACCATTACAAACACCCTGTACGATATACTTGCATAGCATATCTTGACACTTAAACTAGATATTTATGAAGAAAATTTGACATTTACCATGATGATAACAGTTTTTTTGCATATATTTTTCCGGTTTTCAGAAAAATGTTAAGTTTTACGTTATAGAAAAATATACGGAATCAAGCTGGAACATATCTTTGTAGAACACAACTTATAATATTCGAATTTCTTGAGCGGTTTTACAGAAAACAGTGAAGATTCATTGAAATTTACTGAAATCTAGTCCCTTGTTAACTTTTTTTCTGATTTTCTGGAAAACCGTAAATCTCATGTTATAGACAATTATATGGGATGTTTCTGTAATGTTCATTAATATAATGCAGTTTAAATCATCCAAGCCGTTTTTGAATAATCGCTCGTCATACATAAAAAAAAAGTTGCAATTTTGGAAGTCGGTTAAAAAACAAAGATGAGGCAAAATTTGAAAAGAAGGGGAGGCCTTTGCTATCTGCATTACGTCATTTGGATTAAATTTATAGCAATAATTGATTTTCTAGTTATGGCTATGCAACATGTTCGATGAAATTGTCGGCGGATTTCTTCGTAACCTAAATGTTTCAGTCATTTACATATCAACCGATTTCATAAATAGAGATGACAAACAACTCAATGAAAACTCTAATCTTTAATGTCTTTTCTATTTTCCGCTGATTGATGATTTCTTGCAAAAGACCTTCGGTATATTGTGAAAATAATATTATATTAATGAAATAATTAAAATTTCAACAAAAATTTACAAAAATTAATTTATACGAAAATTAGTACTACTTGTCCAAAAATCAATACTGATAAACAACACTGACTATTTTCCTACTGAACTATAGGCAACTCCAAACACTGGACAGTAAAAGATGGTCATCAAATGATGATCTGAAAGAACGTTACCCAGTCACTGCCATGTGTAGTCATTTGACTGTTGTCGTGGCAGAGCCACAAAATAATCAAACCTCTGTGGTAGAGCCTTTTGAATTTTAAATTTTAGACATTTTTCGGTTACCAACTTTAACGCCAGCTATATAAGATTTTAAAGAAAAAAATATACTTTATAAAAAAATATTTTACTGTAGAATAAATGTAACCTAATAAATAATAATAATAAAAATGTCAATGATATGTTTATTATAAGTAAAAGATAGACACCTTATATTAAAAGCCAGGACTTTGTAATGTAAAATAAATTAACTATAATATATCCACATTGTCAGGAAACAATGACTGACTTGTAGATTATACACCTAACATGAATTATTTAAAAGAACTAACGTAACCTTCTAACGAAAGACATGCACATATAATTTTCACTTATGGTTATAATTTTCAATATAAATAATTTGGTCAAGTGCGAGTTGGACTCGCATACTAAGGGTTCCGTACCACCTTCAAGATTCTAATATTCCAGTTTCAGTCAAGCAGGGAATAAGTGCAGTTTCTTATATTTACCCTAATATCTTTTAAAGGAAGCGTTTTAAATTTATAATTTTTTTAATATTTTTGTTAATATCTTTTAAATAATTTATTTTAAAAATATTAAGAAAAAAATAATTTGTATTCGTCATAATGAGCCCTTTGATTTGATATATTATTTGATCCGTTAGAACCAATTATAACTTTTTATTTTCCATTTAATTCTATAATTTGTCCCCCAAAATCAATATTAGGGGTTTCTTCTTATTTTTCCAGTAAAGTTCCGGTGAGGCGCTATACCTCTATTTTTTTCCAAAAGTGTACAGCTTATGGTTTCGGAGATAAGGAGGGCAATGGGTAAATTTTTTTATATTTTTGTTAATATCTTTTAATTAATTTAATTGATCCCTTAGAAACAATTTTAATTTTATTGTTTCCATTTAGTTCTGTAATTTGCCCCCCAAAATTATAACTAGAGGTTTCTCCAGTAAACTTCAGGTCAGACCCTATACCTCTAATTTTTTGAAAACTTTACGTTTTATACTTTCAGTGATAAGGGGGGGAGGGTAAATTTTGGTATATTTTCGTTAATATATTTTTAACTATTTTTTTTTAATGAAAAAAACATATTTGTGTTCCTCAGAATGGGACCTTTCATTTGATGTATTACATGATTCTGTAAAGTTCGGGCAACGTTTTATATTTCCTATTTTTTTTTCAAAATTTTAGGCTCAGTAGTTTCGGAGATCTGGGGGGGGAATGGTCGATTTTTTTAGTTTTTCACTCCAGAACTACCCCTAAAATCAAAATTTCTTACGATATGTACCCCTGATTGAGTCACCAAACTATACATTAATACCAAATTTCAACGTCTTCCGTCCAGTAGTTTAGGAAAAAATTGCTGTGATGTGACAGAGGCAGAAATCCGGAGTGATATTATAAGGGTATCCGTATATTGTATATAAGGAAACCTAAAAATCAAATTCATTTCATTCACTATATTTAATAATATTTTTGACTTGAGAATAAAAATTTCAGTATGTAGTCTAAAAGTGTATTTAAGTGAGTATAATAGGACGAAATTAGAATATTCATTCAGACATTTTACAGTTTTGATTTCAACTTGTAGGAAGAAAATGGAAGAAATTCACTCAAAAGTAAGTATGAATGTGGAGTACTATTATATTACAAATAAGTATGATACATAAGTAGATATTGATAAACCTTTAACCACAATATATCTTAAGATTCAGTATATTTCATTTACCTAGTAACCCAGGAAGAGAATCAGATTTCTTCTTAATGAGCCTTTATACATCCTGATTGGATCACTTTTTACTGAGTAAACTCAGAAAAACTGGTCAAAAGTGGATTTTTTTCAAAAATTTATAACTTTCTGGAAACTAACATCAAAACGATAGTTTATGATGTTAAGTTTAAATGGGCTCACGATGGATACTATTGAATAATTAATATTTGAAGAATTGGAATTTAAATTATTATTAATTATTTTGAAAACACAATTTTTGCAAAATTTCAAAATTACAATATTCTCTTGAGACTCAAGTTTAAACCGGTCAAACTTTGTGAGCCTATTTGAAGTAAGTAAGTCAAGTGATTTGTGAATTGGTTAATTTTCATGCTAGAGACTTTTACACAAAACCAAATTAAAGGATTTTTTTAACCACTTTAAAAAAATATTTATAAACTTTTCCCAAAAAATGCATTGATCTTCAGTTATTTCATGATACACCTTTCAATTTTTGTTTTGACAAATAAAACAAAAATTCAACAAGTTTTAACTCCGTTTGTATTGGATCTACAGAAACCACAAGCCCAACATTTTTTTTTGTTTTTATAAGCTACATATTTGACGTAAATGGTATTTTTAAAGTTTGTAACGAAAAACCCTATGAAAACATGTTTTTTGGTTGAAAATCGATAATTTCACTTGCGATTAACTCGAAAAGAATTGACTTTCAGAAAAAACTTTATGGAGCAAAAGTTGCTTAAAATTAGTCAATTTATTCATTCCCGAACTTTATTTTCATATAATATCTTTAAACCTCCAGGAAAAAAGCAACCTCTGGCACAGGGTCAACTTTGAAGCAAAGGCTAAGTTGTACTCAAATCCATTTTTTTAGGAAAATCAGCAGAAAAGAGAACTGATTGTTTGCTTAGTGTTATGTTACAAAAAAGGTTTGGCTTTGATTAACTGTCACAACCCTAACACTTTTACAAAAATCAGATTTTTAAAAAATAATGTTTGATTACTTTCTACAGAAAAGTATTTTAATGCACAACCAAGTTGATGAGAAATACTGTTTCATTCATTTTCACTGATGTTAGTCAGAAAGTTAGGTACTTATTGAAGGAAGTAACATCATCATGTCAAAAATTGCATAATTTCATCTAAAATGTTGCTCTCCAGAATTTATCCATTATTAAAATTTAATAGTAATAATTCTAAAAGGATTGTACAAAGTGTTTGGCACTCAAGTCATGTGTATAACTACAGATGTGCACCACCTCCACCTCATCGCAGCTTAGTACTGGCAGCAGAAATTGTACAAGGTTTTGCTTGGTGGTGGATGCTTTGGCATCTTTGGACAGAGCCCGAACACTTTTATAAAAACCAGATTTTTAAAAAATAATGTTTGATTACTTTCTACAGAAAAGTATTTTAATGCACAACCAAGTTGATGAGAAATACTCTCTCATTCATTTTCACTGATGTTAGTCAGAAAGTTAGGTACTTATTGAAGCAAGTAACATCATCTGCAGATGTGATATAAGAAAATATTTAAATTCAAACGAAAACAGAATGATGTCATTCATTAATCAATTAAACAAAAACTAGATGTAGTATTTTAGTTTACTGAAAACAGTTTTTTTACAATTTGGATAAATTTCCAATAACTTAATAAAAATAATTTCTCTTGACATTAATTTATTCATCCATGACAATTGATCTACAACCATCTTACAGTATTATAATGGTAATTTTGATTCTATTGAAACTAATATCTATTAATGAATACTTTAGATTTTGTAAACAATAGTATTTGATATGTAACACAAGATTTTAACAAAGATATGTATTTCTTCATGTGAATTTTCACTTAATATAATTTTATCTTCTCTTGTGACACAAAATGCCAACTGCCAGTTAATTTTTTGAATAAATGAGTGCTTTTGAAATTACTCAAAAAGTTAATAAGGTCCTTGTTCCTTGTTATCAATAAATGTAGTATAACTTAAATTTAAGTACCTAATGTTGAAATAGTTTCAATATATCAACAGGCATCCATAGACATGCAATATAGTAGGTTAACAATTCATTTTTCAGTGATAATCATGAAGTCAATATTGCTGAAAAAAAATGTTTTTTTCTATGTACTTACATTCATTGAATGATTCTCATATTTAAAGCACTGCCAATCAATACAAATTCAAAAAAACCGACAAGAAATACGTTTAATTGAACACATTGTGCACACTCACCTAACAGATAAGGTAAAATCCCCTGGATTTGAAGAACTAGGTCGTGCCAGAAAACTACAATCCACCCCTCTATCCATCAATAGTTCTTCAGCCTCTATTCCAGTAATGGTGGGCCAAAACCACCTGAAATTTGCATTTTTGATGATCTGAATCATTTACCGTTGCGGGTCCCATTGAAATTTTCACCATAAACACAATAAATAATAAAAAAACTCAACCTAGGCGGTTGATTTTTTTTGACAGACTACTACCGCTAAATATTCATTAAGCAATTCTTCTACAATTTGCACTATAAAATAGTAAGTAATAAAATAAATACCTTCTAGAACTCATTTTGTGGATCTAATTGGAAAAAAATAGTCAAAAGAATTAATTATTCTCAAGACCTAACTTTTACATTGAGCCGCCATCTTGAATATACGGGGATAAACGTTTGGCTGAAAATTGATAATGCAACAGGCTCAGTTTTTTTATCATTTTTTCTGAAGTTTCATGCAAAAGAAAAAACTAATTTCAACAGAATTATTAAATGTCTGTTCATCTGGTTCAACACTAAATATAAAACTTGTTTCTTATTTTTGATAATGGTTTAATGTCAACATCTCAATCAAGACAATCACTGAACCTGAAAATGTATTCTGGTGTAAAATAATAACGCCGAATTAAAACAATAACATTTATTTACTATGACAAACTATTTCTAACATATACTACATTTTTAAAGTGGAAGCTGAATCTTGTAGAATATCTGAAGATCCTTCTTCTAACAGTTTCCTATTTTCTGCTTCCTTTAATTGTTGTATTTGGGGTCTTACATCGACTACATACCGGTATCCTTTGTAAGCAAACGCAGACAATCCATAAATTGTAGCAGCTATGCAAACACAGACAAACCCCTTTTGTAAATTGTCCAGGTAATACCCAACTTTGGGTCGTTTCCTCATTTTACTTAAATATTCAACTCGGCCTATATCCTAAATATTATTTTGAGCCCTTAATTCTTAATTGTAATAATTCTTGATTAAAAGGTGGTGAAAATTTTTCCTTTATTTTTAAATTTCTAAACCAAAAATTTTAACCTCAATTATTGGATTTTTAATCCACGAATCAATAGAATAAAGACAATCATAGGCACATACAAATCACAAGCACAAGTCATAAAACTATAAATATCAGAATCAAATAGGATAATAAAAGAAGATGAAGCATAACTTGAAGTCGTGAATAACGTCAGTGTCAGTTGTCATTTCTGTCAAAACTAACATGTCAAAAATTGCATAATTTCACCTAAAATGTTGCTCTCCAGAATTTATCCATTATTAAAATTTAATAGTAATAATTCTAAAAGGATTGTACAAAGTGTTCGGCACTCAAGTCATGTGTATAACTACAGATGTGCACCACCTCCACCTCGTCGCAGCTTAGTACTGGCAGCAGAAATTGTACAAGGTTTTGCTTGGTGGTGGATGCTTTGGCATCTTTGGACAGAGCCCGAACATCTCTATGGTGAATTTGAATATCCAGATCCTTATAAATGGACTAACGAAGAATTGGGTATACCATCAGAATAATTATTATTTGTAAAATATGTAGTAGAGTTTATAACTTTAAATAAAATTGTATTGTTTTAATGTTTACTTACTCTTAGATAATTCAAATTGTTCTCAAACTGTTGTTAATTTAACTGTTTGTAAAATGAATCCCATTCACTTCATCAGCACATGACTGGGAAATATATATTCAACAGTACCTACTTTCAATTCTGCCTGAAAATGGGCAGATTGTATTACATTTTTTTAAATTTACTGACTTAGTATTTCAACAGTACATTTTAAACTAGTGTTTATAACATGTTCTAAGTCAGTCCATTATTTCATTCCCAAAGATCAAAGCAATAGAAAATCAGCTTCATAAACTTTACAAGTCTGTAACTTACTAAAATTGTGCAGTTTCTTTTTCATAAAGCTTACATTCAATTTTGTGAACACTGGTTTAGCACTCTCACTTAGCAAAAGTGTTGCTCCTTGTGTTACCTAGTATCATCTGAGAAAGTTTCATGTTAAAATTTTTGCAAATGTGCAAAATGGATTTGGAATAAAATAAATTGAAAGCATCAGCAAGTGATTGCTAGTCTCTAATGAAATAACCAGCAATATGAAGCTATATTGCCAAACAGATAGGCACAACCCAAACTTTAAGCAACATTTTGAGCTATTTAAAATATGCAGACTTATCAAGTATGTTAGTAACAGTTACTGATGAAACCATTACTCTACATATAGTTGAGCTCTGAATTTGAGACACACTCACTTTAGTCTTATGTAATTCCAAAGTTTGATAAAAGTCATATGATTTGAGATGAATTCCTTTTGCTTCATTGGGTCAGACTAGATGTTTATAAAATAATTTATATATTAATAATATATATAACTGACATTGAACAATTACAACAAAAAGTTCGACTTTTACTAACAAAAGCTCAAAATCACCATCCAAAGAGCTCTGTCGAACATACAACTTTGCCATGGTATGAAGAGGATTGACAGCTCTAAGTAAACTATTAGATCAACAAATTTCTATTTTACATAGTCATTTCCAGAAACTCGCAGAATTTTCTGATCTACATACAGGTTGATGACTCAACACCACTGCGACTGACACAACATGTCCAATTACAACACCAGACCACAGATCAGAAACTGCTGAAATGGAAAGAGAAGCCCCGTCATGGAAGACATATAAATGACGTCAACCAAAATTATGTCGACAATGCAGCGTCGAACTACTGGTTGATCTCTGGTCAAATGTTCCCTGAAACGGAAGGCTTTATATTGGCAATACAAGATCAAGTAATTCCAACTAAGAACTACCTAAAGTACATCGTTAAAGACCCTTCCATTAACAACGATAGATGCAGGTACGGTTGCCAAACATCTGAATCTATCCAGCATATCACAGGAGGATGTCAAGCGTTCGCTGCAACTGAATACAAAGAACGACACGATGCTGTGGCAAAAATGCTTCACCAGGAACTAGCACTGAAACATGAATTATCACACTCGGTAAGATTACCATACTATAAATATAAACCAGAATCTGTTTTAGAAAATAACAACTACAAGCTGTACTGGGACCGCACGATACTGACGGATCAGACAGTTGCTCACAATAGACCAGATATAGTTTTGGTAGATAAAGTCTCTCGCAAAACAACTTTAATTGACATAGCAAATTCCCAACAACAATAATATAAATATCAAGCAGGCTGAGAAAATAACCAAATATAGAGATTTGGAATTTCAAATAAAGACTCAGTGGAACACGAACTGTACCAATTGTTATGTCAACAACAGGACTAGTCCCAAAACTTCTATTAAACAATTTAAAATACCTCGGTCTGGGCGAACATCTTTACAAATAAATGCAAAAAACTGCTGCCACGACTCCATCCACGGACCTGAAAACCTGGCAAGGGCTCCCACAGAGCTAAACCCTTTTGATATCTAGGATATCTGGGGTTAAGTGAATTTTCCCCTAAAGGCACTGATAGAGTGCCTTAGAGGGAGTGTGATGCCATACATTGTATGGTCAAGTCGGCGATATATATAAATAATGTTTATAAAGTATCCTTTATAAACATTTTCAAACTCTAAAACTTCATCCCTTTTGCCAACCAACCAAACAAAATATTCTCTTTATATTTTTCCTATTTCATTACCCAGTTTTTCCAACATTCTGCTGACTTTGTAAAGTAGTATAGTGCTTCTATAGATGAGTTTCCTACCAATTTTAATGAATGCAGTCCACACTGGAAGAATATATAGCAAGTGGTAATTGGGGCTGGAAATTGGACATTTTTTGGGCATTATAACATAACCAAAGAAGTTATCTGTCAAGGATATAAAATATCCTTGGCTATCTGCAACAGATAAATATTTTTCAAAGGGGGGCAAATGTGGAGGAAAATTTAAAAAAATTGCTAGGATTAGTAGGTGTTCTTTACAGTCATCCTCACAGACATTCTAAGAGAAACATTTTTCTAACACTAGTTAACCAAACTTCCCACATAAATAAATATATTGTTAAAGAATCACAAAAAATCGCGTGTCTCAGTAAATATTGAACAAAACTAATTAGTATACATACTAATGAATATTTATATGCAAACAGGAACGCTGATTGATCATATTGTAGAGATTTATTTCTTTCAGAACATCTGCGAAGAATAAAAAAGGACAAGTAATTTTGGCACTTTTTCAATAACACCCTACTACACTAATCTCCTTACAATATTCAAACATTTATCTATTGCAGAAAAGAAAGGTGGAAAGAAAGTCCCAATGAACAGAAATAATAATCAGTTTTCCTCAACAATAATTTCAAATTAAATATAAAATTAATAAATTTCAAAATTTGCTGTTAATGCAAGCATTTTTACGTTGTTTCACACAAATGTAAGCTCCGAAAAAGAACTTCATTTCAGAAAGAAACTGACTTCAAATGTAACAAAATGAAAACCGTTATTAATCCTGTACGATGTAGTTTTGTCATGTCTTGACATTTAGGATTGAGATTTATGTAGAAAATTTGATATTTACATTGATCTTTACCGTTTTTGCACAAATTTTTCCCATTTTCTGAAAAACAGTGTTTTACCTTATAGAAAAATACAGGGAATCAAGCTGGAATATATCTTTATAGAATACAATTTAAAATATTCAAATTGATTGAGCCGTTTTAGAGAAAACAGTAGTCCCTTAATTCTAGTTTTTTCTGATTTTCTGGAAAACCGTAAATCTCACGTTATAGAAATTTATATGGTACCTTTTCGTAATATAAAAAAAGAAATTGCCGACCAATTGTTAACCTTCTCCTGTTTGAAAGTCGGTAAAAAACAAACATGATGTAAGCTTGTTGCTGGGAAACTAGAAAGTTGAATTTAAACTGATTTTCTACTGTTGTGAGAATTGTTGTTTTAACAAATATTTCAAAAGATTGTTGTCCCGGACATCTTCCTAACTATTCCTGAAATATTTCAGTGAAATCTTTTTTTAAAATATTTCTAAGTGGCAGCCAATTGGCAACTTCAGGATTCCTGGAAAGGAAAGTTCTTGATTTTAATGCAAAGAAATAATCAAATGTTGAATAAAATCTATATAACTAGCTAAGTTTCTGAAGCAGCACCAATAGTTGTAACGAATTTTGATAAAAAATACATTGAATGAAGAAGTTTTTCTCCTTTGTAATTACCTAACAATGAGTACATTAAGAGGTTAACACAATACAAAATATGCAAAAGGAACTCTAGATACGTTCATATATATAATAAATAGGAAATTGGAAAAAAGTTATTACATTTCAAAATTTGCAAACGTTCCACGGTCCAAATTAGACTTCATTCTCAAAGCCAACAGTTTGAAACCAAAATGTTTGATAAAGTGTGGGTTATTCCCAAAAAATCCATTAATATAATGAATTTTGGAAAGAGTATAACTATTATTATAGAATTACTGTCCCTATCCGATTTTGATAATGACGTTTTCTCATCAATAATAATAAGCTGAACTGCCTCTGTTAAATTTCCAATGACTAGAGGACATTATTGATCCAATATAGTATGTCACAAAGAACCTCAATAACGTTCAAACTAATTACGTACTAATTTCGACCATTGCGGACCACTACCTAGTTTTGTTCTGATAAGATCTTGTAAATTTTGTTTAACCCTCGTATAACAACTGTCAACCAGATGACAACCTGAAACGTTCAACCAGATGTCGCGTACCACGGACGAATCATAAGTACACTAGTAAGATTTCGTGTGAACGTGAACCCAACCCAAAAGTGGATTTTTTATAACTGATTTTAATTATATTTTTTTATTTAATTAGTATTACAAAGGTATTTATTCAATGATTTTATAATATATTCAGAATCATATTAGAATCGCGAAAAAAAATCTAGTTGCATCCGACTAACCAATATGACGCTTGGAATGTATAAAAATGGCAGCATTGATAATAATATCCCCGCATAATTTCATGCATTTTTTAACCACTTAAGATTCCAAAGAAACGTGACCGGATTGTATTACTAATGAATTAACGTGTATCTAGTTCTGTACCTGATCATGTCAGGTCGAACTGTGCATATGTATAGCGGACTTTGGTGATTACATGCACATCACACAAATTTTTGTTTCAGTGACTCAAAATGCAGACCATCAAATGTGTAGTTGTGGGTGATGGAGCCGTTGGTAAAACATGTTTACTCATTAGGTAAGTTCATATTTTTCATATATTTTTCTGATACATTAAAAAAAAATAATGTTTTCAGCTACACCACAAACAAGTTCCCGTCAGAGTATGTTCCCACAGTTTTTGATAACTATGCTGTTACTGTTATGATTGGAGGTGAACCTTACACTTTAGGATTGTTTGATACTGCAGGTAATAATTATTTTTTTATAGTAGTGTTTATGAAGCCAACTTGAAAACAGTTTTTGCCAATTAATGTTTTATTGTATTGATATATCCAGATAAGATGATCTTTACAAGCTAGAATTCAAGAAGTTGAAATCTTATATAGTGATTGCAAATCTTGATATACTCTTCAGTAACAATAAGCAAAATATTGGATATCTATTTAATATAATTTGGATAAGTTTGTGAAAATATAACAGTAATGGTAAAGCCAACTCAAAATCACGATATGTTAATTTACACTGAAAATTTATTGATTACTAGCCATTACCCATGGTTTCACCCACATATAGAATGTACAATTCTTTGCAAAAAGAAATAGCTTATGAAACATATAGGCTATCCTATATAACAATTTTTTCTAACTTTTCTGAACCACCCTATATAACTACAAATGCACCAATCCCCAAAATATTTCACCCAAACTGCAAGTGCTTGTGGGCCACCCTATATAATATTTTTTTTAACCATCTTGTATAACTGTAACTATACTTCACCCTATAGTGTGACCATCCTATATATCCTGCTGTTTATATGCCACCCAATATAATATTTTTCAAACATCTAACTTGCTTTTACCAAGAAGAAAGAAAGCTTGTCTAGATTCTAATTATATGATAAGAGATGATTGCCTTCCATGTGCAACTTTAATTAAGGATCTTGGTGTGTGGTTTGATACTAAAATTGCCGAAGCTACTAAATTATATGGCTTTATTGTCAGAAACTGTAAATCGCTTCATAGTATAGATGCTCTGAAAGTACTTTATTATTCTTTCGTACGCTCCAGGCTAGAAAATGCCTCGATTGTCTGGAAACCATTTTACAATTTTCAGAAGTTAGCATTAGAAAGTGTACAGAGAAAGTTTCTTAAGTATCTATGTTTTAAAATTGATGGAGTTTATCCCAATAGAGGAGTTAATGAGCAACTGTGTAATAGATTTAATGTGGAAATTTTGGAGCTCAGGCGAATAATATGTTTGCTCACTTTTCTATACAAGCTTCTGCATAATAAAATAGACGCAGTGAACTTGTTATCACAGCTTAATTTCAATGTACCTTCTGTTTTTCTCAGAGATCCAGTGGTTTAGGCATAGACGTTACAAAACTAACTTAGGCATAAACTCTCCTGTTTTTTGTATGACATAAAACTGTAACCTCATTTGTAGGGAATGTGATATTCATGTAGACTCTTTGTCTGTTATTTTGAATAGGGCCAACGCTTTATTTAGTTTATAATTTTTAACTTTATTTTTTATATCGCAGTTATCAAGTATTTGTTTATTTTTGTTTATTTTTTTAGTTAATTTTTAGTACATTTTGCTTTCTGTATTTTTTAAGGATTCTTTAATATTGTCCTGTTAATAGTTTTTTACTGTTGGGCAATAAAGTTTTATTTATTTTATTTATTTCAGCTATGTGACTGCTTATGGTCTACACTATATAACAATTATTTTTGATAACTTTTAAGCCACCTTGTAAACTATAATTTCTCTCCAGCCTGTATTTTTACCACATTCTATATGCAACTTTTTTATGTTAAAAAAGTGTGTTAAACACACTGTATAACTAACTTTGCTTCACCTCTTAATGTAATTTTTCCATATAGTAGGCTGCAACTGTTCATGGTCTACCCTATATAACAATTTAACATTTTTTTATCCACAATAAAACTGTAATTCTACTCTGCCCTCGAATTCAACCACCTTGTATATACAACTACCTAATACAACATTTTTTGTACCACTCTGTATAATTATAAATCCACCAATCCCCAACACATTTCTCCCTATCAACTTTTTGTTTGAATTGCCTTGTGTAACTAACTCTACTTCCATGTATATTTATACTGCTATATCAGTCTATCAGTTTTGAACCATCATGTATAACCAATTTTACTCTACAAAATATTTCAACCACTCTGTATAGGCATCTGCTTAGGGACATTTTTTAAACATGTAACTATAACTCTGCTCCACTCAATATTTCAACTATCTTATCTGCACATCTGCTTATAGACTATGCTATATAAGCAGTTTTCTGATATTTTTTAACCACCCTGGAAAGTATAATTTGTCTCCTTCTTATATTTCAACCACCTCATATATGCAACTTTTTCTAACATTGTTTTAATCACACTGTATAACTAATTTTAATTTGCCTCATGTTTCAGATATTGCATATATGCAACAGCTCATGTTCTAGCCTACACAACTTTTCAATCATTCGTTTAACCACCCTGTTTAACCATAATTCTACTCCTCCCTCTATTACAACTATTTTGCACATGCAACTACTTGGCCGCCACCCTATATAATATTTTCTGTACCCTTCATTGCAACTTTTTCTAATTGTTTGAATCACACAGTGTAACTATAACTTTCTTTAGCCCTATATTTTGGGTACTCCATATATGCTACTGCTCATGTTCTACCCTATAAAACAAAATATTTCAAATTTTTTTTTACCCATCCTGTATAATTTTAATTCTACTCCAGTCTATATTCGAACAATCTTGTATATTCAACTACTTTTGGGCCACCCAATGTAACATTTTTGTACCACACTCTATACTTACAAATCTGCACTTGTAGATCATAACATTTCTTTGTAATATATTATAAACCCACCTGTATACCTAATTATACTCCTCTACATATTTCAACCATCATATATATGCAACTACTTGTGGTTATTAAATAATTTTTTTAACCACCCTATAAACTATAAATCCACACCATCTTATATTTCAACCACACTTTATAAACAACTGTTTCTAACATTTTTTCAACCCATGTCATAACTATAAAAACTCAAGAACATAACTCAAATATCCTAACTGCTTACATACAATTTTTTTAAAATTTTATCCACCTTGTATAAATATAATTCTGTTCTACCTGTATTTAAACTACATTGGATAAACAACTATTTATTGGCCAAACAATTTTGTATATATACAGCTGCTTATGGGTGACCTAATTGGACATTGGATTTGAGGTTATTCAACCACTCTTTTGCAATTTTTTTGTTATTCCCCAAAATTCAGAAAAATTCGAACCAGAGATGCCACAACTATCTTTTAGAAAACAACTATAAAATTTAATTTCATGCCAAATAAATGTAGTGTTGTGCACTGGAATGTAAAAATCTAATGAAATTTGGATTTCTAGAGAACAAGCTTTTTTATGATCTATTTTCAAGCATTGGCAATAATATCTTATCAGACTTAAATCAAACAATTAATGCTCACTTGAATAGATTGAGAAAAGTCATGAGAAATCGTTTGATGTTTAAATAGTGGTAATTTAATTAAGTTTTCTTATTACTTATTTGCTGATTACATTTGGATTTGGTGATTCATTTAATAATTATGAGAAA
Organism: Octodonta nipae; assembly: GCA_034190945.1. Classification (NCBI taxonomy): domain Eukaryota; kingdom Metazoa; phylum Arthropoda; class Insecta; order Coleoptera; family Chrysomelidae; genus Octodonta; species Octodonta nipae. Next base: position 79,199,836 of record CM067223.1, on the reverse strand, counting down.
GATGTAATCAAATTAAATGTACTATTAATGATATTTAATGAATATAATCTTCATGAGATAATGAAATTTCTCTTTTTTGGGGTAAATTTTTCCCCAAAATTGTTCTTATTGGATCCAACCCACCAAAAACCAGAATTATCTTCCAATTGGCAAATTTATTTTTGCTTTTGACAGCATCGTTTTATATTCTTTGTATTTTTCCAGGCAAAATTTCCTTCAATTGAACCTAGGTTACAAAAATCCATAAATTATTTGCAGATGTCTTGAGATCATAAGATTCACATTAAAATTATGAACCTAGCAGCCAGTCATGCGTAAGATTGCATATGTGGCGGCCATTGCACTCTTAAATTCGTTGGCGCCACTATGTGGATGAGCTTCCATAGAATCACTTGTATTTGGTCAACCAATCAACTAATAAGTTACAAATTATTTCAATTTGAATTAACTCTATGGCAACACTTCATTTGTTCAAAGTAAAATTATAGTTTACAATGTAGTTGAAAATTACTTCTGATTAAGCAATGGTTAAATAATCAATCAGTGGACTGATGGATGAAGTCTCTTTTAAATCACTAGACATGAGCCTTGTTGATTTTTGTTGTGTTACTTAAAACAAATTTTGTAATTTAAACAAAAATAAAATCTTAATTCTAGTTTCTAATTTTCAACCTGTCGTAACAAATAGTGGGAATTTACTATTTAAAGTTCTTTATTTTAGGCTGTTCCATAGAATGTAGAAAGGGGGTGGTTTGTACACCATTTTTGGCCTTTCAGACTTATTGCAATCTTATTTTGTTTTCAAGATACAATCAACTTCAACAACTTTTGAACTTGACAGCCTATATACATTATTTGATTAATTTGCAATAACAAATATGTTTATTTATAATGAAGTACATATGTATTTACATTCTGTTTCTATTTTTCAGGTCAAGAAGACTATGATAGACTGCGTCCTTTAAGTTATCCACAAACTGATGTATTTTTAGTTTGTTTTTCTGTAGTAAGCCCGTCCTCATTTGAGAATGTGAAAGAGAAGGTATGATTTTGTTTATATATATATTTTAAATTTCTCATAACTAAATGTGTCTATTAGTATCATAAAAGTTATATACAAAGAATGTAAGGCTGGAATGAGACATAATATGAATGTAACCACAAATAATGTGTTATTATAATTCAAAAACCTCATAAAACGACAGCAAATGACATTAACAATTCATGATAGTATGGTTAAGAAGGTGGTTTGAGAGATTAATTTGAGAGTTGAGAGATAAATTGTGCATCCTAACTTTTAAAATAACTGATTTGGATCTTACTTTTGCAAAATTTGCTTCATACAAAGCAATAACTGAAGTTACAAATACTTGCAGATTATATTTGTAGCCAAAAATATTTCGAAAAAAGTTTGAGCACTAAAAAGTACTCAAACTTTTGTTGTTTGTTTAGCAATTATGCTTTTTTATTTCAAATTAAGTAAACATTAATGTTGTTCAAAAGCAAATTATAAATATTAAGGGAATTTTATAAACAGTTTTAAACGAATAATCATTGTAATAACTGTACCCTATAAAGTCTAGGGGTGATTTCCATATAGACCATTACTTGACTGTATATATTGGTTCCTGATATTGTGACTATTCCGTAAGCACCTAAACATTAGTAATTCTTGAACCCAGCATGAGGTAGATCAAGAAGGTTCTAATTTTCAAACATTACTGCCATCTAAGTAAAGTTTAGGTATTGTCTTTACAACACCTGCAATTTAGTGACAGTTTACAGATTTGTACAAAACAAAAGAACAAGGAAATAAATATTGAAAGTAAATAATGGAAAACACTTAAACCCCTTTACTAACAACAACATACTATTGACTAGTGTCATTAAATAGGAATATTGGTCCAATCAATACTATTGATAACACAATCTTATAAGATTTTGTAACATTTGGTTAATAACAGTTTTTTCTAATCAGTTATCAATTTGATTCTTTATAAAATCTAAAAAAAATATATTTTTTCTTATTTTCAAGTGTATTTTTTAATTGAGTGTTGCAGAGCTTATCTTCAAGATTTATTTGGTTCCCAATTCACACTGCTAAATTAGTAAACATTTTATATATAGGATGTTCTTTATATCATGCCAATATTTCAGAGGGTGATTCCTCTGTAAAGAATGTCTTGAGGAATCACACCCAACTCACCCAGAAATAATAGCTTGGTATTAAAGAAATCTCTCTATTTTTTGCTGTTATAGTTATATATATTGCTGAATTGGAGCTGTTATAGTTTATGATAACAAAAATTTTAAGAAATCTTTTATTTTTTTAGTGGGTTCCAGAAATAACGCATCACTGTCAAAAAACGCCGTTCCTCTTAGTAGGAACGCAAGTGGATTTACGTGACGATGGAGCTACTATAGAAAAATTGGCTAAGAATAAGCAGAAGCCCATATCAATAGAACAGGGTAAGTTAGTTTGAAGTTTGTAGACAATGTAACTCGTTCCTCGAAGTTTCCTTGGACGTCCATCGTCTTGAAGTGGTTAATCTCACAACGTTTCAATAGCTGTGTATCTGCTATCGTCATCATGTGAATGATGATGATCATTCACAGATACACAGCTATTGAAACGTTGTGAGATCAACCACTTCAAGATGATGGAAGTCCAAGGAAACTTCGAGGAACAGGGTAAGTATTGAGATTTAATCATTTTTCAACTGAGATACATTTGACGATTCTTATGTAATGACTTCAAATTCGGAGATTGTAAGCAAAAATTAAGTAAAGTAACTACACACCCACCAACTGAGGATGTGGAAGAAATGGGGGAGGCTATAAAAACTGTCATAAAGAAGACTAATGAGGAAATGCTAGTAGATGGGACTACAGAACAGAATAACAAAGACTGGTATGCTGTAGAATGTGAAGAAATAATGTAACTGCTAAGAAGAGAGATGAAAGAAAACCTGCAGGAAAAAGAAAAGGGAATTTAATGAAAAAATAATTACAGGGATTGAAGAAAAGTTCCAGAACAAAGAAATCAGAGCTTTCTACCACAAAGTTAAAAAATTTGGAATAGAATACCAAAACCAATGTAAAAGCTAAAAGGATGAGAAAGGAGAACTGATTAGTTATTCAGGGAAAATAATGGAAAGGTAGTGAAGTAGTACAGAACAACAGGAGGACGAAGGTGGACAAGAAGTGGATCATTCCACAAAAGAAGACCTAGAACAAAAGAAGTTCAAAAACAGCAAAAGCCTGAGAGAAACAGGATTAATAGCAGAAATGTTAAAGGTGGGATATGACCAATTGAGTGAATGAATACATATGCTTATTAAGATAATATGGGAAAGAGAAAAGATGCCTAAGGATTCAAAAGGAACCAGATGACCTATTCATAAGTAAGGAAACAAAATGGAAAGTACTAATTATAGAGGCATAGCACTAGTGGAGACATGCTACAAGCTATTTGCGCAGTGCATTACAAGCAGACTAGGAGAAATAGGTGAGTATCAGACTGGCTTCAGATACAATAGATCTGTGACAGACCACATTTTCACACTAAAAGAAATACAAAATAGCTGTTATTAATACAAAAACGCGCTGAACATCCTATTTGTGGATTTTAGATAGGCATGCGGCCAAATTAATAGGAAACAGATTTATAACGCGATGAGAGAGCTGAGAATACCAAGCAAGATAATCAACCTCACGCAAATGACGCTAGAAAAGACAGTATACGAGGTAGCATGGAAGCCAAAAATCAGATACTTTTGAAGTGGAGCAGGGACTCAGAGAAGGGACATCTTCAATTTTGTTCAACTGAGTACTGGAAAAATTATAAGAAGAAGTAAGGTTAAAGCAGATGGAACGATATTCAAGAACGAACATCAATGGCCTTTGCCGATGACATAACTATAATAGCAAAAAATAAGACTGAATTAATAAGGGTGATCGGAAGAATAGGGATAGAGGCGAAGAAATTTGGTTTTAAAATAAATCAACAGAAAGCAACATATATGGTAATGGCAGCCATGGAGAGTAACACGGAAGCCGAATTACAGGCAGAAAAAGGAGATGGGCAAACATATATTTTTAAGGGGGTGAGGGATTTTACATATTTGGGGCTAAAAATCGAAGAAAATGAAAGAGAGAACGCGGAGATTAAAGCAAGGATAGCAAAGGGAAACAGGAAGTAAGGAATGCTGATGGGTTTGACCCAAATTTGTCTCGAGAAAAATCAAAGTAAGAATATATAATTCTTCTTCTTCTAAACGTTGTTTGTGGCATATTCTTGATTACTTTTATGTTTTTTTTTTGGCAATAACACCACAATCGAAATAAAACGACGCATATTGAAAGAAAACCAAAGTCAGAATAGACTTTGAAACGTTTGGTTTTCCTTCATTATAGGTTATTTCGATTGTGGTTTCATTGCCCAAAAAAACATAAAAGTAATCAAGAGTATATAGAACAGTAATTCGAGCGGCATATAAAAGTGAAACATGAATTATTAATAAAACGGAAGAAGGGAGGATCGAACGATGAGAAAGGAAGTAATATTGTAAGGAACATTTACGGAGGCATAAGAACGTAAAGTGGATGAAGAAGAAGAAAAAATGAAGAACTAGAGAAACCATATGGCGAGTCCAAAATATGTACTTTCATAAGAGCCCAAAGACTCAGATGGCTAGGAGTCATAGAGCGAGTGATAAATAGAAAACAGATAGGAGCGAAAAGAAAAGGACGACCTCGGAAAAGATGGCTGGACAATGTAGGAGAAGATCTGCGAAGAATGAGGATAGAACAGTGGAAAGCCAGGGCTGCCAATAGAAATGAATAGAGGTTTATAGTAAGTTATGATTGTCAAGGTATATTGTAAATAGAATAACTGCCTTGTGCCGTCGGGGTCATAATGTTTGCAATTTCAAATCATACAATGAGGACGCGTGGGTTGGAACAATTTAAAATTCAGGTGTTTTTTTTTTGGAAAAAGACTCGGACGCGTCATTTTTTTTTGGACTGCGGTTTGTGCGATGATAAAACTCATTTATACAGGCTGGACTAGAAATAAATTGCGACCATCAACTTCATTTTTTCAAATGGAAACATTTGTTTTTTATTTTATTTTTGAATTCAGCATTGAATACCAAGTATTTTTAATGTAAAATACATTTCTTTCTAAAGTTAAGAAATCAACGGTAAAAATAAGGTATTTGTTGGTTTGAACCCATTTATTATGGTTTTTATGATTGTTGGCGGAATTTTAGTCACATGAATGGAAACCCTTTTTTTAATGCTGGAGTTTTTAACATTGTTTATTTCCATATGAACTGTACTATAATTTTACTTCAAATAAGTAGTTGTCTAGTGCAGTTGCAAAGTTTCAAAGTATGGCGCTTTTAACTGAAAAGCAGCGAATAGAAATTTTGACGATGGTAGAATATGGCGACAGAACTCGAACACACTGGAGTTTAAGAATTATTTAATATGAAGTGCCCGGAGCGGCCTATTACAGAATCGGTAGTTAATAAAATAGAAAAAAAGTTTCTAGAAATTGGCCACGTATGAGACAATTACAAAATAAAACATCTTACAAAAGAAACACAATTAAATGTTTTGCTCTATTTACAAGAAACAGTCACTAAGTGTAACTCTTCTGTTCTAAAATGCTTGCATAAAAATAAATTGCAACCATACAAAGTTCATTTAGCTCAGGAACTTACAGAAGATGATTTGGACCGGAGAGTAGAATTTTGGGAAATAATGATGGATAGATGCAATGCCAACCCGCACTTTCCAAGTAAGATAGTTTTTTCCGACGAGGCAACATATTGTTTAAATGGTTCAATAAACAGGCAAAATTTTCGATAGCATCAGCAAACCCACATTGGATTATGGAAAGTTATACACAGTTTTCCGAGAAAGTTAACGTATGGGCCGGAATTGTGGGTACTTCAATTGTGGGCCCTTTTTTATTGAGGGAACAGTTAACTGGGAAAAGTATTTAGACCTATTACAAAATGACATTATGCCCTGTTTAGCAGAACTTTACCCGAATGGTTAAAACCCCAATATACTGGCAGATTCGGTATGGTTTTAACAGGATAGAGCGCCCCCGCACCATTCGCGAGCTGTGCGAGATTATCTTGACAATATTTTCCTAAATAGATCGATTGGAAGGAGAGGTAATATCGAATGGTCAGCTAGATCTCCAGATCTAAGCCCGTTAGATTTTTATCTTTGGGGATATGTGAAATCGAAAGTCTACTTCAATAAGCCGGATAATATCGAGGAATTAAAGAATAGCATTAGGGCCGAAATACAACGAATCCTGCCACAAACGCCAAATGAAGTGTTACGAGAATTTGAAAACCGTCTTAGTTATTGTCAGGAAGTTAATGGTGAACAATTTGAACATTTAATTTGATATGTTGAAGTTTTTTTCCTTCAATTTTGAAATAAATGTATTTTTTTAATAACTTAATTTTCGGTATAGGACATTATACATAAAAAATACTTAGAATTCAATGCAGAATTCAAAAATAAAAAAAAACATATTTCCATTTGAAAAAATGAAGTTGATGGTCTCAATTTATTTCTGGCAACCTTGTATAAATGAGTTTATCATCACAAAAACCGCAGTCCAAAAAAAACCGATGTGTCCGAGCGTTTTTCTAAAAAACCAACACCTTACTTTAAAATGAATTTGTTCCAATATAATATTATCAGTCAAATATGGCCATATGATGTAGATTTTAATTCCTTACATTTCAGGTGAAAAACTGGCAAAGGAATTGAAAGCCGTCAAATATGTGGAATGTTCAGCTTTAACACAGAAAGGATTGAAGAATGTCTTCGACGAAGCTATTCTAGCAGCCTTAGAACCACCAGAACCAGTTAAGCGCAAAAAGTGCATAATTCTCTAGAATTTTTCAGTTTTAGTAAAATAATATTCCTAAACAAAAAAATCAACACCAAGACAGACCACCTTTTCTAAACAGCTTATGTAAGTTAAGCTTTTCATATTGCATTTTTTTAAATATCCAAGGCCTCGTCTTGGTTTTCTTTTTTTTTTTCTACCAAGTATATGCTCAAAAAATAAACACACGACTACTTGAGAGGGACAAAAACAAAATTTATACAAAACGGGTTGGTTGAAATAGCACCAAGTCATACATTTATATCTCATAATCAAATCATATGCAATTTTTTACTTCTCAAGTAGTTTGCTTGGTATTCTAAAGGAGGCATATTTATATGACATCATGAATGAATTCAGGGTTGGAATAATTATATAAGCTATTAACTTGTAATGTGTATATATTTGCGCATTTTTGTGTCGTCAAGGTGAAGTACCAATACAGTGTCGAGGATGGACTTAATGACACAAAAATATATTTTAGCTTTGGAGAACACGTCTATTGCGGGTGTGAGATTTTTCTCTTATTTTTGACTTCAATGCGAACTTAACCTCGTTTCTTCATAACTAACGAAATAATGAACATCCTATTAAAGTCATAAAATCACAATGAAAGCATTAGGTTTGTACCAACTTGTTACAGTGTACCGAACATACGCCCAACAGTGAAAAATTATAACAAAAACTTGTAGCCTCACTTAAATTTTACCTGAACAATAGTATTTTTTTATTCTTTCTTCAATATAGTTAATTTTATAACCTAACTATGAAAATTTGATAAATCTACGGTATAGAAGTTTTTTGTATTTGATTGTCTGTCCATACCAACGTCGAATATTACGAATCGGTATTGAAAAGTAAACTAACAAAAATTTCGTATCTGAATGTGATAAAACATCAGAAATACGTTCAAAATGCAGTTTATCTTTTTATTTCATTCAAATCAAAAATACATAGCAAGTACATACATATGTACATAAAATAATAACAGACTCCAAAAAAACAATAATTTATAAACAAAAATGAAACAACTTCATGTTACATAAAATATGTGTATGTATACATACATATATTTTTTAAATAACATTAATCTGAAGATAATGAAGAAATAGTAACCTGCAAATCACTGTCGTCATCATTTTTTGCTGGTAAGGATGGGCTTGGCTTAAAAACATTGTCTTATGTTGTTTGTCTTGCTTTCTTGTCTATTTCATTCTTCAGAGATTTATAACAGCTAATGGCGGAGTTAATTCCTCGAGAGACTTTAGCGCTACGTTCGACGTCAGGATCGTTTTCAAGGAGGATGTTTATTCCTTGTTTGAAATAGGAAAATGCTTTCGACAAATTTTTTAATGTTAACCGTTTGGATACAACAGGCTCTATCTCTCCATCAAATGCGGTTCTGCTTGCAACTGAATGAGTTTCTCATATAAAAGGGGTTCCCTATCAGCTTCAAGTAGATCAAGCACATCACATTCGTTCAAACCCTCAAGGCGGAGATCATCTGCTAGATCCAAAATGTTTTGCCTAATTTAAGCAAGGAAATTAACTTCTGCATTAGTACTTTTTTCACATTCTGGCCATATTTTATTTCTAACGTGGTTCATTGTTGTTAATTTTAATTCTTTCCATGATTCACTGATGATGTCAACAGCATCCTTGATGTTATAGTTTTTCCAAAAATGTTTTAATTGAAGATTTACCACCGGTTTCCCTTATAAGTTGTCGGAAAGATCGGCGTAGGATATATGCCTTAAAAGTGGCTATTGCACCCTGATCCATTGGTTGGATCAGAGCTGTTGTACTTCTCGGAAGGTACTCAGTCATGAAATAGTTCGGATATATTGTAGGATGCCCTTATGCGTTATTCAAAATTAGTAAAGCCCTGTTGCTTAAGTTATTGTCTGACGAATATTTTTTCACTTTTGTAGGTACAAAACTAATTTTTGAACCAATCTTTAAAAGTAACTTTAGTTATCCAAACTTTCTTGTTGGACCTCCATATGACGGGTAATTGATTATTTAGTCCTTTAAGAGGCTTTGGATTTTCGGACAAATTTATTAAAAGTGGTTTTAGCTTAAAATCATTCGCTTGCCTCAAATAAAGCCCTGCTACGTTAAACACTTGTTCAGGTTTATAACCACCTCTTTCAATAATTCCCTTTAAAAAGATCATGTTAGATGGACTCATCGGCGCTAGCTGCTTCACCTTTCGTTTTCAAATTATGCAAATTAAATCTATGGTTAACAATTAGTAATAAATATTTACATAAAACATTCACAGACAAGTCTAAACCAGCCGCTTTATGAGCACACACTGAATAACGCTCGTAAACAAGAAGAAATACTGTGCATCGAAATTGCACTTGCGCAAGATTGGCAACATGTGGATATTTCGATATAAAAGATTTTTTTGCCCGTTATAGCGAAACATTTTAGATTCCAAAAACATAACCTCGAACATATCAAACATAACATCAAAGTAATACTGTGACTCCATATATTTCAAGCAGAACATTTTCGACTATGCGCAGAAGACACGAAATACACTAAAACTATATAGAAATCTATATGTTTGGACTGTGATATTTGCGCCTTTCTCTAGACTCCGCAGTATATTAGTATTAAGTATATGTCTGAACCTTCCATATCTCAAACACATATATTAGAAGAGATTATGCCATTGAGTGTATTTACTTAATAGATTATGCCCATAGATATGGAACAGAGTCAGAGTATCACTTTAAGGTTATGTTTGTTATACTTGAGGTTATGTTCTTTGTATCTCTAGGCGCATGTCTGGGATTTGTACAGCCTCAGAGAGTTGAATTGGTAAATTCTATATATTCTAATAATACTGAATTACTTACCTGTAACTCAGAATTGGTCAGACGTCAGTTTAATAAGTGTGATTGTAACAGTGTAAAATAACAACAAATGAATTTCAATTATGGGTTGTATGCACCAACTGTTTGCTCTAAAAAAAATTAAAAGTTACAAATGTACAAAGAATTCTAAATAATCTTCACTTACCTCGTTAACATCAACAACGACTCCAGACTCGGAGTTGAAACGTCTCCATACACAGATAAGTATTACACAATATACAATACATTACTTATATACAGGAATACTGGTTGATCATTTTATAGACATCTCTTTCTCTCAGAAAAACTGTGAGGAAGAATCTCTGTACAGACAACCAGTAATCCGGGCAATTTTACGAAATTGCCTTACTACACTTTGTTCTACATATACAATTTTTTAAATACTTATCTGTTACAGGAAAAAATTTGGAGGAGAGAAAACCCATGAATAGACAAAATAATCAAATTAGTTACTGTCTAAAAAAAAACGAAAAGAAAACCCACTTTTTTCAGTAAAATTTGGTTTAGTTACATGCTTTTTTATTGGAAAATATTTTTATTTTTATTAGTGAACCACAGAATGACAGGGATGTTGTCGTTTATATCTAATTGTAGAATCGAAATCAAAAAATAACTGTACCATCAGTTCTGTAAAAATTGAGATAACTCGCATGCGTTCTATCGTTCATGTACGGTTATGCATCAAGTTTGTATAAACCCTAAGAGGAATTGTCTGTTCAGGTTTGACTTGATATTCAAAACAATTTGAACTCAGTTCCTACAGTTTCTCTACTAACCACGAAGTGTACGTTTGTATTATTTTAAAATGACTGAAAGAACTAAAGGTGGCAAGGTTTAGGAAAAGGAGACTCACGTCATCGTAAAGTACTACATGATCATATCCAAGGTAAAACAAAAGCAGCCTACGACGTTTGGCAAGATTTGGAGGTGAATTTATATATGAGGAAAACAGGGGAGAGTGAGTAAAGTGTTCCTAGAAAATGTAATTAGAGATTGTGTTACAAATAACTGAAAGTAGTTTAAACTGAAATTTCCACAAATTAGGTTTTTTATATTATCATTTAGTCATGTCTTTATTGTCACAGCTAAATTTTTTACAAATTTCTTACTCCTAGTCCATGTTTTGATATTTGTTCCTCAAATTGTTTTCTATGTTATGTGTTTCCTTGAGCTGTTACATTATTTTCCCCACGCTATTCCTTAAGATACTTCTTCTCTAAGATATGTTGCGTCCTCTTCCGTCTGCAGTAGCGCTCTCCTGGGTCTCTTGGTCCTGTGTGATTTTCTTGCGTCCTCATCTGTATTTGCTGCCGCTTCCTCTTCTTCTTCGATTCTCGTTCCTCTACGGCATTTCAAGAAGTTCCTATATTTATTTTCTACCTATAATGTAAATAAAGATAATTAACAGGTAAACCAGGATGTTTTGAATGATCACTTATATGGAAATTTAATGTGGGTAAAAGGATTATAGAGGATAAATGTATCATTATTAACAGTTAAAATGTATTTAGTAAGTGTGAATTATCCAAATTTATTGGATATTTAACGATTTGCCAGAAAATTTTAAGCTTATTAATTTCTGTACGGCGTCATTGAAATCTGATATTTGATTTACAGACTGGTGTTCATCATTGCGTTTTTACCCGCTCTACCGGTTTGACATATACAAACTTTTGGACACGTTAATTTATATATTCCCGATTTATTTTCTTGATCAATTTTCAGTGTTATTTTTAATCAAGTTTCATAGGCATAATATTTTTTGTCTTCTCAGTCAGAATAGACTTTGAAACGTTTGGTTTTCCATTATACGTCGTTTTATTTCGATTGTGGTGTTATTGCCCGAAAAAAAAACATAAAAATAATATTTTTTACCCTATAACAAAACAGTTTAGACACGGTTAAAATTTTTAATTTACTTAGAAAAATATAAGAGAGTACAGATAAATAGTTTTATTTTAGCAGCTTTTATGTCCAGTGTTCACATTTTCATATTTCCTATTTAGAAAGATAGCATACTCTGGGAAACTAACATAGTTCCAAACTATAGGGAAAATCATCATTTTGAAAAGATTGTCACCTAAAGTAGTTGAAAAAAGATCTGTTAAAGTAAGTAATTGGGAATTTCCTATGAAAATCTATGTTATTAGAACTAAATTGAAGCAAAATAATCATCTTTTAAGGTGGACTGAAGTCCTAGTTCCTATGGTACATTTCTCAATAGTTGTTGAAACAGTGCTATAAAAATATTACACTTTCATCGTATATGAAAGCCTGACTTCTACTGTCGACATACTAGCAAGAATAGAGGTACAGATAACATCAAATTGCTCTTTGATTTCATTGAAATTGAATGATCAATAGGAATAATTAAAAGAAATTGTTAATCAAACCTAAACAAAAGTTATAAAGTAAGAAAAATTTACCATACATATAAACGAAACAAAGTGCATTCAATATTTTCTATCAGCTTATTTTGAGAAAAACCACACACAGCAAGTTCTCCTGAGTTAAAGCGCAACTTTTCAAAATAAAATTGTTTTAAATGTATAGGGTTAAGGCAAGAACTGAAGTAAGTTTTTAAAAAAAAACCGTTGATATTTGTTTCAAATTTATTACACTTTTTCTCTTAACAAGGAAGATGGTGCTAACACAATAACAAGACATATATTTAAAACAATTTGTTAACGACAGAGCGTCCAAAAACGTTTGTAGCTGTTCTGAATCTGCTTATTTATTTTGTAATTGTGTCATTATTATAGCACGATCTTTGCATTTGGCTTTTGATCAACATTTCGAACGTTTTTAGACACTCTGTAGATAAATGAAACCTCGGATGATTGATTAAACTTGAAACTTAAAATGATTTTAAGTTTTATGAAGTAATTTTTTACCTTAGAAAATATTTGTAAATATATCGTGTGAAAGACGTAAGTATGAATGTGATAAATTGCAAGTGCATTTAAATTTGAAATGCGATTGATTCTATCTGGTTTATTTGTTTTTTTTTTTTGTTTAATTTTTCAGGATTAAGTACTAATCATTGAGTATTTTATCTACCGTTTTAATTAGAGTGTACAAAACATTTAAATGTTATATTAATAATATAGTAATTTAATATCAATAAATATTTATATCAGATTGATTTTTTTATTTATACCCCTCGTTTGATAGATTTTGAATTAAAGCATTGAAATTGTTGGAAGGCTTTTATTGATTTAACGTAAGTAACGGAGTGATTGGTAGAAATAAAAAAATACTTAACTTATTGTTGCTGTATCTGGAATAAACTTATAGGGTTTTTTCGAGATGATAAATCACGTTGATATTTGGAAGTGGCTTCGTTTTGAGGAGAAGTCGTGCTTTATTTGTGAACATTTTGAAAAACTAGCGAATTTATCTAAGCCGTAAACTGTAGATTGGTCGGGTTACCCAAAGTTCTCGAGCAGTAGATTGTTTTCAAATATAATTTCCGACGAGTCCCCCAAAATGTCAAAATTACATGAGGTTTTTTTATCGACATCAAGCTGATTTTAGAACAAATATAAAACTACTGAAAAAAACATACGATTTACCATAATTTTCATCTCCTGCCCCCACTTTAGGAAAATTCTAGATCCGTCCATAAGCCTTGACAGCTATTGTCAGTGCACGCTGACTTGCTGTTGCTTAATGCAATGTTTATTATAATTTCAACTGAAGTTGCAGTGGCTTGTTTATGAAACATCTTATAAATAATGAAAATACTAATGAAAAACCAGCTTTTTAATGTTTCAGTATTTTATTCGAAAACTCGATATATGATTCCTCTTTTGAGTGTACAATTGCACTCTTAGAAAAAGCCCTCAAAAGCTAAACATATGTCGAGATTTCGAATAAAGAGTGCAATTGTACACTCTTAGAAAAAAACCTCAAAAGGCGAATCATATGTCGAGTTTTAGAATAAAGTACTGAAACATTAATAATTTATATTTAAAAAAGAACCGACTTCAGCTGACTTGAAATAAAAACAGTTTAGAGAACGTGTGAATTCGATCACTATTTTCAGACATTTTTTTTATCAGATTTAATTAAGGTACAATTCAATAGGCCTTTTCATATTCGAAAAAAATGTATGCGCATGCGTCAACGTCTGTCAACTTTTTTCGAGCACTTCACAAATTATTTAGTATTAGTAGTAAAGTATTAAATAGTTATAAACTATCAGTATAACGATTTTAATTAACATGTATGACATTTTATCAGTAAAGAATGGAGCAAAAAGCATTAATGTCATGGAATATGTGGGAGCCATTGTACAGTAAATCATTTTTGGAGAATTTATTTGAATTTATCGGTTTTCCAAAGCCTTGTATCCAATCTCGTCGAAAGCTCATTAGATCAACGAAAAGAATAAACAGTTCAAAGTTTATCTAAAATGTGCTAAATGTGATTTATGAGTTAGAGATGTGAATTAAGTGATGGTCGATTACAAGTAATTGAATATGTAAATAGAGATACATACATGTGTTTATGTGTAGGTGTTTTTAAGACAATAACTTGCTAAAAGATATAACATTAAATAAGACTAGTATTAATTTTTCACAATCAGTGGCATAATGTACTGTGACCAGACATAAGGATGCAAATTGGATTTAAATAAATCTTTGTATACTGAATTTTATATTTTATTTGTACCAACTGTACAAGTAAAAAATTACATACAAATTTTGAACAGATTTCGTGAAAATCTCATAAATTAACTTTCATATATCTGTCAGTCGAAAGATGAATAGCCAACATAATTTAGATCACAAATTGTAGTAAAAAAAGATAATGACTAATAAAACCATAGTAATAATAGATTAATTAAATTTGTATTACTAATATTTATTTTATTAATTATCACTATGTTAATTACTTTAAATTTAATATGAGTATCATTTTTGTCCTAACCTGTCAAATAGATCAGCCTTATTTTCGCCTTGTTGATGAAAATATCACTTTAACCACGATTAAAATTTAATGCAGTTATTTGCTTTAATTGAAAAATGTACAAATAAAGCTCCACTAATTAATATTTCAGTTAACTTAATTGATAATAACGGCATTAATACTAGTTCCCTATTAATCCCTATGCATATTTGTGAAAAGTGCTCGAAACTCTCATATCCCCGCCTTTTTACACGCCAAACGCGCGTACGCATTACAAAGGGTAAACAGATCTGTTGAAAATTTTAGCGTCTCATTTTCTCCCTCTCTAATTTTTATTCTTTGTCTATATTTTCCGAATATATTTTAACTTTTTTGTTTTATTATTTGAATTCTATAAATGTAACTAATTCACTCTATATTGCATCCACACTCTATATGCTTCTGTGTACAAGTCACTCCTATATAACATTGGTCTATCATTTTCTGAATCACCCTGTACAACTATAATTCAACTCAACACAATATTACAACGGTCCTGATTGATATCTTTAAAACCACCCTGTATAAGTACAAATCCTCTCCACACTATTGACTCTCTATTTTTCTATTGTTTAAATTATTTCTGTATACCATTGATTTTACTTCACCCCACACATATGGAGTGAAGTAAAGTTTCATTTATGCAACTGTTCATGGTCTACCCTATGTAACAAAAATCACTTTTTTGAACATTTTATGATTATAAATTTACTCTACCATTTATTTCAATCACCCGGTATATGCAACTGCTTCTAAAATTTTAACCCATGGTTATAATTATATTCCGTCCTACGTCCTATAATTCAAATATCCTAACTGCTTATGCTTATATAACAAATTTTTTATACATCCTCAATAATAATAATTTTACTCCACCCTTACTTCAAACACCTTGTATAAGCAACTACTTATGTATCAAACTATATAACTTTTTTAAACCTCTCTGTATAACTGTTATTATACTCCAGCTTATATTTCAACCACCCTGTATGCTCAACTGCTTCTGACAATTTTTAAAGCCTTTTGTATAACTGTAATTATTCTCCGTTCTATAACGCAAATATACATGCTGTATAACTATAGTTTTGCTATATGTGCTACCCAATACAATATTTTTAGAACCACCCTGTATAACTAATTCAATTCCAACTTATATTTTAACCATCCTATGTATAAAACTGTATTGCGTATTCCACACAGAAGAGATCGCCGGAATAACAAATTTTCGTTTTAAGAAACTAATTGAATATTTTCTGCAATTTCACGCTACTGTAACTTAACTTCGTGTCTAAAATAAACTGACTTCAAAAGCATCAAAATGAAAATCATTACAAACATCCTGTACGACATATTTTCATGGCATATCTTGACATTTAAACTAGATATTTATTATGAAAATTTGACATTTACCATGATGTTTACAGTTCTTGTGCATATATTTTTCCGATTTTCAGAAATATGGTATGTTTTACTTTATAGAAAAATGTACGGAATGAAGCTGGAACATATCTTTGTATAATGCAATTTATTATATTCAAATTGCGTGAGCAGTTTTCGAGAAAACCGTGAAGATTCATTGAAAATCGCTGAAATCTAGTCCCTTACCTACTTTTTTTTCTGATTTTCTACAACACCGTAAATCTCATGTTATAGACAATTATATGGGACCTTTCTGTAATGTTCCTTAATATAACGCAGTGTTTGCCGTTTTTGAATAATAGCTGGACATACATAACAAAAATATGCATAGGAATTGACAACCTCCTGCCTTTCAGAAGTCGGTTAAAAAGCTAAAGTTTTTCATTAGTATTTTTATTAATGTTTACTATTATTTGAAAACAACTTCTGGGCATTATAGCGAAAAATCGAGATAGACAAATTGAAGTGGAATTTAAGAACTTTCTAAATATTTTTAGTATATCCCGGTCGGACTAGTCTCGTCAATACGGTGGGATGTGCAAAATAGCTCTCTAAATTATTTAAATTCGAATTGTTCAAAAACTACTTATTCAATAGTATCCATCGTATTCGTGAGCCCATATAAACTTTATATCATAACCTATAGTTTTTACGATAGCTAATATTCCAGTATTAGCTACCAGAAACTTATACATTTTTGTAAAAAAAAATCCATTTCCGACCAGTTTTTCTGAGCTTACTCGGTAAAAAATTATTCAATCAGGATGTATAAACACTCATTAAGAATGATTTCGTATTCTCTAGAACATTCCTGTAAGCGGCATTACGATACCTCCATTAATTTTCATTATCTAAGCAAAAAACAAAAGAAATTCGTATTTCTGCGGATTTTTATTAGGGTTCCCTATATATTTCTCCCTCTATCACATCACAGCAATTTTCTCCCAAACTACTGAATGGAAAGGTTGAAATTTGGTATCAGTGTATAGTTTGGTGACCCGTTGAGGAGTACATATCGTAAATGAAAAAAATTTGACTTTAGGGGTACTTCTGGAGGGAAAAACTAACAAAATCGACCGTTTCCACCCCCTCATCTCCGAAACTATAAGAAGTAAAATTTTGAAAAAAATTAGTGATATAGGGCATCACCTGAATTTTACAGAAAAAATAAGGAGAAACCTCTACTATTAATTTTAGGGGGTAAATTGTATAATTAAATGGAAAATATAAAATTAAAATTGTTTCTTGTAATATATTAAATGAAAGGGCTCATTATGGTGTAAACAAATATATTTTTTTCATATTTGTAAAATAAAGTATTTTAAAGATATTAACAAAAATATAAAAATGTTTACCCATTCCCCTACCTTATCCCCGAAACTATAAGCCGAAAATTAAAAAAAAGGGATGTAGAGCCTCACCTGAATTTTACTGAAGAAATAAGGATAAACTTCTAATATTAATTTTGGGGGCCAAATTACAGAATTAAATGAAAAATATATAATTAAAATTGTTTCTAACACATCATGTTATGTAATATATCAAATAAAAGGGCTCATTATAACGAAACCAAATATATTTTTTTCATATTTTTAAAATAAATTATTTTAAAAATTTAACAAAAATATAAAAAATATTACCCATTCCCCCTACCTTATCTCTAAAACTATAAGCCGTAAAATTTAAAAAAAAATAGGGATATAAGACCTCACCTGAACTTTACTAGAAAAATAAGGAGAAACCCCTAATATTAATTTTAGGGGGCAAATTACGCATTTAGTGGAAAAAATAAATTAAAATTATTTCTAACGCATCATGTAATATATCAAATCCAAGGGCTCATTATGACCAATACAAACATATATTTTTTATATTTTCAAAATGAATATTTTAAAATATATTAACAAAACTATTTAAAAAAATACCCATTTCCCCCTTTATTCCCCAAACTATAAGGTCTAAAATTTTTTGTTTACAGAAAAAATATTAATATTGGGGGCCAAATTATAGAATTAAACGGAAACTAAAAAAAAATATTTTTTAACGCATCATGCAATATATCAAATGAAAGGGCTCATTATGAGGAACACAAAAATATATTTTTCATATTTTCAAAATTAATTGTTTACAAGATATTAACAAAAAATATATAAAAAATTCTCATTTCCCGTGTTATTTCCGAAACCGTGCTACCTAAAATTTTGAAAATTTTGAAAATAATTAAGGGTCTGGGCTCACTTGAAATTTATAAGAAATATTAGTAGGAAACCCCAATTTTAATTTTTGGGGACAAATTATAGAATTAAATGGAAAACACATCATGTAATATATCAAATAAAATGCTCATTATAAATATATCGTATTTTTAAATCATTTGTTTAAAAGATATTAACAAAAATATTAAACATCGACTTAATTGCCACTTTAGAAACTACATCATCTAAAATTTTGAAAAATATATTTTATTTTTATTTTTAAATAATTTGTCTAACACATTTAATAATTCATTATTTAAAATTTGACCTATTATATATATATATATATATATATATATATATATATATATATATATATATATATATATATATATATATATATATATATATATATATATATATATATATTATTTGTATTTTTAAATAATTTGTCTAACAGATTTAATAATTTATTATTTAAAACTTGACCTATTTTGCCCTTTATCTTCCAATTTATAGGGCCTCAAATCTCAGACAGTAGATTATAAAAGGTTTCCCTGAAAGTTAGTAAAATAAAACTCTAATGTTAATTTTGGGGGCCAAATTAGAAAATTAAATACATATTTTTAAAAAAATCAAGCGAATCATGAAGCAGGTAAAATAAAAAGTCTATGTGTGGAGAATGAAAGTGTATATTTTTTATAAATTTAAAAGACTTAATTTAAAAGATATTTGGGTAAATATAAGAAAATACACTCATTCCTTGCTTGTCTGAAACTGGAATATTAGAATCTTGAAAGTGGTAGGGAACCCTTACTATGCAATAACTCAGCAATAATTATCTATTAACTGTTACTGACATGATGGTATAAGCGAGTTGGTGTTGAATTTTATGTTCGAAAATAAGTAAACTTTTGCCCTATAAACTGGTGTAATATTTGAGAAGACATTGTGACTATGATGAAGATGTACCTATGTAATACCTTAGATTGAAGTATTACGCCAACTAGCTAATTTAAATTTAATCCAATAGATTTTTTGTGGATTCCATGAGAATTTTCTTATACAGACTAGGTCACTAATAACAACTAAAAAGCTTCAGAGAACAAACGTTCAAGAGTAGAAAGCAATCATTATTGAATAATATCTTTATTTAAAATATTTACGTCACAGATACTATGATAAACATGTCTATATAAAATAAATTATTCAGAACAGGTACTGCGTAGACTTCAACGGCAGGTAACTGCACTATTTTCTCCAGAAAAAATCTCATTCAGCACATCAATCAGATCGATTTCGTTCACAGCTGCATACAAGGTAACTTGACTCTTCAAAACCTCCAGTTTGTTGTCTAAACTGACCTTTTCGGATTGGCAATTTAACAGTTTCTTGGACTCTTTGGTTCTCTCAAAAAATTCTTTCAACAGAATAGTTGTTTCGTTCACTACAGTCTTAACAGATTCGAGGGGTACTTTCTTGTCGGCGTTGCCGCGATTGCTACGTCTTCTCGTAAATCCGTATTTCTTTTTCGACTTTTTCTTCACGATTACTGTTTCCAAGCGGGGTTTCTTCGGTACGGGCGCTTTTTTCTGTATGTCTCTTATTGTGTAATCGAATGTTTCGATTGTTTTCGTGTCGGAATTGTACTCCGGTCTCTCGTGAACATTCACCGGCCATTCTTTGTACTTTTCGGTTTGGGAAGGTTTTTTCTCTTGAATCTAAAACACAAAATAATTATAAATATTAGCGGTAATTATTTATTGAAGGAAAAGCTTCTTAACGGAGGCCCCCCACTGGCACATATGAAAATAG
The DNA here is from genome assembly GCA_034190945.1 of Octodonta nipae. NCBI lineage: Eukaryota > Metazoa > Arthropoda > Insecta > Coleoptera > Chrysomelidae > Octodonta > Octodonta nipae. The sequence continues at coordinate 79,179,641 of CM067223.1, read as the reverse complement.
ATGAGCAAGGGAATGAAATGCATAACTTGAAACTTCATTTGTTTCGACCCGACCGACCGACCGACACTACAAACTGCCTCGATCTGGAAATACCTATCCAATTCAGTTCTCTGTGTAAGAAACAGGGACAAGGTAATATATTAAGAGTCTCTTCTTTCATAGAAAATCAATAATAAATAGGAACTAAACCAATATAACATCCAAGTAATATAGAATACCTGCACAAAATTTGCTTTTCGTTTTAATAAACACTCCAATTCTCTCTTTGATATATATTAAATTGGAGACAAGGCATACGTCAGAAATTAAAAAGAGAACCACACAAAAAGGCAACTTGGCATTCAATTTTCATATTATCAACCGATATAGACTCATAGAAGGACACACATTAAGCATAACATGTGCTTTGTTTACATCGTTTTGTTCCGGTAATAAACAAAGTACGTTTACCACTCAATAGAGAGACTGATCCGGAATTTTTATACCATCCAAAGAATGTAATTCAAGAAAAGACAAGTGGTCCAGAGTCTAAAGTGCACGACTGCGAATTCAAAGTTTTCGGCTTCGAAACCGAGAACAATTTTATATTTTTTTAAATATTACAGCATTATTAATTAATTTTATGTACTATTTTCAATTCACATAAAATGAATAAAACTCATTTTAATATTACATAAAATAAGAATTTTAACATTTTAAACTGTTGCTACCGTTGAATATATATGTATATAATTTAATGTTTTGTATAAATGTTACGCGTTTGTAATGATGTTAGCTAAGTACAAAACGAACTTTTCTTTGACATCTTGTCTTCAAATACTTATTCAGATGAACAAAACTGTTTACAAATACTTACTCAATATCTAAATTTATATTTCTTTGCAAATATATTTAAATTAAGAATTAAATTAGGATTAATACTTGAGTCGTAACAAAATAGTAACAATTATTTTAATTCACGTGATATTTATATCCATTACCAAGAGTGACACAAAGAAAAAAAATAGAGACAGTGAGATAACGACAGAAGGGAAGAATATTTCATAAGAAGCTTTCGCTTCCATCGTTCAGTCCCAAATGAGTGCCGATCTTTTTTAAGATATAATTAAAAATATAAAAATTATTAAGGAATTGTTTTATTATTTATCATTCACATGACCTGGTTATTCTGACATGTTGGGACTGTCGGACCAGGCGATCACCCCACTTTTTTGGACAAGTTATAATCGAATTTTCCCATCATACTACCTCTTCCTTCTAGTAAAGAGCATGGTAGAGCGTTATACCTTTTTTTAGTTCTGCAGTTGTGTACTCTCGATGTCGGTTCTTAATAAATCTGTAATTCATCATGAGGTCTTGTATTGTATTCGGTTCTATGTACCAGCAAAGATCCCGATTTAATTTCACGGGTGGTGGCAGATAGAATGAGTTCTTAACCGATCTGATATCATCAGTTAGTTCAGCGGATAGGTAAAAACTAAATTACTAACCACGGGCCACTAGCCTGGTCCTCCAAGTTAAAGAGTTTGGCAATAGGCCAGCAACCTAGGATGAATACAAAAAAGCTAAAATACCTATAACTAGGCCATGAAATGTGTGACATACAAGGAATCAGAACAAAGATAACACTTCATAAAATTGAGATGGTTGGTTGTTGTTTACTCAAAAACGGCAGTTTCCAATAATTTTCGCAAATAAAAGAAAATTGTCCTACTCCTCAAAATGAAGTAACTCAAGCAGTTTCAGAAGTATGGCAATACATTAACAAGCGGGGTTACGTAATGCTGACTAATAAAAAATAGCGGGTTATTATAAATGATGGACCCATTTTTAAAGATTTTTAATTAAAGCAGATGAATGAACAAACTTTATACCAATTGAAAGTAGAAATTATAATTGTTCAATGTGTCCACCATCTGCTGCACGGCAAATCTATGTGGTAGCCCAACATGTCCCACACACGACTCAAGAGTAAGTGTATCTACTGTTAGTCAGTGCACGGCAGCTGTGATACGGTTCCGCCGATCATCCAGGGTTATTGGTGGAGGTGAGACGTTAACAGCTTCCTACAAGAAGTAGTCACATGGGGTGAGATCAGAAGATGGTTAGAAGTGTGGAACCAGGTCTTCATTTCCCCTAAAACCTATCCAACGCTGAGGTAGGGAAGCATTCAGAAAGCTTCTGGAACCATCATTGCCCGCCGAAACTTTTCATTGGTATAAAGATTTTCGATTTGTACTTTAATTACAACGAATTTATAAGGTATCTATCTACCTAGGATTTTCCATGAATTGTAAGAACCTCATAAAACCTTTCAGTACTGCAGAAGGCAGTACGTTTTTCGTTGAACATCTTGATTTCCTTGGTATAGATTGCATTCATTTCAAGCAATATTCTGCCATTTAAAACGCTCCGGTAATTTTTGAAATTCAAACAAGCTAGTTCGGTTTCATTCTCTAACATTCTGAGGTATAACGGTGAGCTGAAATTCCCATCTGTGGCATCTTGCGAGAGAATAATCTTAACGTAGCCCGAAAAGTCTTCGACACAGCTGATTTAATTGTTGGATAGAATCATACTGGCAATTCAAATTAAATTTTCAAGTACGTCCGTCTCCCACATGTTTTGTAAGACAAGTGAGCTCCGTAACGGAACAACTCTATTTATATCAAAGTGCCTAACAATTATCCTCTACGTAATCGGATTAGCGAGAGGCGACATAACTCATAAACATAATCCCCAAATATGCAAAGTGGTCAACTTCCTAAGCCTAATTAATGTGCTGTAAAATACTTTACTATATTTTTCCATTTCCTTAAATGTCTAATATAAACATTATAATTATATCTTTATAATGCTATTTACTATAAATTTGTCATATTTTAAATTTAAAAAAAAAGATGTTGTACAGGTACAGAAATTGGAACCGAAACTTGTTTCCTATAGCACTAGTTTGTGAAGCAACCTCTAACTGAAATTTTGATTTGAGTATTCTTAGCCATTTATAATATATGCATCCGTCTCGTGTAATCTTTGATGAACATTGCAATATTACTGTTTAAAATGTTAATATCTACTTAATTCTACACTTATGTAGACTCACATAATGTTGAATTCAACCAATCAAGATTTTAGTTATGTAAAAACTATTATATAGAAAGACCTCAATTGTCTATTGTCAAATATTGTTATAATTTTATTTAAAAAGTATTTTTATACATAAGTGCGAAAGCTTTTATACAAAAAAATGAACTAAACTATAATTATTTACAGAGTCTACCAAAACAGAGTCAAAATTTATCCTTAATTTACATAATACAAAAATTAAATTAATCTATAATTATTTACAGAGTCTATCAATACAGAGTCAAAATTTATCCAAAGCCTATATACAAAGAAACAATTTATTTTTATTTAAAACAAAGCCCCTATAAATTGTGTTTGAACTTCTAATTCAGATCTCCTGATCTAAAAGCCAAAATCAGCTGGCTCGCACTATTCTTATGGAAAATGACTTTCGGCTAATTTTTTTTGAAACTTTGCCATTTGATTGTTCTAAACTTTTGGATCAAAAGTCTCCAAGGGATCAAACTCTGAAAGTCTTTTATTTTCGAGATACAGCCCCCCAAAGTTTTTTTCCCTTTATGAGGTATAGCCTGAATGTGACTTTCTGCTAAGTTTTTCGAAACTATGGTATTTAATGTTCTGAACTTGTGGATCAAAAACCTTTATGGACTCAAAACTCTAAAAGTGTTTTGTTTTCGAGATACATCTCTTCAAAGTTGAAAGTGTAAAAAAACCGACTTTCGAAAACAAAAGACTTTCAGAGCCCCTGGAACCTTTTAAATCACAAGTTCAGAATTGTCAAACGGCAAAGTTTCAAAAAAATTAGCCGAAAGCCAATTTGCTTCTACCTCATAGGGTGTAAAAAATCAACTTTGGGGGCTATATCTCGAAAACTTTCACAGTTTCAAAAAAATGGCTGAAAGCCATTTTCCATAAGAATAGTGCGGGGTACTTGTTTACTCCTAGTTTTAATTTTGGTTAAACAATTTCAACTTGTTACGTTAAGAATAACTTTTCCAAATGTTCAAAAGTACGCATTCCCATTATATAAAATTAACGTAATCATGAAATTAGATGTGAAGTTCGTTGGTCAAGGTCATGTTCAAGGTGATATCTGAAATTTTCCCGACCTTAAAATATCATTCAAGGTCAATTACCCTATTAGATAGCTGAAGGTAAGTCGTATAAGTTTTGTATGAAACATTTTCTTGATAATGCATTCCTTACGAGTTAATGGTGAGTTCCGGCTTTTTTTGGACAACCGATATTTAAACATACTAATATGAATATTCTCTTGAATGGATTCACGATTTCAATATTTAGGTGCTATTTAAAAATTTAATTCGGTTCTAACAAAGTTAAACATTCTTAAAAATGCAGTTAAACGTTTTAAAGTCAGCTAAAAGTTATAATTACATGTTAATAGTAAAAATATATAAATATTAATAAAATAAACAATTCTTATTCAAGTGACGTTATTTTGAGTTAGATATTTATTTAATTGTATTAAAATTCTTTTAGAATAAATCTGCAGTAGTAGATTCGTGATACGCCACTGGTTCGATAGGCTAAAGATTGGGGAACGTTAAGAGGGTTAAACATGTGTGTCATTTTTTCGCGGGAATATCAGGACAAGCTTCATACTGAAATTATAGCAATTAGGTATTCACACAATTAGTATCTAAATAGTGTTTTTAGAAGTATGGGACTTTAAATGGAAATAAAACATAAAAAACATGCTAAATTCCATTTTATTGTCTGTTATTAAACGACAATTCTAGGCTCTAGAAGGTCAAAGAGCCGTCCAGAAATTTCCGTCATGGATTCTCGAAGACTCTTGGAATTTCATATCGCCAGACAAACTACCTCTTGGATTCCGCGAAATATCACATGAATGCCGATTCCACAAAATATCGAATAAATGCTCGTCATAGTATTGACGATTATAAATAGTTTTGCATAAAGGTAGCACAATGCTAGCTCCTATTTCCAAATCAAATTCGTCACATATTAATTGTTTTAATGTTACTTTCAATTGCTGAAAGTTTCCCTTGATACGGGATTTATGCTATCCTACACACATCACCTGCAGTGAAATATTTAAGGCTTCATTTTTATAAAATTTATATATTGCCTTACCTTTTCTGTTATTGTACCTTTAAAGTTATCTGTTACTGCAATCAAATATATAAGTATATAGGTATTTTGGAGTATCTTATTGCCATTGGCTTGGTAGTTTTCATTTGACGACAATGAAATTGCTCTTTTGGTCAGAAAGATCGAGAATGACATCCAATTAGTGACAGTATACAGGCACACAGATATCACAATTATAGAAAATTATAGGGGTCCATAATTTATCATACCTCCTATACAAATTACTAACTAAAAATATAAAGAATCATCTTATAGTCTAAGATCCGGCTGCACAATTAGTGCACCCATGGAGTGTTTGCTAAAAACCAAATTTTTACACATATTTATGATTAGGAGAATATATATGTACCCGGTTGCCTATCAAAATGTGGCCGCTAGTATTTTTAATTGAATTATTATTAATTGATTTTTCATAAAAAAAATCACTGACTTGTTTTTTCAATAAAATATCCTCCACTTCAGGGCAATATATACAAAGACTCTGCGCACTCGACCGTACCTCTACGCAGACAAGTGTACACAGGGATAATTTTGTTACATTTATACACTCATGACGTACATTTATTATTTATATATCAAATTAAAACTATTTTTTTCTGTTTATTTTATGATATACGGTTGCCTAATTAAATCTGGCCGCAAATAACGGTCGTCGGCTGTTAAAGATGATAAATATTAAAGGTAGAATGAGAGAGCTAGCGCGAAAGATCACCAAGTTGAAACTGCGGGCGAAAACATATCAATTGAGCGATGCGACAAAATAAAATCGTGACAATAGCACACAAATCGCGTGAAAACCACGCTCTTTTAGAGTGAAATAACAGTCCTTTTAAACAGAACGTTGACTTTGGCAAAACTGAACAACTTTTGTCTGAAACATTTTCTTGGAAAATGCGGTACTTTTGTTACATCCTGTATATACGTAATTTCTAAGTAATACGGCAAATGTCAAAAATGTTTCGTTAAATACTTTTTTTATATTTTTGGACGAAATCTCAGATTTTGCGACATACCTAGTTTTTAACCTTCGTGGTAAAATCATCGCAATTATAGCACGAAAAGAATAATAAACTTTAATTTGAAAATGACTTACTTGATTCTCTTTCTCGTCTATTTCTTCTTCGCTCGTGTCCAAAAACGCAAAATCTTCTTCAAACAGAACATCCTTGGAGAAATCCTTCGATTTATTTCTAGCAGATCTCACTGGATTTCTTCTAATCTTTTTCTTATCCGATCTGCTGGCATTATCGGCAGCCTTTCTTTTGGATTCTCGGTGTTCACTATCTTTTTCTTTAAAGCAGTCTACAAAAACAACATCGTCATCATCACTTATAACAATAGGAGGACTCTCCTCTTTGGCAGATTGTATCAGACTTTTTAATTCCGAAATTTCAACGTATGAAGGTTGATCTTGAGGTGTGCAAAAGCTACTTGAACTGTGAAGAATTTCAAGAACTGTCAAACCTTCTTCCACTTGACTGCTTCCATTGATGCACGACTCTTTTTCGGCGCTATATTGTCTGTTGTCAAACGACAAGCATCTTTCGTTATATCCAGTTAAATCGATCTTATCACTGTAGTGCGTATTGCTACAGGGATCCAGCAAAATACTGCAATCGTTTCCTGCGTTTTGATCTGGAAAGACTGTGAACGGTTCGTCGAAAAGTACGATCTCACCATGGTTTACCATCTGAGCAAAATCGTAACATTCGCTGCGGTTGGAATCGGTTTCCAAAGCCATACTTTTACTGATGCTGTAACAAAATGCCAAAGCTAAGGTGATAGATAAATCGTTTACGAGATAATATGACATTAGAAATCGTATACATTGTCTAGAATTAAATAAATACTAGGAAACAATTCATCTATAAAAATCCTTAATTAATAGGTCTTACACTTAAAATAAATCCATAATAAAAAGTATCTATAGAAAGAAAATGTCACAAACTAAGTTTTTAAATTTTACCGTTGCCTGGATACATTAATATAGAATCAAATGAGGTGAGTACTTTTTTGAATATGCCAATAAAATTGTTATTTTATAATTTTATACCTACTTCTATAATACGCGGTGTTATAACAACCAATTATTTCTATATTAAAAAATGTATCAGAAAATAAAATAATTAACAGAGGACCGCATTTAAAAATTAAGGGCGTATTTATGTACAATAATAATGTATTTTAAATTAAAAAAAAAACACCAAGATCGTTCGATATTAAAATAATTTTTAAAAATCCTGGCTAATAATAATAACTTACCTGAATATCGTTATAGTTAATTTTTCAAGTCTTCATTTTTGCAGAATGAATCTTAAAAATCCCAAATCACAACTCCCCAAACTCATGCACTGATTTATGTACTTACCAAATTTTCTGGTTATTTCAGTGTTGCTAAATTTCCACAAAAATCAGGTAATCTCCGAGTAGTTGCTCTTCATAATTGTGATATACTAAATGTTTTCTACACGTTACTTTTCAAGACTAACAATAAAACTTATACACGCGTACTTATATTAACACTTTAAAATTAATTTTCAAACTGAAAATACTAATGTTAACAATTAAGAAAGGAATTACACAAAAAGGAATTTAGAGAACCGAGAGTCAGCTGAAATTAAAAACAAACTGAAAATATGCAACCACAAACGCTCATGTATCATAGATCATAGGCGTGCTATGTTTAAAGGGAGGGTCCCAGCCCCAGCTTAATTTAATGATTTATTAATGAGTATTTAAACATCTGTTTTTAATGCTCTTTTAAATTCGAGATAATAAGGATTATAGAAATAAACCGTTAGCAGGTATTAAAATTAATGGTATTGTATTATCAAATTAGGACGGACTGAAATAAAATTTTGACCTGAGTCTTGCCTTAAAGGTAAATGTTTTTTTTTAAATGCCCTAGTAGATGCATAAGATATTAACATTCCATAAAAATTTGATGGTATTGTTATAGTATTTAAAATGATTAAAATATTAATGTATGCTTATTTATATTCACATAGTACTAGCTGCAAATTATTTTTCAACAATATAATAAATACCTACCTATAACTTCTATTTAAGTATTTTGTTTCGAAAAACAATTTACAAAGTATTACAGATATTGGGTTCAGTCTAAAATGTGAATCATAATGTGTGAAATTTTGTAATATGTTGTTTATTCACATACACTTGATGATTTGATCACAGATCATGATTTGATGATGTTTGGACTTATATAACAGATTTCTCAGTATTTTCTTCTTATATTAGTCCGGTCTTTAAGGGTAAAAATAGGTTATTTTCTCATAATTATTTTAGTCCGGTTTAAACGTAGTTTTCTTGACGTATACTAACTACCGAATGAAAGGAATTTTTGGTTGTAGACAGGGGATGCTAATTTTATTTTTAAATACAAAAATAGTGGTCGTTAATAAATGTATTTCTAAATTAAAAAATGATTTTTATAAAAAAAAACGTTAAACTACTTTGGTAAGATCAATTTGTTTTTTTTTAATTCAGAAAAACCGTCAAAACTCTCTTATTTTTGTAATGATATGAATTATTGCAAAAATATTATTTTTATTTATCATCCCAAGAACTTGACCATACAATGTATTTATTATTATTATGATTTCCAAAGTGTTTGAATTTGAAATTCAATGAACTTTTGTCAGTTTGGATTGATTCATATGTTGCTGAGATATAGCAATGCTTTTATCCGCAAGCCTTAAATATTTATTGCTCTTTTTTGTTTATAAACATTTCAACTTATATGTATAAACATTCATCATGTTCAAGACTTACATTTTTATAATTTAATTGAATCCAATAAAACGATTTTTGTTTATGCACTTTTTGGGAACACCACACTACTTGAAAATGCTGTATATTTCCTAATATTTCGAGGTATAGATCAGACCCCGTTATGATTGGCAATTAAGAAACTATATGAATATTAAAGCTTATTTTTACGTAGTTTATTCTGAAAATGGAGTTTTTCCCTGTAATATGTAAAATAAATAAAATAATTATAGCCTTCACTGAAATATGATCGAAATGAATAAAGTAAGAATTTTTTACATTTTTTTTAATTAAAAGATTTTACTGCAATTTTGCTTTACTCCCATTTAAGCAAAAATAAAACATTTAACATAATTTTACAGAATAAAGGAGCATTTATAGAAACTGTTATGTTCATAAACATAAAAGCTAAAATAAATAAATATGTAGGGCTTTTGATGAATTTTTGATGGAATATTTAGATAGAAGATTTATGAGCCTTCAGTTTTTAAAGGTTGTTTGATTCCTTTGGTTCCAGGTCTTTAGGATTACCTTTTGATTGATATATCCGGTTGTCTTGTCACTGCATTATTTTTTCTGAGTTCTTTGGGAATAACACCACATAAAATTGAAAATCCAAAAATCCAAACTTTTCAAGGTCTAAATCAGACCCCGCTTGGTATTAACACAATGAACAATAAATTAAAAAATTAAGAAATTAAAAGATTCGTAATGACAAATTTCGTAAATCACTGCATCTTAGTTTTTCGGTTGTTATACCTGATATAACTTTCGGCCATACGTTGATTTTATAGCTGCATTCTTGCTTTTAGCTTTGTTCTGTAATTGAATTTTTGTGTCGTATAAAGCTGCTCTATAGAATTTTTTAGTTTCTCTTATCATTTGTTCCAAGTCACTTACCCTTCTTCATTTTCTTCTGTAATTATAAAGTATTAAAATAAGAATCAAATCAGTTTCGAATATATTATTTTATTATTACAATACATAGACTAATCTATGATTATTTGAATTCAATTAATTCTCGTGCTCATTTCAAATGAATTGTTACTACATACTTTCATTTAATATCAAGTATTTGATAATTCTTTAAACTGTTTTATTCTTTCTGTTTACTTTAGCAATAATAAGGCCTTCGGAGTTGACACCACAATATATGACAAACAGACAACATATAAAAATGAATAAATACAAGCAGAAAATAGCCATAATGGCTAGTTGATGCCGTCAGTCGGACGACTGATCGCTTCCAGTTTTCGCTGATCCTTTATCGGATTTCCTTTTCGCTGCTTTTCTTGTATTGTTTTGCAATCTTCTTCCTTCATCAGCGTTATCGCTTTCTTCGGAAAATGCGTCTTCTAGATGCCGTCGCCCTTTCGTGTCTTGATCGGTTCGTCTGAGTTTCTGGTTGATCATTCTTCGAGATTCTGGATCTAGAGATTCTCGGCTATTAGATACGTTAGTTCTTCGGGAGTTGGAGTAATCAGGGTTGTTGTTTCTGACGCTGGTGTGAGAACTTGCAGTTGAGTAACCGGTGTCTTTTCGTGAGTTCTTTGTTTTTCTGGAAAAGAAAACACCTATTACTCTTTAAGAAAAGGCTAAAGGGTGTGATAACCTTCAAAGGAAGGACTTTAATACAATGTGTTATAACGGACATAGTTAGTGTAAGTTATAAAATATAGATAGAATGTCTTTCATTACCTCTCTGCCTGGAGTTAACTCAGTCCTGATGGTAATTTGTGTCTTACTATTTTTACATTTGTTACTGATGATAGCTCTTGCCACTTTGTAGCCACTGTATATACAGGGTGTATACATGGTGTATGAAGAAACAAAAAGAGCTTATACCCATAATCAAAGAAGATAAAACACATTATCTAATAATGCGTGGAGAGAAGCATGAACTCTTTGATTGATGTGTGTGCAAAATTCTATAGAAAAGCGCCAGAATTCCTGTCGCGCTGTACATTTAGATCACCAGCTTCCTAAAGGAGAAGATCTCATGAGAAGAAAAAGAAGACACTAAATCTTGCTCCATCTTACAGAGAATGTGGCTCCACCTTAAATAAGATCTTGCCAGTTGGAACAAAGTTCCAGTTACACACTTGACTGAGACCCTGTATAAATAGGGTTTCCCTGAGGATCAAATACGAAGGGATTTTTCAATAACCTCTTGCCCTGAATCAAACTGCGGAAGCAAATAAAGTGTAGTCTTGTCATTAATCCAAGGGAATCTTGAACTACGAAAACATATCAGAACTATTTGGGTTTACCTGTTATTTCTAACGCTACCATGTTCACTTCCATCACTTTCACTTGAATTATAATAATCGTCATTGTTCCTCCTAGCATTCTTGTTAGACTTGAACGTTTCATTTTGTCTTTGTCTAGACGAAGGTCTTCGTGGTCTTTTCGGAACGTAAGTTAAATCACTTCTGGATATTATGGATATGTTAGACTGAATTTCGACATCATCTGAATCTGAAGGTTTTTTATTGAGCTCTGTGTAGACAACGTAAAGCCTGTAAATCTGCAGCAGTATAACTAAAGTGTTCTTGCAAGTGAAAAATATGTTCATGTAGGTGATGATTTCATAGTGGAGAATCAGTAAGAGCCTGAAAGCTAGAAACGGGCCATCTTGGAGGGTTATGTTGAGGATTATGCTGCAGACATCGATGGTACAACATTCACCAGATCTGAAAATTGAATATAGTGAATAGTTTGTGATGATCAATTTAAATTTTTTTTTCAAATTACGTCATTTTTTAGGCCTATCTGTGCACATACCTATTAATTGAAGGTCCCATAGCAGTGAGACGAGATTTTCGAGATTTTGTTGCAGTTAACACTACAGTAAACTGCATTAAACTCCAAGACCTACAAAGATTACATTAATAAAATAAAAATTAATCTGTTAAGACTGTTCTTACCAGATCGCTAAAGTTAAAAGTACTAATACCGGTTCTGCTGCTATCTTATCATCTTTGAAAGAATCGAAAAATTCTATTATATCAGCAGCCGTACCTAAAAATATTTGTCGTAATAAATACAAAATGGGGAAAAACATAAATTTACCAATGTAAACTAATAATAGTTGACTAAGCTGATCTCTAGTCAGATCTCCCTTTGGTAACATCCATCTGCCTATGATCAGAATTAACATTAAGAATTGCTCTATTAAAGTTATCCAGGTATCTGTGCTCATAGAGATGTCTGGTAGTTTTATCTGAACCTGAAAACATTTTCTCACTAAGCAAATTAGTTAGAATTGAAAAATTATACGAACAGGTTTCGTGTACTTTTAAAGACAAAATTTCAATGAGAAGTGAGCGCAAAGAGAATGGCTCACTCAACCCATTTCTAGTTCGTCGATGGTAGATATTAATCTCACCTCCACATTATTGGTCTAATTAGAGCGATTCAGTTGTCAGATCTTTTTAAATATGCTATAATTCATAAACTAGAGTAATTTCGGGTATTATGGCCTAGTTGGCCAATATGGCCAGTAGTATTTTCTCAGAAACCATCCAACACCGAGCAGTGTACGTATCAGCTATATTGTTGCCCCACTTGCCTTGACTACCTTAGTCGATCCTTACGTTGAACCGAGTACGGGTATGTCCAGTGCGTGCGACGATTGAATATTACCTCATGTGATATTATTTTTTGGTAAGTTTATCTCATTCTCGTTCCTCAAATAATCATTTGTTTAACATTGCTAGTGTAAAGTTTTGTAGGTAAACTTTTAATCTGTAGTTTGGTTACATTTTTAGGCATATTGTTAACTAGATTTTAGATTAGACTTTTATTTGTTAAAAACTGCCCTGTGGCCATTATGGTCTTTGGTATGTGGCCAATATGGTCTACCAGGCCATATGGGCCACACATAACATTAGTAGATAGATCAAGAGAGCCACAGACCACTTTTCTTATGGGACTAAAAATCACTTTTTGAAATCGAGCTGGTACGCGGTGGAATCGCCTCGGGCGCGTTATTTATTGCATGTGTATGTATGAATAATGTGTGTATTGTTTGGAAATGTATGTGTAATTAAAATTACACGTGTAATTGTTGAGATAATTATTATTATTTAGTTCAAGACTGGTACTAGCGCATTCACCATAATATACGCGACACCTGCACACTTGGTCGTCGGTAAACGCGGGTCATCAGCATTGGTTCCCCGTCAAGGTCGACCGGCTGGATTCACGATTTTTGCAAGTAATGGCTTGTAAAAGGTTGACGTCACGGTATGTGATGATATTACCAGAGAGAGGAATATCTGGTTTTCATACAGTGAATTAACCTACAAGAGCCTCTTATTAGTCTTGATTTTGCGAGTATATACTTGTAAAATATTCACAAGTCATGGCTCTCATAATCGGTGTGCTGGTGAAGGTCAACTAGTCGAATTCCGGCAAGCCATTTGATTTTTGTAATTTCAGGTGGATTGTTAGAGGGAATAAATAAAAGAGAGTATTACAAAGAATATGTTTTATTAAAATTATAAAAAATATCATACAATTTTTTTAAATCTATTCGAGCAACTACATTAAGAGGAATTGTAATTTCATAATTATTGCTTTTATTTTTTTCAATAAATAAGTGGTTTTCCCCATCCTCTGCCCATATGGTGACCCGTAAATTGTTATCGTAATCTTCGGAAACCAGTACGTTGTTGTCGTCTCTGTATTCACTGATAAAATTTAGAAATCGTTCGAACCCTCGTGATGTAAAAGTGACAGAAGATATTTTGTCTTTTGGAAAGGGATTCGGTTGATGGCACTCATCTTGAAGAACAGCTTCATGATTATTTGAACGCAGGACTATTTTTTCATCAGTAAATACTATTTCCAGAAAATTTGAGAATTTGTAGTGGGCTACTAAGTAGTTGGACGTAATTCTGGTGGTAGTTTTTCTGTTAGTAAAATTACAGCGATGGTTTTTTGACATAAGGTCACTGTAAGACATCTTACTCACTTCAAGAGATACTGAGGGGATACGTGTTTGCGTTGAAATGTATGTTTTTCACCACCACTACCACGAATGCGGTTGACTCTCCCACTAGAGATAAATTAAAAATTAAAAAAAAAAAAATTTGCCCAGAAATGTTAGCCGAGAAATGGGATCGAACCCGGGACCTGTAATGGGGAATATACTTACCTTTGTTATTAACTCGGCGCTCTTTCTACTCAGCCATTTCTGGGTGAATACAAAACAGGGTGTAAAGGTATAAGTGTTGCATTATAAAATTGTTAACTGAAGAATAAAGACGTACACATCATTTTCAATAATGATATTAGTGAGAGCTACTATTACTACTGGTTTTGTGATATTGACTTTTATATCACAAAACATTCTATACACAAATATACCGCAGGGCGTGGAAAATGTAGCAGTATGCTTTTCTCTGAACTGCTCAAATAGATCTGATTATTCCCTAATGAGGCGGACATTGCTAAATGATGGACTACTACCAGCATATTTTGCACAATTTCCAAAAAATGGAACCATATTACGCTACAAACTTAAAATTTTCTTTTACAATGGCACTGTGGAGGATTTTGATGGATTAACAGCAAATTATGATTGTCAGCAGGAAGCCGAAGCAACAGCAACGACTAGTAGACAACAGCTACCAAATTCCCTTCAGAGGGAACTCAATAACTTATTAATATTATTATGTTTTGCTGTTATATCTTTGATATTATTGTTAGTTAAAGTTATGTTAAAATGCATAAGATCTATACACTTGATAATAAAATAATTTTTGGAAATAAAAATACATGTTATATTTCATTCATTTATTAAGGTAAAATCTTATTGAGTAACCAATCATAAATATCATTACAATTTTTTATAGCACATTTGTATTCCGCGTATTCTTCATTAGAATCTTCATAGTGATAGCCGCAGACTATAGGATATTTACTTGTCTCACGGTCCTTCTTACTTACATCTCTCAACTTTACGGCGTTGATGGTATGCTCCAAATTTACTACCTTCACATGATTGAGCCCAAGCTCATTCTTACACTTTCTAACTAGTAAGTCATATTTTTGGTGACCTCTGACGTAGACATGAGTACATCTGGAGAGAAGAAAATTCAAAATCCTATTCAACTGGCTTACATCCCAGATTCCACCGTTGTAGCTAAGACCATGAAGAAAATTCTCACAATATCTCACGGTTCGTCGATCTTCCTTGCACAGCGTTTCAAAGGGCTGAAGAGGCTTAAACAGGTAATGTATAACACCCGTTGCATGTGTCTTGATAGCCAATTCTTTGGGAACAAATTCCCCGTTAAGAATGAAGCCTTGAATGTCAACGATTGCGATTTCCATGGTGAACTGAAGTTGTAATGTGCAGATGTGGTCTTTTATGATAGGTTACGAACAATTTCGCTGAGTGGGAGAAACTCCATCAAACAATCGTGGATGATTATACAGAAGGCACGTGTTTTGTCGGGAAACCCGGTTTGAGATTCAATATCCAGCCGTACATCTACGGTGGAGGATTTCATGCTGTCTTCACGTCGGGAACAATCGATTACGAAGAGAGTGTGATTCTTGAAGGTGAGATAGTCTAGGAGCGGGTGTCTTTTGTCGGCAAAACTGGGATAAAAGTCCGTGTAGCGTTTGTAGGCTTCTCCGTATTCGTTCCTGGGGAAATCCAATAGCCATCTCTCGTTCGGCCAAAATTCTCCATTAAGAGTTAGACGAATATTAGATATGTGGATATGATCAAATTCCGTGGGATCAGCCGCTATGTTGCTGTGCTTATTGGTCTGGAAGGCAACGATGACGTATCGAGGACTCTCTACAGCAGCACAAGTTTTCACAGCCCAAATTTCTCGTGTGGCGCCTGTCTTCAGAGCAGGCAACTCATGAAGCTCCCATTTACGAAAGGGAATAATAATGCCGGTATCCTGCTTAACGGCTTGCAGCAGTTCAAGTTTCATATCATCGTTGGGGAATATATGCTGGACTTTGAGTTCAATGCTGTCAATCGTCACGCTTGCTTTTGTAGATTTATCAGTAATAATAAGACAATCATCATCATTTCTTGCTCGCACTAAACGTATTGTTTGCTTTCCACAGGTTACTCGCTGGTAGTCGTTGAAGAGGGAAAACAAATGCTTGAGCGGGATGTACATTCGGAAAGATCTATCTGCTGCATTCACAATTGGTTTACCGGGAAAATTCCAGCCAGCAATAGCTAATTCTCTTGAACTGGTAGGATCATAGCACAGATAACCTCGTATGGCACTGACGCGACCGGGATCGCGAACCGATTCCATTTCTTTACCACACTGTTCGTAAACCATATTATCGAAGAAAAATGCTCCTGCATTAGGGGATAGGGAAACTTCACCTGCACCTGCCGTTACATTAATTTGACCCTTAACGGCGATATACGAGTCCGCCATGGATAACCAGGAATCGGCTTGGTTCACAGTAATCTCCACTATGTCGTTGTTCCCAAATGACTTTACATAGGGATAGTAGGTTCTGACTTCCATTCTGCGAATGCTGTCATCGAAACTGGGCTTTCGGAAGATATCGAATGCTTGAGTTGACATGATAGCCTAGCGATTGTAGAAATAGTTTATTGGAGAACGTAAGTGATCTCTTCAAAGGTTTCGTTGATACTGACTTTGGCTGTGGTATGTTTGTACTTTTATGAGGATGCTCAAATATGAGTAAGCGTCCCATTATTGCTGCAATAGCTGTTTCAGTTCCAGTCTCACAATGATTTCCTCCCCTCGGAAATTGACGAGTTCAGATTCCTGATTGAGAATTCTCAAAGTTATGTTGTGTATTTCTCTTCGGTTGATAGGTAGGTAGATAAGATGTTGAGGTGTTTCGTCAATAGCGAAACCAGGATCAACTCCAATGGCAAATTCGTATATCGTATGTGACGGTCTGTCGTTGTAGAATGCTCCCGATGTGATGTTACTATCGAGATGGATTGTTCGCACTTTTATGATATTCACTGGTAAATCAGAGCTGTGCACTTGAAGAGGTGTGAGCAGTCTCTTGGAAAAACCCAGTATGGCACCGATGCTGTTTTCCTTTTGAAAGTCTATTGCGTATTTACTGCTATATATTTCACACTTGAGTGTATTATTGTTGGGTTTCAATGAGAAAATCTCATCCACATCCTTCGAATGCTGCACACCCAATACTTTTCTAATGTGCGCTTCAATATCACCAATTTCGTAGCTGCCTTCAGGTAATTCGATGGTGGTTGGTTTCTTTTTCGAGTCGATTAAATGCACTTTGCTACCCTTCTCAATGTTCGGGATGCTGTTGTAGGAGTGGAAACTCAGCAAGGCTAGACCGTAATTGTAGTCAGGATGTAGTTGAATAGGTGGTTGAAAATCAATGGACAGTATTGAACTGCGTCCTTTCAGCGTTAATATCAAAGACATGACTGAAGATTTCCCTCAATGTTAGATGTTATTATAGAGAAATTGCAGACACAAATGACCGCAATTAGATTGATTATAATTTTGGTAGGAGTCGTTGTTGTAGAGTATTGATACATTATTTCCTAAATACTCAGCCAATTCACGAGGCGGTTTCAAATTACCAAAACTAACGAAATATTGCGCAACGTTTCCATTTTTAATGTAAGCTACCCAGTGTGTGCCTTTGTTGCGACTAGAATCCAAGTTGATGATTGCCGACTCGGTTCTTGATGGTTGTTTGTTTTTAGGTAAGGCATCACGCATAAATACACCTTTAAAATTTGGTATTTTCAATTTTTTGGCGTATTCAACAAGTTCACTGGTGTAAAGTGCTCGACTGGGTAGCTTTATCGGGAGTTTTTTTGTTGCTTTTTCAAATAGAGACCGAAGCCTCCTTTGCGGGACTTTTTCAGGTAGAGCCCGGACCCTTTCTTTCCAATCTCCTCCATAGCTTGATTGTGTCGTCTGTCCTCTTCGAGTTTCTTTTTAGCATTTTTTGCGTCTATTAGTGTTTTACCCAAAGTTGCAGCTCCACCAGTAAGGGTTCCAAGAGCTGAGAGTCCTGCAAATAGCGGGAGTAATGGGAGAATTCCACCGACTTTCGACTCGAAAGGTATCACACGAGGAACTCGAATTTTCTTACGACCGCCAGCTTTCTTAATTGCCATCCTAGCCGCTCTCAAAGCCATCAACGATGACTGTCGTAGACTTTGTCCTGCAGGAGAGTTAGCGATAGCCTTATTCGTAGGTAGCATGACATGCTTTCGAAATGGTAAAAGGGTTTTGCGTGTTGAAGATTTTCGCTTACGCGAAGATTTTTTCACACCTCTACTCCTCTTCCGCTTTTGAGATTTCATACCAAGACCGAGTTTCTGTTTGGTTTTCATAGTCGTTGTTATGAGCCAAGCAGCTGCTTTTTCACCGAGTGAAGCGTCCTTAGATTTGAATCTCTCCCAAGCCCTATTCTCCAACTCAAAATCTGCCTTATGACGGTCTGCTAGAGAAGTGCTTTTACTGTAAGCAATATCGTGATCCCGACAAGCTGCGTCAGTTTTGTTTATACCTCGCTGTCCTAGAGCTAAGCGTTTTTCGAGTTTCGTACCCGGTCCACAAAATTGATAGCCAGGAAGGTGAATTTCAAAGGGTAACTTGTTGATTAGAGTGTTCACTACACTTCCACTACCTTCAGCGGTTAACATAATACTGACTGACTGACGTTCAGAAAGTAAATTTTATATTTAAACGTCCACCCAAAACACATGTACATCAGTTTACTTTGAGATGCACATAAAGCAGCAAGATATTCAATTGCCTATAGAAAATCTAGATTTTGTGGCGGAAGGGGGTGACAATGGTAGTGTGTCATCGAAAAATGGGAAACTATGGCCAAATTCCGTCCGGGCGGCGTTCTGCGGCCCCAGCGGCTGCGGGAAAACCAATGCGCTGCTTTCGCTTTTGTTCAACGAAAACGGATTGCGATTTAAAAATGTCTACGTGTACTCGAAATCTTTGTACCAACCAAAATACCAACTACTACAAGAGGTTCTCAAGAGCGTTAAAGGTGTGTCATATTTCCCTTTCAGCGAAAACGAAAATGTAATTGATCCATCAGACGCCTGTGAGTATTCTGTGTTTATTTTTGATGATGTGGCTGGTGATAAACAGAAAAAGATTCAGAATTTCTTTTCAATGGGACGACACCGACACATCGATTCAATTTATTTGATGCAGACGTATAGTAAAATGCCCAAGCAACTAATACGAGACAATTGTAATGTGATTGTGCTATTCAAACAAGATGAAATCAATTTAAAGCATGCCTATGATGAACACGTAACTCCAGATATGTCATTCGAACAGTTTAAAGACTTGTGTTCAAAGTGTTGGCAGGATCGCTACGGGTTCGTGGTTATTGTTACAGACTTCAATTTAAATGAAGGGCGATATCGTAAAGGTTTCGATAAATATATAAGGCTACAAAGCGAAAAATAATCAGTCAGTCAACAAAAATGTCTTCAGTGAGCAGCAACAGCATTGCAGAAGCTTTTCGCAAGAAAAAAATCAAACAACTAGCACGGTCCATTCGCAAGAAGTACCTCAGTCTGAAACTGGGTAAATCGGAAAACGATGAGACCCTCAATAAACTCTTTGAACCGGTGGTCGGACCTTTGAAACAAATAGTTTCGACTACATCAAAAGTTTTAACCAAAATACCATCAGCGTCAACAAAATCACCTCCGGTGTTGCCATCTATCAAACGGGAAACAATTGTGAAAAAAGAAAAACTAGAGCCGTTAACACCAAAATCCAGTCTATTCCTCGAAGAAGAACCAGTCGCAGAGACTAGTTTTTATACCGATGCTGAAGCCGAGGAAACGGAACAAGAGGAAGATGATCCGACTAATTACTCTGACAAAAGTTTTGAGTCGTATATGGACCAGTATCCAGCAATGGTGCAAAAGTATGTAACCGAATATTTCCACAAGAGTGATAAAATTGACAACATTTATGGACCCTCATACAATTCGAAAACCTCCAAGTGGTATCTCGGTAACAAAGAAATCAACTTTGATATGAGGACAGGACGTCTTACTGTTGGAGATGCTGCGTTTCGAGGATCACCTGGTCTTTACCAGCTGATATTCTACAAGGACCCCGCATACACTCCAGATGACAAAATCGTGTACCAAAAAGTTTTGGAGCGGACATTAGTACACCGGAATGTAAAAGGACATTTGAAACCCTCAGGAATATCCAAATACAAGGATGTCATTAAACCTACGTTTATAAAACCAATTAAACCAAGCAGCAGCAGCGAAGGAAGAGGTATGAAGTTGAAATATAATACAAAGCCTATGGAATACGTCTACTGGGACGATCCCAATGAATTGGTAGATCGTTTAAGGTTACTTGTTGCATCGAAAGAGGCCGGCAACACATCCCACGACAACGAAATTGTAGCGATAATAAATGAGCTCAAAGAAGCTAATATTATACGTGACAAATAACCAAAGCAGTCATTAGTAAAATGTCTCTCGATAAATTTGGTCGAAGTGCTGTTCAACAACAGCAACCGAGTGATTATGAGCGTGCAAAAATACCATTTTCCTTCACAGCCGATGGAAATATCGATGTAGAGAAAGTGATAATTTCAAATGTTGGAGATCCCAAAGCGGATATGGATGCCGCCAATAAACTCTATGTCGATGACAGAGTACGCGACAAGTTGTCTCAAATTAAAAAGGACTTTCAAGTGGCATTCAATGATTTCAGCGATAAGGTTTACAGCAGTATGCGAAAACTTGAGAAAAATCAACATACTACTGATAGCAGCTTAAGGGTTAATCAACAGACCTTTCTGGAATTTCAGTCGAATACCAACGTCCAGCTTAACCAGCTTACGAAATTGCCACAGCAAATTGAAGAGAATCTAAAACAGACTATAAGTGATGAAATTTCGGAATTGAAAAACGATATTGATGAAGTGAAGGCCATCAAAGAGAAAATGCTGAAAGTTGTACCCGAACTATATGTGGATATGCAAAAATTACACGATGAAATGAGTGATAAAGTTAATAAGATGAACTTAGAGATGAAAAAATTATCAGATGGCATCAAGAGCGAACTACGATCTCACAAAAACGAAGTCTCTTCGCAAATCAACAATCAACTAAAGATGATTAATCCAAAAATTGTAGCCATTCAACAGCAACAGCAGCAGCAGCAACAGCAATCTGCTCTAAAGACTAAATAAAAAGTCATCATCCATGTTAAATTATAGTAGTCATCATGAATTATTCCAAGGAAAAAGTTCAAGTTGTAAAGGAGCTGCATCGACCTGTGAGAAAAAAATTTCCACGACGTCACACCGTCATTAAGGGTTTCGATGATTTATGGCAGTCTGATTTAGGACAATTAGATCTCTATGCGGGAACTAATAGAAATTTTAAGTATATCTTAGTGGTAATTGATTGTTTTTCCAAGTACGTGTGGACGAGGCCGCTGAAATCAAAATCAGGAGAGGAGGTGACAAAGGCTTTCGAGAGTATTCTCACTGCTAATGGTGGGCGGCGTCCGAAAAACTTGCAAACAGACCACGGAAAAGAATACTACAATAGTCACTTTACGAAACTAATGCAAAAATATTCGATTAACCACTATAGTACATTTAGTGGGATGAAAGCAGCTATATGTGAGCGCGTGATAAGGACGCTAAAGGAGAAATTATTCAAGTATTTCAGTTTAAATGGCAGTTACAAGTGGATTGACATTTTACCTGATATCGTTCAGTCTTATAACAATCAAAAACATCAGACGACGAAAATGCGCCCTAGCGACGTAACTGCTGCTAATGCTAAAGACATTACAGTATTCAATAGATTGAAAATCACCGGACCTAGGAAACTCAAGGTCGGTGATGTGGTGCGAATAAGTAAAGTGAAACACGTCTTTGAAAAAGGACACACCAGGAATTGGACTACAGAGCTATTCAAGGTACGTCAATATCAGTTAACGAATCCCATTACCTACCTGTTGGAAGATATGAGTGGTAGACCAATTCAAGGGGGATTTTATGAGGAAGAATTGCAAAAAACCGTCAACCCTGACGTTTATCTCGTGGAAAAAGTGTTGCAGAAAAAAGGCAATAAAGTCAAAGTTCGATGGTTGGGTTTTGATAAAAGTCACGACAGCTGGATTGATTCCAGCAACAGGCTATAACTTGTAAAACAGGAGTAGGAGGCAAGACAACGACGGAGACGTTATAAAAACCTTCTGAGTTTCCCATTACCCTCAGTAAGAGCAGTTCAATTTAGTGAGCAGCAGTATGAGTGATACTAGTTTTGAAGAAATTGACTACAACGCCGACCTAGATAGAATCTTAAACATGTACGAAGAAGCAGTTAAAACAGAAGCGTTTTACCTGTTACACACCAAATTTCCTCTCATCAATTCTGAGTTGGAAATCCAATGTGCATTAAGTCCAGCTCGAACGTTTGCACCAGTAATTATTCTACAAAAAAATAATGTGAAAATTGTCTTGAACAGCTTCGAATGGGCAGATGTTTTGTGCGTTCTGAAGTTGATGAATCAGAATTATTTAGAAAACCCAAATATTGCTAGTCACGAGGTTGCAGCACCAATTTCCTGTGGAGAATTTCTACATATAACCCAAACAAGATCTGAGGATGACGAGAAACTAATCTTGTTGATGCAAAATATTATTGCGTTATATTTCTCTCATAGTGATGTAGTGGAACTTTTTAGAATTGAACATATAATTTCTAGTCGAGTAGAAGCATATTTAGAAATGAACTTTTGTAAATATTATTTCAAAGTTTTGAATGAAGTTTGTTCATGGAAACATTTAATTTGTTCGCAACCAGTTGAACGACTACTATCATCTTTTTGTTTTGATAATACATCTCAACTGGGTATTGCTTTAAGAGAGTATCTTTATTATTACAGAGAAAAAATTGTAGCCGACATTGTAGCGAGAAAACCTCAATAAAATGTATAAAATCATCTCGTTTTTAATTTTCCCTCAGTTGATATATTACAATCATGGAGTGTAGAGATTGGTATGAAGTATACGAACACAGATTACGTACCTTTGAAAACTGGCCATCAGAATTCCCAGCTTCCAGACTAGCAAGGGCTGGCTTTATTTATTTTGGTCAAAATGATGTAGTAAAATGTGCATTTTGTGGGACTGAAGGATTCAACTGGCAAATGACAGACGATCCTGTAGCTGACCATTTAGATTGGAATCCAAATTGTTCCTTCTTCGATACAGATAGCGTATACTTAATAAATAGAAAAAAACCTGTTGTTCATAAAGATAAAATAAGTGTTTCCAGCAGATTTTCTACGTTTGGCAATTGGCCTATAGCTCTAAAGCAGAGACCTAATGATTTAGCAAAACTTGGATTCTTTTATAGTGGTTCAGGAGATAGAATCATATGTTATTGTTGTGGCATACAGATTTCAAACTTGCTGCCAAACGATGATGTTGCTGAACGACATTTGATGATATCCAACAACTGTCTAATGATTCAAAAAACAATAGAAGATTCAAAAGCCACTAACTTATCTTGCAAAATTTGTTTAACTAATGAAATATCTGTTGTACTTCTTCCATGTAGACATTTAGCCTGCTGCTCAAGTTGTTTTATAGATATTGATAAATGTTGTATCTGTAGATCTGAAATTAGCGGGTATTTAAAGGTTTTTATTTCGTGAAATAAAGAGGCGTTTTTAGAACAATACAGTGTTTTATTTATTTATTTTTATATTATATTAGTAGGTACATTACAAATATTAGTATGTTTATTTAATATTTTTACATTATTACCAATATTACCAAGTCCTAACTATTACAAATATTATTTCTAATCTATACTAACTGTAAGTCCTCAAGATGGCTACAACGAATACTATTAGAATTTTATCATCTTATTAAAGTGTAAATCTTCAAAACATTCAACCCGATTTTTTAACTCGAATAAGGGGTCCCAGCAATGAGAGCACCATGAACTCCTGTCCTCGTAAATAGTATGTAACTCGCAAGGCTTATACCGCACGTGACATTTCGATATTTTATAGGAAACTTTTGTTTTCCCTTTTAAATCAAACACTGTTTTCAGTTGTCGAAAACATAATCTACATACTACGAGACCATATTCAATAATTTCGTAGTATGTATACCATGCACAATAGTCATCATGCTCGACGTAGGGTGCTAGATAGTGACAATTTAAAAGGACAAGTCGAAGTTCTGAAGTCATGTCTATGTAATACTCAAATCCCTCAAGAATGGATTCTCGATTTAGATTAGAATTTGAGTATTCAGACATGAATTGTTCATACTTATACTTTGGATAACTCCTAATAACTTCCTCGGTTAAGCACCAAGGAAGTGGAGACCGGGAAATGAATATACTTAGACTCTGAATGTTCTGACAGATACTTTTAATACATTCCTGTTGTAGTGTTGTAGCCATTTTTCTGCTGTCTATAAGAGAAAGAAATGAATTCATATTAGTATTGCCTAATCTTATAATGACCCCATGGTAAAGTATCATAACTATTAGGTATTAGAAAGCGTTTATCATCAAATGGATTTAAAGCAATTTTTGTTTGCTCAACGCTGTAAACTTCATGAAGCTTGGATTGAATACAACGTTGAGTTTTATTTAGTATACAATTTTGAGTAGAGTCTTTCGTAAAATTTTGTAAGCACTCCAGATAATCATCAAATGTGATTTGACGTTTAACTACATTCCGTTTAATACCCTTAGCTTTTTTGATACATTTGTTCCCTTGCATCTTGTACGTATACTGTTTTGATCTTAACCCTACAAAGAACAAAAGAATTTTGCCGTTTGCCTCATCTTTCATTAGTCCTGGTATTTTTTTATTCAGTAAAGGAATATTCCAGCGATTATCTGAAGGATAATCGCTAGTATCAAAACGGTGAATGTCAGTTTTGATAACCTCTTCATAGAGATCAGCACATTGAATCTCATAGATGAGACTGTCGGTGTCTGTGTACAGTAATTTGCATTTATCTACAGGAAATTTATTTAACATATAATCATAATGAAATTCATAGATACAGAGTTTTGAAATGTCTAGAATACACATTCCAATGTATAAAGGTTTATCAAACAGTATACTGTGCTTTTTCAATTCAACCGCTATTAGATCCTCTTCAAATATAGTCCGACTATGAAAATTCGGGCTTGAAATTAAATTCCGTGCTCCTGACTTACCGCCCCACTTTCTAACTAATTTCACCTGTCGATGTTTTCGAACATTCTGCATTGTTTTTCCAAACACGGCATTTACCATGAGTTTATAGAGGTTCTTTTCAAACTCATTTTTGGCTCGACTTCTCATTTGTGTGTTCAGGTCGATGTAGGGTTTGAGCCAAGCAGACTGGTGAAATTCCAAAACTCTGTGAACTTTTTTCAATATCAATCCATGCTTCAGAGCTTGTTTTAAATTTCTGTAATGAATGATGTATTTTTCCTTGTTGTCTAAAGTGGTTAAAAGTTTTTCCATTTTCGAATTGTTTGGTACTTTGTGTTCAGGGCAGAAGGGTAAGTCTTTATGTAGATCGTGGAGGCTCTCGGGATATTCCAAATCCACTTCCAAGATATATCCCATAGGCGAATCATCAGGTATGCTGGTAATGTTAATATTTGTGTCAACCCATTTAAACCCTCCGTAGGGGAGCGGCTGACTCATTCCCCACCCGTACATGTTATTCACGTCACAATAAAACAGGAATTTGGAGGGTGTACTGGGATCGTAACCTTCTACATACTTGTTGTTAGCCTCTCCATAGCGGTTGCAGCACATCGATATACCTCCTCGTATTCCGCGTTCCATAAATAGTAGCATATCTACATCTTGCACTGTTTCGAGTTTACATTGGGTATATTTAAGCATACAGTCCCATGTGTAACCGGGGATGGTATAATAATGCGCGGGGTCTAAGCCATATGTCTTGTGGCAGGTGTTGCGAAAAGTCTCAAAAACACATGCTAATAACAAGATATCGGTTTTCATGTATAAATCACTATAGTCTCCTAAAGTTTTCATACCAAACTGATTCCAGATTAATTTAGCGTGTTTATAATCGTTTTCATCTATATGTTCATCTAAGAGTCTGTTGTAAAATTTTTTAATTTTAGGTAATTCCGTTTCTTGTAATCGATCTATTTTATCTAGGTAGTCATAAAAAAACACACCCTTTCGTTGCAACAACTTTAGCTTTTCGTTTGTTAAATCCTTGAATTCGCTGTGTAAAATTTGGAAATTATCCTCATTGAGGGTCGAAACCAAAGCGTCCAATGAACACCCCATAAACCTAAAGGAGTCGATGTATCTAAATTTTATTTTAGTTTCATTATTGTGTACAGTGAAGCTTATATATTTTTCCTTATTCACAGGCAACAATGTTATATGATTTCTTTTGGCTAAATCTTTAATAATAAAATGGCTGTCATAGCCGCTCAAATTATGGAAGACAATGGGAATTACAAATGATTTACGATATAAAATATTGCATTTATTATGTGAAAAGCCTCTAAAGTCCCCAGAAAGATGATCATGGTCTCTAACTATTTTATCTGAGGGAGTAAAGGGTTTTCGACAAATATGGCAAACCCCAGTAGCATCCTTTAAGTTTACCTCGGTATTCATTGGCTCAATATTAACAAATTTAGATTCAACAAACTTGCCGACCTTCTCCATTTCCTCTGCAAACCAAGACATACAATCTAGACCCCTATTACTTTTATAAAATGAATAATCATTATTATAATTGCATTTAAAATAATACCCGGCACTGTATGCCCTATGTTTTTGATATTTTACGCTATTGCTTTTATTATGTCTGTCATCGAATGGTTCCAAAAGAGACTCGAAATCAGCGTATACGACGAAAGGAACTTTTTCTTGAAACATGAAATTTTTAAACTCGACATGTGAAAATTGCGGAAACTCGATTCTGCAGTCATTTAACTTTACGCAGTCGACGGTATGCTTTTTCAGCTTTTCCTCTGAATTGAAATAATTTAAACATTTATCACATACATGTTTTTTCCCATTATGTTTAGAAACTTGTTTATTTAAAAGCCGGGAAAGATCTTTTATCCAGCAGTAATGATACTGAATATCATGATCATCGTCATCATTTTCACTGCCTGGACCTTCCTCATAAACATTTTCTAAATGGCTTTTCTTTGGAAAATATTTGTCTTGAATTATTAATAAATTTACATGTTCCTCACGCTTCTCTTTGCATAAACGAACTGGAACGACGGTAAAATTGGAATGTGTATCCATTTCTAAACCAAAGACGTTAACGGAAATTTTTTGGTTATTTTTCTCAAACACGGAAATTTGATTTAGAGTTATTGGAAAGGATAAACCTTTCAAATTGAGAACGTTTCTATAATGAGGGTAGGAACTGGTTCGGTCAGAATGATTTAATGCGGGATATAATGCCGACACTACTGCCCACAGAAAACAAGCTTCATCAAATCTGTTTTTAACATTGACGCAAGATTTGGTTAATTTAATTTTTTTAGGCAGGTCAATGAAAGATGTGGCACCCATCCCAGCCCCCACGGCATACTTATTTATGTTCACTTCTAAAGAAATTATTTGCTGTAAACACCATCCAGACCCCTCGGTAGCAAACTCAGAAAGCTCATTTAAAATACGATCTTTAACGAAAACTTCAAACCAATATCCTAAATCTGTTCCTAAATCTATTACTTCGTTTTTCGTGGAAAAGTACTTTTTATCCAAAATCTCGGTATCTCCGGACATTTTGGAGAACTCTCCACAGAAAGCGACATTTACCTTAATCATAGCTATTTTCTTTAAAATATTTTTTATTCTAACTTCAAAAAGTTTACTGCAATCTTTAAAAAACTCTATAATATCTTTATGATTTTTATTTATTATGACGCCAGTCCTAAGTCTACTTTTAAATGCTGAAATAATATCTTCCCACTTGACCCTCTTTGATAAATTATTCTTATTTACAAGCCCCATACCAACTGTGTTTAAATTCTGTAGAAACAACTTAAATTTCTTAAGGTGACCTATATTGGTTTGTAGTTTCCGCAACGTTCCCATACTTAAATCTGCTTTCCGAATAGCTCTATTGCAAAGAAAAATGTGAATCTTAACATGTTTCAGCCAGAACTCAGTTTCCCTTTGCGATAGCGGTTTTGTCTTTTTCGATAAAACTCTTTCCAAGTCCCTAATTTTTATGATAATGTCACTGCTAAGAGACGCAATTTGTTCTGAATTCATTTTTTTTTCTCTACAAATAACGACAACAGAAAGTTAAAGACTTACAGTTAGTTGATATGCTGATATTCGGCCTCTAGGAGCTGGTTGGCGTTGCGTTCTCCTCCTCAATGGTAAAAAGGGTCCTCGGTTGAAAACCAGCTATTTGTTGCAACCCTTTAAAAGATAGGTAGTACCGTCCTCCTTCGAATTTTGTGATGTGCGCTTTGAAGGTATCTGTTACCCTCTTGGGAAGGAATGCTACCTTGTCTTCCAGCTCTACCAATATGCTTTCCCCGTACTTCGAGTTTATGAGCTTTGCACGCAGAATTCGGTGTTTTGAATTCACCTCCAAATCTCGCACCCTAATTTTCGGCTTCTGGGTCGCTTCTGCAGAGGAAAGTTTATTGATTTCATTAAGGAAACTCATCTGCGAAATTATAAATAAGTATAAGTGATCGCTCTGAATGTAGACAAAAAATTACTTACTTTGTACTCTTTTATCGCTGCTTCTAAAACTTGACTGGTAGCAGGTTGGCTGGTATTAGGGTATTTCAATAGAAATAACTGGTAGCAAGTTGACTGGTAGCAAGTTGACTGGTAGCAGGTTGACTGATAGCAGGTTGTTTTTTTGAACGGCGAATATTTCAACAGAAATGACTGGCAGCAATTTTTCTTTGGAGATCACCAAGATACTGTTTTTAACTGTAACAACATTGAAATATTTTAGTAACCCATCAGATATATTCAAGTAAGTGAATTAGATAAAACACCTACAATGTAAAATGAAATTTTACACTTTCTATAACAGAAGACACGATATAACAAACATATCTAAAGCTAATGAGACTTCAACACGAAAAATATACTTAAATATTTTCCACTGGCCTGTTACTGAAAACCATAAACTTTACGAGAAACAAAAGTATTATTCAATAACCTATACTGTATATAAAATCGAAATAGACGCTTTCCAGGGAAACAAAAAACAACAAAGAAACTAAATAATGGGTAAAAGAAATCCCTAGCAAAATAAAATTTTACAGAAGGCATGGTATAAGAAACATAGCTTTAGTTAATAAGACTTCAAAATGAAAACATATTTAAATAAAAATATATTTAAATATTTCCACAGACATCTTACTGTAACGATAAACGTTACGAGCAAGAAGATAATTTTTTCAACACATAAAATCGAAATAGTATTAGTCCGCTAACCAAACAAACAACAAAAGAAAAAATATTTAAAATAATATTAACCAAAAAGTACTTACCTTATAATTCACTGCAACACTATACAACTAGTATTCACAAGAAAGGCACATTTGCAATTGACTACTTTTCGCAACTGCCTCTGCTTTTATACAATTTCGCTCGCCACATCGAGTATACACAAGCCTGCAGACAATCCTGTTACCTTACGAAAGATGTTTTTCCTATTGCATCACCCAGACAAGGTAATTAATTCCTACGTGAATTTGCTTTAGCGAACGCTTGGCGAATCTGAAAACTTGTTTCGTGTGGGTAGATCCGTGAACATTCCTCCGATATACTTTTATGGTTTGGTTATACCGAGAGATTTTAACATAAAGTTAAGTTGTGTGTTATATCTTAAAGAATTTTACAGGGTGAAAATAAGTAAGTAATATAAATGATTTTTGGATTTTAAGAAATTCTGTCATAATGTTAATATTTCCCTTATTTTCGGAGAGGAATTATATTCAAACATGTATATATATATATATATATATATATATATATATATATATATATATATATATTAAAACACATCAAGATCAGCGCTTTCACGATATGCTTGTTTTCTGTTGTTCTTCGTTTCACCGTACTACCCTGTTAAATTTTCATTCCTTGCTCTCGCCTGTGGTTTGAGTTTTTTTTGCAGGTTCATACTCGCATTTCTTCGTTTGATTGGAATTGCTAGTGGTAAAAAAAATCAACAACCAGTTATCTTCCTCTCTCTCTCATACGTACTCGATAAATACTAAAACTGGTCTCATGCAAGTGCTGTGAAATTAGTTTCCACAGATTCATCTTGGAATAAGTTAAAAATAATACTCACAGAGTAATTTGTTATTAATTTATATTTTCTCTAGCTAAAATTCTAGTCAACAATTCCTTCAGTTGTTCGAACAATGTCAAATCGGGACATTTAATATTAAACAAATCTAATGTTAACTTATTAGTTTCTACAAGAATATTTGAAAATTCATTATACTCAAAATACCTATCCTTTTCAAAAAAATAGATTCTTCCGTTGGTATACCGAAATGCACCTCTAATATTTTCTGGTATACCGCTAAAGTCTCTGCTTATATAACCATAATTTTTCCCTTCAAGAGAACATTCATTGATTTCGGCGTACATATTATTTGAAAGGAAAAAAATAGTTTGTCCTGTATAACTTGTTACAGTGGCAATAATTTCATTAGCTGGTATTGAGAGCTTGAAATCATTAATGTTTAGACTTTTCATTAGTTTAAAATTCTCATCAGATATGTAGAATAATCTTTTCTTATCTCCAATCATAACTATTTCACCAGAAGGTCGTTGATATATTGAAGTTATTTCATCGACATCCGATGGTAGAAAATGTAGGACCTTGCGTAAATCTACGTTTTTTGATGTTATGTTCCTGCTCTCCATATCCATGATCCACAGCCTGTTTTTAGAAATAATATACAGATTGCTTCGTAATACTAAAAACTGTAAGCTCGAAACATCTACTTGACATAAGTCTATTGCTTTCTCTTGTGTACCTTTTACAGTGGTATTAGTGGTAGTTGTGGAAATAATATTTTTTTGTGTACTCGAAGGAATCTCATGAGTATATTTCTGTGTTGTCTTTGGGGTGCTTTTTACCGTCACAGTTTCGAGGATTTTTTTCGTCGTCTTTGGAATGCTTTTTACGGTCGTACTTTCAGAATTTTTTTTCGCTCCATATAAAAATTGAATTGCTCGGATATCATCTTCATCGAGTTGTAAACGGCCATAATATGGATACATTATTGAGCTCCAAAAAGGGGAATGCTCCATTCCGACGCTGTGACCTATTTCATGAATCAAAACAGAAAGCAAACTCGTCTGGTTTGCTGGAATATCTTCTATTTTATCCAGCCCTAAATACCACATCTCACTTCGGTCTAAATGAATCTCACGACATGTGTCATTATTTGGGAGATATGCATGTCCCAATGCACCAGAAGGTCCATCAAATAGATAATAACAATTCCCCGCATCTTGACACCTTCTGTTGTTTGAGTGCCGGAACTGTCCGTCGGCATAGGAAATTACTATGTCCGGCATGGTAGCTGAATAGGTGAATTGTAAATTTGACACATTTTGCCATACTTCAAAGGCTTTTTCTGCCACTAATTTCCTTTCAGAATCAGCAAATACAAAGTACCACTTTAATTTAGTTTTTTTCCATTTTTGGGAAGCTGTACGAAAACTCAAAGGGAAATCAGGTAAACCGCAACGTGGTTTATTCATTAAATTTAAAGTTTCTTCATTAGCAGTACCGTCGACTTTCAAATTATATAGTTCTTGAAAATTAATTAATCCCTCTTTCACGTCTGATATAGATGTTCCATTAGGTTCCGTTAAAAACCCATAACGCTTTAAATAGTCCTCAACATTCACTTCACTCAGTACCAGTGAAAAGTAGCATGCTATAAAAAATACCGCTAACATTGTTTTTGCTTCTGCTCTCTTTGAATACTAAAATAAAACTGAACTATTAATCATCTAAACTTATAATTTAACCCCTTCGAAAAGAAAAAAATCTCTTATTTTCTTTTTGTTTCAGTTTTATAATTTTAATAAAACATTTTCTTTGTAATTACTCTCTTTTATTTGTTCCCTCTAACAATCCACCTGAAATTGCAAAAATCAAATGGCTTGCCGGAATTCGACTAGTTGACCTTCACCAGCACACCGATGATGAGAACCACGACTTGTGAATATTTTACAAGTATATACTCGTAAAATCAAGACTAATAAGAGGCTCTTGTAGGTTAATTCACTGTATGAAAACCAGATATTCCTCTCTCTGGTAATATCATCACATACCGTGACGTCAACCTTTTACAAGCCATTACTTGCAAAAATCGTGAATCCAGCCGGCCGACCTTGACGGGGAACCAATGCTGATGACCCGCGTTTACCGACGACCAAGTGTGCAGGTGTCGCGTATATTATGGTGAATGCGCTAGTACCAGTCTTGAACTAAATAATAATAATTATCTCAACAATTACACGTGTATTTTTAATTACACATACATTTCCAAACAATACACACATTATTCATACATACACATGCAATAAATAACGCGCCCGAGGCGATTCCACCGCGTACCAGCTCGATTTCAAAAAGTGATTTTTAGTCCCATAAGAAAAGTGGTCTGTGGCTCTCTTGATCTATCTACTAACATTCTACATGATTTTTTTTCTTTAAAGATTTAGATTTAGATTTCTTTATTTGACTACGGTACATATTAAACAATGTTTGTAGCAAGTCCAAAATACATTCTTAGTGAGAAAAAAAACACAATTAAAATAATATAAATATGAAATACATGTTAAAAATAAGAACAGATATAAACAATTAAAAAATTAGATACTAAAATTCGGGGAGTACATTTTGTGGTTCATGTAATCACCAACTGAGTAAAAACAAAACTTTAGTAGGTAGTTCTTCAAACTCTTTCTAAATTTATTTAAGCTCAAAATTTTTAATTCTTCTGGCAAGTTATTGTAAGCATTGTAGTTTAGCGAGTTTTTTCATTGTCTTATTTAATCGAAAACGGGTTGTTCGAATATTTCCTGCTTTTCTTGTACGATATTGATGTACATCAGACTGTTTAGTCAAATCATTAATGTTCTTGTGTATCTCTAGGAGCACGTGAAACAAATAAAGGGAAGGCAATGGCAAGATGCGGAATCTCTGAAATAAAGGTTGACACGACTCACGAACTCCAGCTTTAGCCAGTATTCTCACTGCTCTTTTTTGTAACCTGAATATCAGAAGAGCATTTGACGAATTTCCCCAGATCATAATTCCATAATTGATATGTGAGTGAAATAATGAGAAATATGCAGTTCTCAAGGTATTATAGTCTGTAATATTTTGAAGGTGACGAAGTAGAAAGAGTGAACTCGATAATTTACTTCTTAAGTGGTCTATGTGAACATTCCACGATAAGTTATTATCTAAATAAATACCTAGTAATTTTACGCTAGCTGTATCAGTATTGGAAGTGGTTGAAAACATAAGACTTTGTGTTTTTTCCTTGTTAAGCTTGAGTTTATTAGTACTGAACCATTTTTCAGATTTTGCTTCTAAATCGTCCGATAGTTTGGTGAGATTATCTAAATTGGTGTCAGAATACACAAAACTCGTATCGTCTGCAAATATAACAGATTTATTGGGACGAATAAAATTAGGCAAATCATTGATGTAAATAATGAACAGTATGGGTCCAAGGACGGAACCTTGAGGAACACCGTGTTCTATTGATCTAAATTCAGACGTAGATTCATTATAAGTGACGGCTTGAAAACGATTTGTCAAGTAAGTTTTAAATATGGATAATGAAGATCCTCTAACTCCGTAGTAATTAAGTTTAGTTAGTAAAATTTCATGAGAGACACAGTCAAAGGCTTTGGAAAGATCACACATCTTAATCGCTGTATGGGTTCCATTCTCAAGGCCCTCAACCACTCCACTCACAACACTCAAAACTGCTTGTGTTGTTGAACGATTTTTCCTAAATCCGTACTGGGAATTATCTAGAAAGTTATTTTCCTCAAGATAAGAAACTAAACGATGCTTGATTAATGTTTCTATTATTTTGCTGAAAGTAGATGTAATTGATATTGGCCGGTAGTTATCTACCAAAGCAGTGTCACCTTTCTTATGTAAAGGAATCACTTTTGAAAATTTAAACGAGTCGGGAAAAATCCCAGTGATAAAGATAGAGTTTATCAAGTTGGTCAATGGTTTTAATATGATATGAAACGTCTCCTTAATAATGATACTACTGATTTCATTCGAATCCAGACAACCAGACTTTTTTAAACCACGGATTGTGTTTGCAACTTCTTCGTTCGTGACTGGTGTTAAGTAAAAAGACTGACTAGGACAAGGAAAATTTCTGAAATGCAATAAATCTTGATCTGATATGGCTGGCAAAGACTTTATTATATTTTCAGCAATACTACCAAAAAAATCAGAAAATTGTTCTGGTGAAAGGGAACTATCAAGTGAGGCATTTTTATTGGTTGCTCTGTTTTTATTCCTTTCGTGATTTAATATATTCCAGCAAGCTTTTACTTTATTATTTGATGAAGAAATAAATTCATTATAAGCAATTTTTTTAGAAATTTGCAATTCATGTTTGTATCGTTTTTTATAATTATGATAATTAGTAACGAACACTTGTTCATTTCTGACTTCTGAAATAACTTTTAAGGTGGCTAACGTTTTTCTCATATTTCTAAGTGAATCATTAAACCAATTTACAGGACAATTTTTCTGTTTAATTGATGCTTTCTTCATGGGAAAATTACTACATATTAAATTGGAATAAGTGTTTGTTAGGAACGATGCTAGTAAATTGACATTCTCATTTTTTTCAAAAAAATCCCAATTTACATTTAATAACGAGTCTTTCAATTTACGAAGTCCTGATTTTGTTATGACTCTTTTTTTGGATGAGTTGTATTCGACATCTTTTTGCAAAACGTCAAAATTATATTTGTGCACGATGATCTGAAAATCCAGGTTCAAACACACCCGCTCTAAATAATTTTGTATCAAAATTTGTAAAGATATTATCAATGCAAGTAGCACTCGATGATGTTATTCTTGTATATTCATTTATGCAAATGGATAAGTTAAAAGAATATAGTAAGTCCTTCAGCTCTTTCAAAAATGGAGAACTTATTTTAAAATTAATATTAAAATCTCCCATAATTATTATTCTACTCTTAAATTTCATAACACGATTTAAGACAAGCTCAAATTTCTCTAAAAATATATCAAATTTTCCATTTCCAGATCTATAAATCGATATAACAATAGTTTTTAATTTTATTAATTCGACTCCACAAAACTCGGCATTTTGTTCTGAATTAAATTCGTCTAAATTTACATGCTTAAATTTTAAATTATTTTTTACAAATATTGCCGTGCCACCCCTTTCCTTTATCTTCCTACAGAAAAAGTGTGCAAGAACATACCTGTCAAGATTAAGATTGACAAGATTTGCTTCTCTCAGCCAGTGCTCAGAAACACTTACAACATCAAAACTATATTCAGATAAAAATATATCAAATAATTCAATTTTGTTAGTCATACACTGGGTGTTAATATGGAATACACTCACCGAATTTTTACAGTTCATTAATTTTAACAAATAATCATCTAACTTATTGTTGTCCGTTTCTGTTACTGTTATGCATTTTCTTGTATCGTATTGTTCGCCATAAAATTCTCCTTCCTTTTCAAATTATTTTTAAAATGGAAACGCCTAATCACAGAACCTTTAGGCCAAATTAATGGATTATAAACCTCATCCCAATTTTCCAAAGGAAATGAAATTTTGTACGTAGAAGAATATTCTGTTCTATTCCACTCCTCGCATTTAAAAGTTATATTCGGTGATATATTTGATAAGAACTTTCTTAAATCATTTACCTTCATTTCCGGTGAAATACGTGAAACATGTAAATGTCCCATTCTTGGTGCAGTTTTAAAATTTTTGTCGTCATTGTTTCCAAATATTGCATTAAATTTATGGGCGTTGTTTTTATTTGGGGAATTCCGCAAAGAATTCCCATACGTTTTTATCGGCAGGTGCTTATCACTTTGTGTACCAATTTCTTTGCCACAAATATTTTTTGTTTCTTCTGGGTTACTCCGATTTATGTTTTCAATTTTTTTAGTGGAGTTTAAGGAATCTGATTTTGCGGTGTTTGTTGGATTTGAGTTCTTTCTAGTAGATGGTGCTACTGATGTAGCATTTAAATTAATATTTAATTTTTCTTTTAATAATGAAATTAAAGATTCTTGCTCTTCACACCTCTTTTCTAAATGATAGTTTAGCTTACTCACTATCTCTGTTTCCTTTCGATCGTTTTCACTTGTAGTAGATAATTTGACACATCGTATACAGGTTATGTCTTCGTCAGCATTTTGAAATGTTTCACTTCTACGATTAACTATTGCACTAATTTTATTAATATAGTTTGTCAATATAACATTAGTTGTCGTCACTGGCACTTTAAAACACAAAATTATGTCTATTAACTCGTTCTTTTTCAACTTATTTAATTCCGACGTTAACAGAGGTATATCAACACCCGCCATCTTGAAATATAGCATATTACAGAAGGCGTGTAGGAATTTCCGCAACAATTACGACTGTGGTCCTGAATTACTTATATGGAACAGCATCTACAGGCAGATCACTACTCTGGATTTATTTATGAGTTTCTGAAAATTTGGTAAATATCTTTAGAACTTAATCAAATTATCAGACTGAATTATGGTGATCTTAAGTGATTGAGAAATATCTGTAAAAAAAAAATAAAAAAAAAAAAAAATAAAAAAAAAAAATAAAAAAAAAAATAAAAAAAAATAAAAAAAATAAAAAAAAATCAAAAAATCAAAGGCAATGACTCCCGGAAATGCAATAGAAAGCAAATGCAATAAAAGCTTCCAAATTGTACAAAGTACCCCGAACAACTTTAAGATGGTTGACAGCCAAAGTAGAAATACCGCCCGATGTCGATTGCAAAATTAGGTAGAGAACCTATATTACCACAAGAACTAGAGAAATTACTAGTTCAGTATGTGTTAGCAATGGAAGCTAAGTTGTTCGATTTAGTACAAAAAGATATCAAAAGTTTAGCCAATCAGCTGGCAATAAAACCTATCATCTGTAGTTTTTCTACAAAAAATGAAAGCGCCGGTAAAGATTGGCTAAAATCTTTTATAGAAAGGTGTCCAGAACTTTCTTTTCGCCGCCCAACGGGAACTTCATTTGCCAGGGCTAAGGGCTTTAATAAAGAAAGTGTGAATCATTTTTTCAACCTTTATGAGAAATTGATGGATGACTACTAGTTCCCTCCACACAAAATTTTTAATGTGGACGAGACTGGAATAAGTGTTGTTCCATCACAAATGCCCCAAGTTCTTAGTCAAAAGGGGAAATGACAAATTGGTGCTTTAACATCTGCTGAAAGCGGTTCTTTAATAACTTGTGTGATAAGTATGTGCGTTGGAAGTTCATTTGATCCGCCCATGATTATATTCCCAAGGAAAAGAAGTCACCCGCTTCTAATGAAAGGTGTGCCTCCTGGTGCCATATATGAATGTCACTCTTCAGGTTGGATTCAAACCAACTTATTTACCAAGTAGTTTCAACATTTTATTCTACAAGTGAAACCCACTAAAGAATCTCCGATATTGTTCTAGATGGACATACATGTCATACAAGGAATATTGAATTAATAGATCCTGCAAGAAAAAATCATGTCCACATACTATCAGTTCCTCCATATTCTAGCCATAAAATACAGTTTTTGATTTTATTTGTTATGATGGGCAATATGGATCACTTCAATTGTGGCCATCATGGCCCTAGGCCATATTGTCCTACTATGTTTAAATTTTATGGATTATTTAAGATTTAAAAAAAATTTATTAACGTTAGGTTTCGAAGTTAATAACCTTACATTTTTATTTTTTTGATTACTATTGAGTTGAAGGGACTGATTTAACCAATAAAAACTCTTTGATCAGATAAATTTTGAGTTTTATTTCCTAAAAGGCTTATGGTGTACCATATTACTCGAAGTTACTCTATATGCCCGTATATGACAAAAGCTGATTAATTACACCCGAATGGCTGGTGGCAGGCAACCGCGGATCACCCACGCAGCTATGGCATAAATGACCTTCATAAATATTATGAGCAACATGGAATTACTTATTTTCAAACATAATCTGAACAGTAACATCCTATATTGGTATCGATATGTTGACGACATGTTTGCTTGTTTTACTGGTACTCACAGACAACTGCAGTTACTCCATAACTCCATAAATCAAATCCACCCTAACATAAAACACACCCTGGAAACTGAGACTGAAAATACATTAAATTTCCTTGACTTAACCATCAATAGACATGACAATAAATATACCTTTTATATTTATCATAAACCTTCACACACTGACCTTACAGTCCACAATAGTTCACACTATCCTTACTAACACAAACTTGCAGCATATCATAGTATGTTGCACAGATTGGTTACCATCCCATTATCAAAAACTCACTTTCATACAAAATAAAATTCATTGCTGTCTATAACGTTTATAACCCTCAAATTATCGACAAAATCTTCTAACTAAAAAATTAAATAAAAAGGCTCTAAATGAAATATATCCTCCTACCCATAATATCGATCCCAAATTATATCAAAGTATCAGATTTAGCGTTTCTCCCTCTGAAAAATAGCCCAATTTTTATTAAATAGGAATATTCATACAGCTTTTAAAATGGATAACAACTTAGGAAAATATATAAGAAACAAGAAAGAGAAAATTAACAAAAATAACAACTCGGGTGTCTATAAGTTGACATGTGGTAGTTGCCCTAGTTTCTACCTTGGTCATACGGGACGATCATTCAAGACAAGGTAGGATGAAAATACCAAAACTTTTGAGTGCCACAATAATAATAAGTCAACCTTTGCCGACCATTTTTTGAATGAAAATCATGTACCTCAGAATACGTTCCAAGTATCACATTTACAACAAAAAAGTAAATCTTTTAGAGTCACTAGAAATGAACAAAAACAAAAATTAACCATACCTCATTAATGGTCAAACCGAAACCAATTCATCCCCATTACTTAATCTTTTCAATAGAATTATACAACTAAACTCCATTATTCCATTCCATTATTCCATTTAAACCCCTCAGTTCCAATATTTTGTTTTTTCTTCATAGTTGTATTTCGCTCCTACCTGCTTCAATATCCGATAATTTCAATAATCCTCTTAATAGCTCTCTAATTACATCCCTATATTTCTTTTTAATAGTTTTAGGCATTTAGCATTTAGTTCTACTTTGTATTCTGAAGAAGCCAGTAACCAGGTGAAACAATATTGTCAATAGCAAATAAATATAAGTGTGTTTATTTTAATATGAAATCAAAATCACTTTTGGAAAAACTTTCAACCCCTGAAAGTAACAGGCTGACAGAATTTATCATAAATATGAGAGAACTTAATGACTTTGACTTTGTTGAAATGCTAAATAAAATAAGATTAAATTATTCGGAAAATCCAAGGAAACTAAACTTTCTGACAACACGTTTGGCTATTACTTACAAAAAACATATAGCCCCAACTAAACAGTGCAACGGTCAAGTCTCTTCCTTATCCAGAAATTAAACTTACAGCCATAAAGAGTGTAGATTGGCCTACCTAAATCTAAAAAGAGTTAAAAGAGAATATTGTTGTGAAAATAGGAGTAAAAGTCACGATAAGATGCAATATTGACGTGAGTCTTAGCATAGTCAGAGGTTTGCTGTAAAGAAGTAAAAATTGATCCTGATAATACCAAAAATAAAAAATATAAATATTATATTTAATAATGAAGGTCTTTACGAATTTGGTTCAGTCAAAACTAAACGTGAAAGTATTAATATGTAGATCGTATATTCATCGCGATATGTATTGCTTATGCTATTAGAGAAAAACCAGGGGCTAAGTCTAAACAGTGTACTGATGGACAATGGACATGAACATGACACTTACGTCAGCCGAAAAATGAGACAGCTTCGTAACGTGATGTGACACACGGAGAGAGTTTGTAGTACAGGGAAATATATGTGACTACAAATTCTCACCGTGACTCAGGTCACGTCACGAAGCTGTCTCATTTTGCAGCTGGCTTTACGGTCGACTGAAAAGCAGGTACCGCCGAGAAATGTTAAAAATAATTGATACATATAAGAAAAACTCATAGATACAGGAAGTGAGTTTTTAGAAAATCCATAGCTGACGAGCAAGAAATATTACTCGAGAATTAAAAAGAGAATTACCTACAAAAAGAAATATAATCCCACCAAAAACATAAAATATAAAAAAATAAAAGTCTCTCAAAGCCTTCCACCGTAAAAAGTTGTGTGATCTCAGTTCATATTAATGTTAATGTTAATATTAATGTTAATGTTAGTATTAATGTTAATGTAATGTTAATGTTAATGTTAAAGTAAATGTTAATGTTAATTTTAATGTTAGTGTTAGTGTTAATGTTAATGCTAATTTTTATTTTTTCTGAGTTCTTTGGGAATAACACCACATAAACTTAAAAGTCTGTATATTTCAAAAAGTCCACACATTTCAAAGACTAAATCCTAAATCAGACCGTTTTCAATGGAATTAACACAAATGAACAAGAAATTAAAAAATTAAAACTATTCATAATGACAAATTTCGTAAATCACAATTTGTCACTCCAAATCCTTTTAATTTTTTAAATTCTTGTTCATTTGTGTTAATAGCATTGAGAACGGGGCCTGATTTAGTCCTTTGGACTAACGTTTGGACTTTTTAAGTTTATGTGGTATTATTCCCAAAGAACTCAGAAAAAATAAATGTTAATGTAAATGTTAGTGTTAATGGTAAATGTTAATGTTAATATTAATGTTAATGCTAATGCTAATGCTAATGTTAATGTTAATGTTAATGTTAACGTTAATGTTAATGTTAATGTTAATGTTAATGTTAACATTTCAATGTCAATGTTAATGTTCATGTTTATGGAAGCACATATTTAAGAAATTTGTCTTAAATTGTTACCTAATAAGTTATCTAGTAACATTTAGAGTGACCGTATCTACATCAGACATGTTTATTTCTACAGTAAATATAATGGTGACCTGGCAATCGCACGGCTTGAAAACCTAAGCAAATATATAAGAAAATAAGATGTGCATTTAAGAGTACAGGAACTTTGCCCCCATACTTACATTCTATTAAAATACATAGTGTAAATATGCATATTGTTATAAAACTCATTTTACGAAGACAAAGAAAAAAAATTAAGAAACCTTCTAAATTAATCGTTCCGGTAAAAAACAACAGGTTAACATAAAACCGGCTGAAAAAAAAAAGCACAATGGCTATCCCGCAATTTCGATGGGTGTAAAAAAAGCGGCCTTGATAAGGTTGCTGAAAGCACTTTGACAACTCGGAAATAATCATGACCTTTGAGTATTTTCGACACTGGGCGTTGAAAGTGAAGGTAAATATTTGTAAATCTTTGAACCACAGAATCTATTGCAATATACAAAATTTACTGACCCCAATAATAGTGTTAATTTCCTTTAGTTGTGCTCCAGTTGTGCTATTAAGAGGTAAATCTTCAATTGCTTTCATTCTTCTATCAACTTTGTCAAGTTCCAAAAGCCATATTGCTGGTACTATGCTGGTGAGGTATAAAAATACCGAGGGACAGAACCTAAAAACAAACAGTATTTTATATATTCTATTGAAATCACATTAAAATGAAGTAGAAGTTAGGGCTTTCCATGCTCTTTTTAAGGTTCCCTATATACAGTATACGGGTACCCTTATAATATCACTCCAATTTTCTCCCTCTTTCACATCACAGCAATTTTCTCCCAAACTACTGGACGGAAGAGGTTGAAATTTGGTACCAATGTATAATTTGGTGACCCGATCAGGAGTCAGCAAAACATTTTTGATTTTAGGGGTACGTCTGGGGGGAAATATCTAAAAAAAAGGACTGTACCCCCCCTTATGTCCGAAACCATAAGCCGTAACATTTTGAAAAAAATATAATTGTTTCATTCATTCAGGTAATATCAATATTTTTCATATTTTTAAAATTAATTGTTTACAAGATATTAACAAAAAAATATAAAAAATTCCCATTTCCCGCTTTATTTCCGAAACCATACTACCTAAAATTTTGAAAATTAGGGGCACTGGGGCTCACTTGAAATTTATAAAAAAAATTAGTAGAAACCCCAATATTAATTTTGGGACAAATTATAGAATT
The DNA here is from genome assembly GCA_034190945.1 of Octodonta nipae. NCBI lineage: Eukaryota > Metazoa > Arthropoda > Insecta > Coleoptera > Chrysomelidae > Octodonta > Octodonta nipae. The sequence goes on along the minus strand of CM067223.1, from coordinate 79,137,220 downwards.
AAATGGAAAATAAAAATTACAATTTTTTTGAAACGCATCATGTAATTTATCAAATAAAAGGCTCATTATGTGAATTACAAAAAAAAATCATATTAAGATATTAACAAAAATATTAAACATCGACTTAATTCCCACTTTAAAATTTTGAAAAATATATTTTATTTGTATTTTTAAATAATTTGTCTACAAGATTTATTAATTTATTATTTAAAACTTGACCTATTTTTCCCTTTTTCTTCCAATTTACAGAGCCTAAAATTCAGACAGTAGATTATAAAAGTGAGGCTGTTGGAGAGTTTAAAAAATTAAAAAAATATATATGTTTGTATTTGTTATAATGAGCCCTTTGATTCGATATATTACGTGATGCGTTAGAAACAATTTTAATTTTATATTTTTCATTTAATTCTGTAATTTGCCCCCACAATTAAAATTAGGAGTTTCTCTTTATGTTTCCGGTAAAATTCAGGTGAGACCCTATATCTCTAATTTTTTTCATTGGTAATGAGATGGTAAACAATCTGTGCAATTTAGTCAAAAGGTGATGGCTTGTGATATATGGAAGTTTGTTTTCGTATTTGTTGATGGTTAAGTCCAGAAAATTTCTGTTTATCATTCCAATAATGCTGTTACGCGAACAAAAACTAACAAAATGCAATTTAATCGCTATTGTTGAAAGTCGCGTACGAGATAATATCAATTTGGCTCTCAAAATAACAAACATTGTGTACGATGCAGATTCGTATACTAGCATTGTCGTCTCATCGCATGATTTCAAGAATTAGGCCTATGAGCAGCTGTTGAAAAATTAAACTGAGTCAATACAGTTGTATAATGTGCCATAAAGGAAAATAATTGAATAAATGCGTCCTTTCCGTACAAAGATATGGAACAAAAACCAGAGACAATGGCTAAAACCAACATCAGGACAATTCAAGTTATGCAAAATAAAATGGAAAGGAAATCTTAATACAACTAGCAGACCCAACACCGGAAAAAGATTACAATTACAACTATCCTTTGTTTAAAATGCAATACAACGGAGTGCAAGATCAGAAACCTAGTACAGAAGTAGAGGACGCCAGATGGAGAAACAATGTAAAATTTCGTTGGAAATTGGCTACTAATTGCCCAAGATTGGTAAAATTGGAAGAATTAGACAAAGACTTTAGTCCAGCAATTAAGAGGATAGACTATTGATGACGAAGATTATGACCGAATATTTTTGACAGCTTTCGTCAGCCCATCAAAAATCTATTTTTGTTTGAAATGCCCCTAAATGGATGCATTCCAGTGAGAACTTTTAATACGATGGCGTTTTTCACACTCAATTAAATAAGAATGTATACGCAATGTTTCTAGTACTGAGAACATTTGCAAATTCCCAATTAGATCTTTTATTCTTCAAATTTCCACTTTCTTTTACACTGTTGAAGCGACATATAAGGCAATGATTCATCATATTACGTTCGAAACGAGCCCCAATTCCTAGGATAACAAGGAAAACTTTTCGACGTTTTCCACTATACTTCTTGTCATCTCCATTTGTACGGAATTTACCCCCGATTTCCATAAAGGCCTCAAATGGGACGCTCGTTTAAAAGCGTCTGCGACAATGACGAGGTGGATTTACGGAAATGAGATGGATGTTCACCACTTAGCCGTTTTACCTGTGTCATTGTCAAATTGTTATTTTCTAATGATCGGGAAACTTTCGAGAGCTTATCGATTCGTGTAATAACACAATTTGTGTGCCAACAAAAAATTTCAAGGTTACTGGGTTTGAATTCATAAGAATCACCAAACGTAAATATTTGTGAAATAAACTAGCTCACTTGCCCCCGGTTTTATTTTTAACATTTTTTTGGGTTGATTATAGTTCCCATCTTCATTTTTACATTTTTTAAATTATTTTGACATTTTAGATATTTATAACATTTTTGATATTTGACGTTTTTGATGTTTTTGTCACTTCTGACTTTTTGACATTTGACATATTTGACATCATTGATATTTTTGATACATTTAACATTTTTATTACATTTTTGACATTATTTTGGATGTTTATTTGGGTTTTCGTTTTAATTTCCCACAATGGCATCTGAAAAATACAGTTAAGTAATTGAACCATTCCTGAGAAGAAATCGAAATGTCACATCACACAGACAAGGCCGTAGCCAGAGGGGAAAGGATGTCCAATTTTACCGGATTTTTTCATAAAAATATTTTTTTATGCTATAGGTACATTGATTACATACTGGAAGTATATAAATAGAAAAATAACTTGCGCCATCCTACTCAAACCATCAATCTTTAAAAAAATTGCTAGAGTAATCACGAACTTTTTTGTGGCTGTGGCCTTGCACACAAATAAGTATCATACAAGATAGATTCAAACATATTATACAGGACTAAACTAAACTAACTGAAAAATCCGTAGACATACTGTCTCTCAGTTAATCATGCTAGAGAGTTTTTCTATACGAAGGCAACTAGAGTTACAAGCAGTTTTTACAAACTGCTCCTGGGTACTACATCTTAATTTTCAATAACTTAACTTTTTTTAGAGATGAGGAATGGAAACCCAAATGAACATCCAAAATAAATATTTACCTTTACATTTTTGATATTTGACATTTTTTACATGTTTTACTTTTTTGGCATTTTTGACAGTTTTGACATTTTTGATATTTCTGACATTTTTGGTATGTTTAACATTTTTGGGACTTTTTAATTATTTGACATCTATTTCATTTGGCATGTTGCATTATGTCGAAATCTTTACTCATTTCTGTTATGTTTTGACATTGATTACGATATTTGTCATTGCGAATGCTTTTAATTTTTTAATTCCTTGTTTATCTTGTGTTAATACCATTGAAAACGGGGTCTGATTTAGACTTTGAAACGTTTGGACTTTTGAAATATACATATTTTCAAGTTTATGTGGTGTTATTACCAAAGAACTCAGTAAAAGTAAAAACCAGAGATGCCACAATTATCATTCAGAAAATTACCAATGTCAATACAATGTAAATTATAATTATCGTAATTTGAAAGTTTAAAACGGCATTAGTCTGTAAAAAATAATGTGATTTTAAGAAATTATGTATCAAAAGATTGGCAACAAGAGACCTTTAAAAAGGGGTATCACATGATACCGCTTTGTATTTAAACTTTCAGAAGTTAGATTCACCCCCTCTTAGGGATTGCAACCGTAGGGTGACTGGTACGTGAAATGTGCCCCACCCCCTCCCGTAATTATCAATTATGTATACTTTTGTTTTTTCTTTTAAAGATATTTTAAAAGTTATTTTGGGTGACTAGTTTTGAAATGAAAACCCTGTATATTCCTTCTTTATTGCTGATACTGGGTATGTCCACTTTTTTGTATGATGCACGGTTTCTAGTGGCTGTTGAATTCATACAGTAAGTAGTATATGATATTTTTTATTTGTGAATGTTTTGTGCAATAAAATTTGCACACATTTATGAAAACTAGCTGTCGCCCAGTGGTCGAAATTCGACCAATTGTGTCAATATCTCTGGCTGACAGGTTAAGTAACCTAAAAATTTTATCGTGACATTCTATCCTAGGACTTTAGGGAGAACAGCAATTATACGGAACGGTTCCAGATTCGGTACCTCTGTGTGATAGTTTCCTCGAAAATCCTAGATGTCGGTCTTACATCTCGCTTCTACAAATAAGTAACGAAATTCAAGTTTTTTTCAGATATAATTCATAGGACTTTATTTGTGTTCAAATTCGTAATTCTTAATTTAATATGACAACAATTCAACCGTTAATAGGCTACCCTACAAATTTATTTTTTCTAACATCCCTGTATAGCTATAATTGCACTCAATTCTCTAACATTTATTAAAATACTCATAATAATTCCATCTCATTATATATTTCCACCACCCTGTATATGCAACTGCTCATGGACCACGCATAATATTTTTTAACATTTTTGAACCACCCGGTAAACCATTCTGTATATGCCACTGCCTATGAGCCACCGTATTTACTCTTTTTGTTTATGAAATTTTTAACTATCTTTTGTAACTATAATTCTACTCCGACCTATATTTCAATCTTCATATATATGGAACCTTTGTGGGCTACTCTATAAATCATTTCCTTTTCTAACATTTTTTATCATCATCCTGTATATCTATAATTCCTCTCACCCTATATTTCATCTTCCCTATATATACAATTGCTTATGGGTTACGAAATGTTGCATTTCCATTTCCGCCACCCTGTATATACATCTCTGTATAATATTTTTTGCACCACCCTGTATAACTGTAATTCTACTGCGCCTTCTATTCAAAGAAACCTGTAAATTCAACCGCTAATGGGCTTACCTATATAATTATTTTATAGTTATAATTGCACTCTACTCTAGATTTTAAACACCCTATATATGCAACTGCTTATGTGCCACCCACGAAAAAAATGATTTCTAACATATCTAGAATCGCCCTGTATAATTATAATATATAACGATTACTTTACCACTAAACAATAACAACGCTTGCATGCCACTTTCAGAAGTACATGCTCTAAGTATATAACAGCATTGGTCCCTCTATATATAATTACTCAATGTTTTGAGTTTGGCGGCTGCGGTACATTCAGTTGTTTGGCGTTGACATTATGGACGTAAATAATGATTTTTTATTATATATTATTTAATGAATGAAGCAATGTTATAAATTAATATTAGCATTCTGCACTGAAGGTCGTCAGTAGCTACTAAACAAAACAAAAATGAAGAAAATCGGTTGAGAGACAGAGGAGAAAATGGTACCTAATCGTTTTGTCTTTGGCTATTTAGGTATATATAGATAATTAGTGGAGATGGTTCTAGATTATTTTTGCTCGCGAAAAACTTATAGGGGGTGGGGTAAAAGAGGATTTTTATAAACAGTGAACTATCTAAAATTCATAATCCCTACCCCTTAAATCTTAAATACTAGTCATTTAAGAAAGTAGTGCCCATGGACACTTTTAATAAGCATGTCATAAAGAATAACATTTTACAATTTCAGCCCATTTGACTGTTCCCTCTTTTCCGTTTAGTTTGTGCGATGTCATTTAATTATAAGACTTCAAAACATTGATATTTAAAGGAACAACGAAGATGTCACCCTAAAAGACCCCGGTAAGAAATTAGAAGTAGACCAATTAATAGAGCAAAAATTAACTGATAATGTGTAAAAAATACTATCACGATACCGACTGTGTCATCACATTAACAAAGATTCCTAGCGATATTTTGCTATGTTTTCCACTCGCAACTATGGTTTTTTACTTTGTTATAAACAGTTGAAGCAAGAAAATTACATTTATTTCTTAGCATGTTAGTAAAATCAAAAATAGTAAACTAATCTCAATGGTGTCAACAGGTCAATTGTAAAGCATGAAAATACCAATGAAATGAGCCCAGGCTCGACCCGATTGGATCATTAGTAACAGGGAAAAAACAAAAAATACTGGAAAATGTAGCATTTTTAAAAGAAAATCGAATCTTCGGCACTTTAGAAGCTGTACTACTGGGCTTGTAAGAACTTATAGTAATTTATATCTATTTTATGTGTGCTAGGCGCTACCGGTTTATTAGTTTTTGAACAATTGTGATAGAAAGTTTTTTGTTCCCTATTTCTGCTTTGTGCCTCCATGCGTCATAGATAATCAAATTTCAATTTTGAAAAAAGTTGTTGAAAGTAGAGGTGACATTCTACAAAGCCTCTATTCTCATTTTTCACTAAATGTCTCTGAAATATCTGAAAAATATTAGCAAACATGACAAAAAATGGGCGAGCGTATGAATGTATCCAAGGAGTGGGGGAAGCACGGTTGTCGAGCGGAAGCATTTAGTAATATATAATATAGGCAGGCTGCCTGTAATTTATAAATATTTTTATTGCTTTTGTCAGAAACTAATTTAGAGATTTTCAAGACTTTTTTTGACTTATTTAGTTCAGTGTTTGTTTCACTTTAATATAAACCTATTGCCTGAATTCTGGAGTTCTCTGTAAAATATTATATAAATATATTAATAAACAAACAGTTCTCATTTGATACAATAAAATCGAAAAAATCGCTCTGTATATAGTTTTTTTTAGCGATTAGATTCTTTCACCATCTGTCAGAGTGACAGTTACTATCGATAATGATTATTGTCAGCAGTTCCCCTCAACAACCGTGTTCCCCCCACTACGCGAACACATTCATACGCTCACCAAATTTTGGTGATGTTTGTTAAAATTTTTCGTATATTTCACAGACATTTAACGAAAAATTAAAATAGAGGCGTTGTAGAATGATACCTCTACTTCCAATATCTCTCTTCTGAATTGATATTTGACGATCCATGTCGTATGGAGACGCACTGCCAGAATAGTGGACTAAAAACTTCATATCACAATTATTCAAAAACTAATAAACCGATAGCGCCTGGTTTAGTCACGCATAAGGTAGATATTAATTACTATCAGTTCCGACAAACCCAGTTCTACAACTTCTATAGTGACGGAGTTATGATAATATAAAGAAAACCGCTAAATTTTCCAATAATTTTTTATTTTCCCTGTTACTAAAAATCCAATCGGAACGATCCTGGGCTCATTTCATTGGTTTTTTCATGCTTTACAATTCACCTGTTGACACCATTGAGGTTAGTTTATTATTTTTCATTTTAAACACATGCAATCAAAAAAGCAATTTTCTTGTTTAAATTGTTTATAATAAAGTAAGAAGCCATAGTTGCGAGTGGAAAAGGTAGCAAAATATCACTACAAATGTATTTTTTGAGGCTGCTTGCGGTGTTATGCTGTACCGTATTTAAATTGCAATATCTCGAAAACGCCTTGAAATCTGGAGATTCAACACATTTTTTGTATTGAAATTATGGCAGTTTCATTATTTTTTGTCGAAACCCAAATTATAAGGGGTATTAAAAAACAATGCTGTACCAAATTTGAATTCAATATATGGAGCCGTTTCTCAAGTATCACAAATTTTCAAAAACCAAATACCCACTTCAGGACCCTATATATCGTTTGCTACAAACATTTTACTAAGACATGTTTGTGTTAATCGGTATATTTTCACCACCTCTAACTGTAGTTATCGTATTGTCCATTAGTTATGGGACACCCTGTATATTGCCTTGTGTACAAAAGAATGGCACCTCGAAAAAAGTATATATATCATTTTTTTCGAACTTTCAACCAAACGACTTTTATATTGAGACACAAAACTCTTACCATGTCCATTCCAAATTTTTCCTTATCGTCAATGTTAATATAGTCTCTAACACTAATAACAATAACGGAGTAGTCATATACCAATACCACTTGTCATTTTTGACGTCGATCAAAAGCCACACACATATCAAGGAATGTACCACGAACACAAACCGGATTAAAAGAGCACGAAAAAGTCTGTATTTACCCATCTCTGTAGACCTGTACTTCGCAACTGCCTTAAGTTAACATATTTATTTATGGTATACATTTTATCTTTGTTAATTTAAGAATTATTACTATAATATGGAGAATCTTATCAATTTCATCGTAAAAATGTATGCTAGATGATTCATCTGAGGAAATGTATAATAAAATTTGTAATAATAAAATGATAAAAAATTCCTTAAGTGAGGATGGCATTTGTTTAAAGAAGGAAATAAATCTTTACATTAAAAACATCTGCTTAACAGTCACTGTTAAACCTCAATTATTCTTTTTTTATATAAAGTATTGCCCCACATTTATGATTACTATCACTTGATCTAATCTAAGATCAATTTTAATTGACGTAAGTGAATGATATTTTTTTACCCAATTAAACATATAAAGGAGTATAAAACGCAGCATTCGAAAAATTGTAGTGACCATAGGCTAATCAGTCTTATCTCAAGTGTTGCAGATATCCGTGTGCAATCAATCACTATTTTCTGATATATCTTGACTTTCAAATAAATTTGGAAAAGTATTTATGTGATATTTGCTTTGGCATTTACCGACTTTTGCCTTTAGTTTTCCGATTTGCTGAAATATAGTATGTTTTACGTTACAGAAAAATATATGAAATCACCTCTGAATCCACCTTAATATATTACAGTTTATAATCTAAAACAGGGATGTTGCGAATATTCGCATCCGCATATGCGGAACATCCGCATCGATTTAGACATCCGCATCTGCATCCGCATCCGTATTAATTTAAATGAGAGTCCTCTTAAATGGTGGAGTGTTAATAAAAGCGAGTTCAAACTGTTATCTAAAATAGCACGTAAATTCTTATCAGCTCCACCAGCCAGTGTTCCAAGTGAAGAGTTATTTAGTAGCGCATGATTAATATACGAACCCTTACGAAACAGACTGTAGTCTGAAAAGGCGGCCATTCTACTTTTCATTAAATATAATGCTCAAATATTCAAATTTAATTACTAAAATAATTCATTCGTAATAGTAATTCATTTACCACTTTATTATTAAATAAAGAAAAGATAAATATTACTGTTTTTTTACCCTACTAAACCAACACTCAAGTTTTTTGTACAAATCCGCATCCGAATCCGCGGATGTGAGCGTCCTAAAATCCGCATTCGCATCTGCATCCGCGGATGTGAAAAATAATGCACCCGCAACATCCCTCATCTAAAACGAACTTCGTTAAGTTATTTATCAGTTCTAAAGGTGATTTAATAGGTACAATTTTAATGATTATTTTAGTGCGTTATTATCACGCCAAAAAGCGCAGTCGTCTTTGGTTCAACTCTCTTTCTCTTTTTCTGATTTGTATTCTTTTTCTATTATTTCCACATGTTTTTATAACTTTTTTTTAATTATTTAGACCATTATATATATAAGTATAACTTTAATTCCCCCTATATTGCAACCACCTTGTATATGCTTCAGTGTATTGGTCACCCAATACAGCTTATTCGTCTATCATTTTCTGAACCAGCCTGTAAAACTACAATTCAACTTCACATGTTGGCAATCTAATATGTTTTAAAACACCCTGTATAAGTATAAATTCTCTTCCCCCTATAGAATGTTTCTAATATTGTTTGAATCCCCCTGTAAACCTATAGTTTTACTTCTCCCAATATTTCAAGTATTCCATATATGCAACTGCTCATGATCTACCCTATACAACTAAATTTTTCACATTTTTGAACCATCTTGTATAACTTCAATTGTACGCTACCCTTTATTTCAACCACCCTTATACGCAACTACTTCTAACAATTTTAAAACTCTTCGGTACAACTGCAATTGTACTGTGCTCATTCTAATAATACAGAGACTCTGCGGTACAACTTGGGGCTCTTCCGCATCCACCTTGAGATCCTCTGCACTGGGCTTAGTGTATCCAGTCGCAAAATACTGTGCTCCAGTGTGGCTCAATAGCAAACACACACATATGGTCGACACCCAATTAAACCTAACTATGCGCACTATATCCGGGACAATAAAGCCAACCCATACAATATGGCTGCCTATTCTTAGCAACATAGCTCCTCCCAATCTGCGCCGAGAACATGCCCTGGTTAGAGAGTTTAACAAAATTATGAGAAACCCGCAGCTTCAAGTTCATAATGATGTTCCGGACATCCAGCGAAATCGACTTCGATCGAGACACCCTCCATTGAAGACTGCTCATGTGCTTCACCAAAACAACTTTGACATAAATGAGCGATGGAGAGAGAGATGGGAACGTGAAGTAGCTCCAATGTATCACAATATGCCGTGTATAATCAACAAACCTACAAGATTCGATCTCCCTCGTCGAACTTGGACATCTCTTAACCGAATCAGAACCAACTGCTGAAGATGCGCCGACTCCTTACACCGGTGGGGCAAACGATCTTCAGCCGCATGCGATTGTGGGGCCGACAGGCAGACTATCAGACATATAGTGCAAGATTGCCCAATAAGGGCATATACAGGCAATCCAGAAGATTTCCTGATGGCAACACAGGCGGCAATTGATTATATATCTAGACTAGACATTTGTTTGTGAATTGGTCCAAAGTATCTATTTGTATTTGTATTTAATTGTTAAGTAATGTCCACATATACAATTTTATATATTTATATGTACCATATTAATAATATCATTATAAATGTACTGTGATGTAAGCCATACGCTAAATAAATCTCATTCTAATTTAACAGTTTTCTTTTAAGTTTTTTTTATCCACTCTGTGCACCCTTACACACGCAATTACTATTGTGCGACCCAATACAACATTTTTTGAACTACCCTAAATATGCAACTGCTTATGTACCACTCAATATCACATTTCTTTTTTGAAATTATTTGAACCCACGTATACAACTGTAATTTTTCCCCGCACTTTATTTCAATCGTGTACATTGCTCGAAATTCGATACTTCTCTGCACATTTATAGACATAACCGTGTACCGAATAGGAAAGGTTGCCGGCATAACATTTTTACCTTTCGATACACTAATTGAATATTTTTTGTCATTTCACTCTACTGTAAGACCCGTAAAAGAACGTTCGTTTCAAAAAGAAACTGACTTCAAAGGCATCAAATTGAAAACCCTTACAAACACACTGCACGATATACCTACTTTTTTACTTATCTTGACATTTAAGATAGAGGTCTATGTAGAAAATCTGACATTTACAATGAAGTTTGTTTTTTTTTGCACATATTGTTCCAATTTTCTAAAAAAGATATATTTTACGTTATAGAAAAACATACTCAATAAAGCTGAAATATATTTTTGTATAATACCATTTAAAATAGTCAAGCTGATTAGGCCGTTTGAGTGAAAATAGTAAAGATTCATTGAAGTGTGTCTCTTCCTTACTGTGTTTTCTGATTTTCTGGAAAACCGTAAATCTCACTTTATAAAAAATTGTATGATACCATTCTGTAATATTTCTAAATACAATGCAATTCAAATCATTAAAATTGTTTTTTAATTCGTTTTTTGAGCATACCCGGAAAATGAGCAATTCTGGAAACCACAACTATCCACAACAATTTCCCGTAAGACCAGAACCAACTGGATTAAGGAGGAGGAGGCTGCTTTTCGGAATTGTGATAAGATGCAATCCCAACCATTAAAAAAAAACAGAATAATCTCCATAATTGGATAGCAGATGGTACGCAAATTTACTGGATAAAGAAACTGTACGCCACTCACGAAACACTAACATCTTTTATAGATTACTCAATTATCCATCCACATAAGATGCCTAGTTTCCTTACACAAAGAGTTACGTACCTATTTCCAAAGGACAACCTATGTTCACAGGACCTAGAATCCTATCACTTTTCTAATTCCCCGAGCAAATAGAATTAGATAAAAAAAAATTTAACTAAAAATAAAGATTAAATTTGTATTAAGCGATGCCATAAAAGTTATAAGTGGAGCTTGAACACGCAAAAAGATCAAGTACATAAAGGCCCAACAAACATATCTTCTGAGGAGTCACACATAATAATGGGCAAAACGTTGGCAAGTTTGATCTTAAACCTCTACGTACGATTCTATTACAATAATTGAAAATTTGATACCGAAATTTAGTAATGATAATATGTAAACATTATTGTTTTTATGACTTGAGATTTGAAGAAAACAGTACCGCAGTAGTTGATAAAGAAGTCATTAAAATGATTTATTATATTTGATCAAAATTATCTTAGGAATTCCTCGACTTTCATACTCGAGGTAGGTAATCAACATTCAGATAGTTACTTGGAAATAGGTATATATTGCTGTTTTTTCATATTTATGTTGACGTGAATTGTATACAGGGTGAGTTTTTTTTTGATGATAGGTATGGGGAGCTGGGAAACTAGAGGAGATAGAGCAACGATTAAATTGGGAAAGATTTGCACAGTTTTACTGGCCCAATTTAATGACACTTTCGGATTTTTGTAAAAAGTCATGGCTTGCTAGATATTTTGAAAAAACGAAATTCTGTCGATTTAGTCAAATCCCTGTAGCTCCTTTGGTTTTGATTTTATAAAAAAGTGTAAATATCAAAATTGAAGGGAATTGTATCCCGAATATGATTGTCATGTCCTCGTTTGCGTGACAGCTCTCGTTTTCAAGATATGACACAAACTTATCTTTTTTGAATGGAAACCATAGTTGGCTCTGACCTCAAAAAATCGGACATTTTTAGAGCTTTTCAACGGTATAATACTCGATATAGTTATTCATAAAAATAACGGAGTTATGGATGCTTTTCTCTCTTATTTTCACTTTTAACATATAAAAAGATTGTTTTCACTTTGACGTTTTCTCATTTGAGGGTAATTCCATTAGTAGTTCTGAACTGACAGTGGATATTGACAAGTTTTCGTGATAAAATGGAATATTCTAACGAAGAAAAACTGAATATGGTGGAATGTTATATCATATGCCATAAAAATTCAGTTCGTGCAGCTGAGGAATACTTTCATAGATATTTTAATCGTCGTCAACCTGCTCTATGTACATTTAAGAGGCTTTACGATAGTTTACGCAGATATGGATCTTTTACTAAACCACCAAAGGAACGTAATCAAATTAACGAAGCAGCACAAATAAATGTTTTGGCAATGGTAAATCAAAATCTGTCTACATCAACTCGTGAGATTGCGTCAGAAGCTGGTACATCTCAACGAACTGTAGTTAAGGTACTGAAAGCGCACAAGTTCCACCCGTACAAACTTTCAGTTCCTCAAACTTTGCATGCTGGTGACGAACATCGTCGTATTTTGTTTTGTACATGGTTTAGAGACATGTGCCTTGACAATCCACAGTTTCCATTAAAGGTGTTATGGTCAGATGAAACTAGATTTACTAACTGCGGTATGTTCAATAGACACAATGAGCATATCTGGGCTAAAGAAAACCCTTTCCATGTAGAACAAAGACGACCCCAGATAAAATTTGGTTTTAATGTTTGGTGTGGTATCACAGGGTCTACTATTCTGGGCCCTTTTATCTATGACGAATCACTTTCTGGGGAGCGCTACTTGCATTTCTTGCAATACACTTTTCAAGACATGGTGCATAATTAGAATTTGAGAACTCGTCTAGAAATTGAGTGGTTCCAACATGATTGGAGCACCTGTTCATAACTCGTTATTAGTAAGACAACACTTAGATAATATCTATCCAAACTCTTGGATAGGAAGAAATGGCCCACGCGAATGGCCACCCCGGTCTCCCGATTGGGCAATTATAGACTTCTATTTATGGGGTGCGCTAAAAAACAAAGTATACAAAAGAAAGTATGAGACAGTTGGTGACCTAAGGGAGGCGGTGTTACAAGCAATTGATCAAATTGATAGGCGGTCTGTGAGGAAAGCGGTAATGTCAATCTTAAAAAGATACAATTTTTGTCTAAATAACAATCGTGGACTTTTCGAACATAAATTGTAACCATTATTATGTACTTTAATTTCTTAAGTTTTTAGTAAGTACCTACTTATTGAGTTTTTCGTTATATCAAATAAAAAAATCGTTCAATGTTTTTTGGAATAGTTATTAATAAATCAATCTATTTCATGGCTAACTACGTTAAAAGTGAAAATAAGAGAGAAAAGCATCCATAACTCCGTTATTTTTATGAATAACTATATCGAGTATTATATCGTTGAAAAGTTCTAAAAGGTCATAGCCAACTATGGTTTCAATTCAAAAAAAGATAAGTTTATGTCATATCTCGAAAACCAGAGCTGTCACGCAAACGAGGACATGACAATCATATTCGGGATACAATTCACTTCAATTTTGATATTTACACTTTTTTATAAAATCAAAAACAAAGGAGCCAGAGGGATTTGACTAAATCGACATAATTTCAAAATTTCTAGTGACCATTCTTCCCAATTACTTCCACAGCAATCTTTATGAATCTATATTTAACCGACTTCAAAAAGGAGGAACTGTATCATCAATAATTCTAATACTAACTTTTAGAGATTTGCAACTGCCCTACTGATTGAAATCTCCAATAATTATTCAGTACTGAATATTGATAAATTAGAACACCGTCAACTATGAATCTAACTTCAAAAGATTTCAGTACATAACTCTTTTTAGGGTTCCGTATATACAATATATATCCGTATATTGTATATATCTTATAATATCACTCCGGATTTCTCCTTCTTTCACATCACAGCAATTTTCTCCTAAACTACTGGACGGAAAAGGTTGAAATTTGGTATCAGTGTATAGTTTGGTGACCCGATCAGGAGTACCTACATACCGTAAATGAAGACACTTTGATTTTAGGTCTATTTATGGGGGAAAAACTAAAAAAATCACCGTTCCCCCTACTCCTTTTAAAAAAATTAAGGACATAGGACCTCACCTGAACTTCACTGGAGAATTGAGGAGAAACCCCTAATATTAATTTTAGGGGGCAAATTACAGCATTAAATGGAAAACATGAAATTAAAATTATTTCTAAGGCATCATGTTATATATATCAAATCAAAGGGCTCATTATGACCAATACAAATATATTTATTCATATTTTTAAAATAAATATTTCAAAATACATTAACAAAAATAAAAAAATACCCATTCCCCGCTTTATTCAACAAATTATAAGACCTAAACATTTTTGTTTACAAGAAAAATATGAAAAAATACCTAATATTAATTTTAGGGGCCAAATTATAGAATTAAACGGAAAATAAAAAAATATTTTTTAAGGCATCAAGCAATACATCAAATGAAAGAACTCTTTATGAGGAATACAAATATATTTTCTTCATATTTTTTAAATTAGTTGTTTACAAGATATTAACAAAAAATATATAAAAAATTCTCATTTTCCGCTTTATTTCCGAAACCATTTTACCTAAAATTTTGAAAATAATTAGGCATACTGGGACTCACTTGAAAGTTATAAGAAAAATTAGTAGAAAACCCCTATATTAATTTTGGGACAAATTATAGAATTAAATGGAAAATAAAAATTAAATTTTCAAACGCATCATGTAATACATCAAATAAAAGGGTCATTATGTGAATTACAAATATATCATAATTTTCAATCATTTGTTAAAAATATATTAACAAAAATATTACATATCGACTTAATTCCCACTTTAGAAACTTTTGAAAAATATATTTTATTTGTATTTTTAAATAATTTGTCTAAAAGATTTAATAATTTATTATTTAAAACTTGAACTACTTCCCCCTTTATCTGCCAATGTACAGAGCCTAAAATTTAGACAGTAGATTATAAAAGGCTTCCCTGAAAGTTTATTAGTAAAATAAAAAATAAAAGTTAATTTTGGGGGCCAAATTAGAAAATTAAAAACATATTTTTACAAGAATCAAGCAAATCATGTAGCAGATAACATAAAAAGTCTATGTGTGGAAAATAAAAGTGTATACTTTTTATAAATTTAACACTCTTCCTTTAGAAGATACTCGGGTAAATATAAGAAAATGCCCTCATTCCC
The DNA here is from genome assembly GCA_034190945.1 of Octodonta nipae. Taxonomy (NCBI): domain Eukaryota; kingdom Metazoa; phylum Arthropoda; class Insecta; order Coleoptera; family Chrysomelidae; genus Octodonta; species Octodonta nipae. Next base: position 79,121,731 of record CM067223.1, on the reverse strand, counting down.
TGCTTCTCTGAAACTGAAATATTAGAAATCTTGAAGGTGGTACGGAACCCTTAGTATGCGAGTCCAACTCGCACCATTTTTTTTTTTTCATTTGATAGAATGTACTACCAGATAGGATACATATATATTTTTTAAATTTTTCACAGATTCAGAATAGTCTTTTTGCACGATGGGTGCAATATATGGGTGGCGTGGAATTGTAGGTATACAAGGTGGTAAAAAAATAAGCAAAAAATATTGTATCGGATAGTTCATAACCACTTATAGGTACCTACATCATGTTACAGCTTTCATGATCTACCTACCATTTTTTATTCAAACGAATTATAAATTAAGGAACCACACCAAATTTTGTAAACTGAAATAGCCGTAGTAGCTTTTTCAATAATTAAGTATCCTAAGACTAAGAGTCTCTATATTTCAGCAATTTCATATCCCTGTACTACGCATCATGTGTATATATACTTTAAAAACAAGTAAAATCTCTTACCATTTCCACTCCTGATTCTGCTTGATGGTCAAAGTGAAAATTCCTTCGAAACAGAGCAACAAAATCGGCGAACTCAAATACCAGTAGAAGTAATTCTTTTTGAAAATCGTTACTTGCCATATACCCAAAAAACCGTGCGCGCCAAAAACCACACGCGTTATGATCGCCTTAATAGTGGCCACGAATTTACCCATGGCTTTTATCATCGCCAGAACAGCATGCAACAACAAACCGCATTCCTCATTTGCCACCAACCCTTTGGCGTTCGACACAATTCCGAAAAAAAGTTTAGGGATGATGTGACAAATATTTGTACTGCGCGGGTGTTCGTTGCTCGTATAAGTGGTGTCCACAACTTTGTTCGGGGATTTCAAAAACTCAGTAAGTATGCACTCGGAACAAAATAGGTTCATATTTTAAAAAACAACTACAAATGTTTGAGTTTTTATTACTTGATGAAATGTACTGTGTACATTATTATACTATTTTCGCCACAGAATATTCAAATTAATTGTAGGTAGTATAAAAAAATTAAATTTAATAATTTGTTTTTGTTTACTTAACACACATTATCGAAAAATTATGTGACCCGCAGACCATAGACTGACCCACCGTTTTAAACGTTTTATTTATGTACAAATATAAAATTGTAGTAGCCTGTTTGTTTAATTTTATGTTTCCTTGGGAATAACACCACAATTGAAATAAAAAGCTCTATATTGAAAAAAAATACCAAACGTTTCAAAGTCGATTCTGACTTCGTTGTCAATGGCTTTAAAATATGTATTGAAAATATAAATTGCAAACTGAAAGTGTGATTTGTGACATTTAAGTTGACATAAGAAAAAATTTTGTTTTTTTTTTAAATATACAGGTAGCACAAAAAATTCCAAAGATCATGTATTAAGTTAAACAGCTTTCAAGTTGGAAGAATTTGAAATAATTGTCTTTAGAATTTATAAGTGGAACGCCACTTATATAGGTACGACTTTGTTATAAGATAGCGCATTCGCCAAAAATCGATCAAAGAATTCTATTGTTTCAGTGATCCCATTAACGTCATAAGGGAAAACCTAGGAAAAACCTTATGAACTATCCCGATACTGGGTTCTTCAAAAGGAGATGACCATTAATAATTGCTTCCTTATTTGTCGGTAACAAGATACGATTGAATTCTACAGAAGTAGAAGCGATACAATCGTCTTCATTCAAAAGAATTAAGGCACACTCTTTTATTTTTCGTTTTGTGTTATGTTGTTCTTTGTGAAGAATAGTTGAATTGTCAAATTGTATTTTATGACCTAGGTCCCAAGCATGTTCACAAATTTCCTGTCTTTCAAATTATCGTTTCTTTATGTAATTCTTGTGTTCTTTTATTCGTACGTTTAATGGGCTCGATGTTTCTCCAATATAAAATTTATTGCATTCGCAAGGAATCTTGTATATGCAGTTTCTTGAGTTCTGAGTTTTGTTGGTTGGTTTGGTTTTCGATATTAGTGATAATAGTATAATGACTTAATAACACATTTTTTTACTGTATTCGGAAGATTTGAATTGAAATTTAGGTATCTGTTAGTATGAGTAGGTTTTCTATGAACTGCTGTTTTGGATTGTTTCGATTGAAGATTCAGTATTTGTTATTAATATGTCTAGGAAAGACAGTTTATTTTGTTCAATTTCTAGGGTGAATTTGATAGTTGGTTCTTTGTTATTTGCCATTTAATAATTTATCTAGTTCTTCAAGACTGTGTTCCCAAATTACGAAAATGTCGTCAATGTAACGCCACTGGAAACAATTATTACCCCACAAAATTTATCAATAGAGTTAAACAGACTTCAACAGAGAACAAACCTTCCAAATCAACCCACAACCGCTCTTATTAACACTGCTACTCACATTACAGTTACAACTGTACCATACATACAGGGTCTGTCAGTAAGATTGAAAAGAGTGGGCAACAGATTTATTGTTAAAACAACATTCCACACAATAAATACACTGAAATCACTAATATCGGAAACAAAACCAACCAACAAAACTCAGAACTCAAAAAACTGCATATACAAGATTCCTTGCGAATGCAATAAATTTTTTATTGGAGAAACATCGAGACCATTAAACGTACGAATTAATGAACACAAGAATTAAATAAAGAAACGACAATTGAAAAATCGAAAATTTGTGAACATGCATTGGACCTAGGCCATAAAATATAATTTGACAATTCAACTATACTTGACAAAGAACAACATAATACAAAACGAAAAATAAAAGAGTCTGCCTTAATTCCTTTGAATGAAGACGATTGTATTGCTTCTTATAAGTCGTAACTAGGTACACCACTTATAAATTCTAAAGACAAATCTTTCAAATTCTTCCAACTTGAAAGCTTAACTTTACTTAATGATCTTTAGAATTTTTTGTGCTACCTGTATATTTAAAAACAACACAATTTTTTGTTGTTAACTTAAATGTCATAAATCAAACGTTCAATTTGCAATTTACATTTTCAATACATATTTTAAAGCCATTGACAACGAAATCAGAATCGACTTTGAAACGTTTGGTATTTTCTTTCAATATACAGCTTTTTATTTCAATTGTGGTGTTATTCCCAAGAAAACATAAAACTAATCAAGAACATGCCATAAATAACATTTAGAAGACAGTGTGTTTGTTTGTTCAAGCATCACGTAAAAACTACTAAATCGATTTTGATAAATTTATTTTTGTTGGAAAGCCTATAATTTGACTTAAAAATGATATATATTTAATTTCGCATTATTGATGAAAACTGGAGATATATCAAAAATACCTCAAGGTTGATAGATGATATAAAATCTCATTTGGTTCAGGCGCATCCACCAGCATTTTAAAAATATTTCAAATGCAATTGAAATATACCAAACTATGCAACGTGGTACAATTTTTAAGATATTTAACTATTCATATCGAGCTCAGTGATACGTTTACTAACTAGGCCCGGTCGTAGGGCTATTATTTCTCTTTTTAGGTCACATTGCTCCTTTATGATATTTAAGAAATATCTAAATGAGGAGACCTGTTCCACTAAAGTTCCGTCTATATAAAGAATTCAGACATATCTTGACTTTTAAATATGGAATAATATTTATGTGATATTTACTTTAACAGTTTCGGACTTTTACCTCTTTCACTAATATTTATTCATTTTGAATTTTTCCAGATATTTCTACACTTTATTTTTTTATTATAATTTGGACCATTTTGTATAACTCTAATTCACCCTATACTGCAACCACCATGTATATGCTTCTGTGGTCACCCAATATAACTTATTTGTCTATTTTTTCTGAATCACTCTGTAAAACTAAAATTAAAGTATATTGCAATCGCCCTGATATTTTTTGTATAAGTATAAATTTTCTGCACCCTATTGACTGTTTTTAACATTGGTTCATCACCCTGTATACCTATAGTATACTTTACTTTGTGTCATATTTAAGTATTCCACATATGCAACCTACCCTATATTATAATTTTTCACATGTGAACCACCTTCTACAGCTATACCCTTTACTTCAACCACCCTGTATATGCAACTGACATTCTACGAACCCATATCTACAACTATAATTAAACTAAGCCCTATAATTCAAATATCCTAAGTGCTTATGTTTATATAACAAATTTTTGATCAACCCTGAATACATATACTTCAACTACACCCTTATTTCAACCTTGTATACGGAACTACTCATATTCCACACAAAATAATATTTTAGAATCACCCTGTATAACTATAATTATACTCCACCTTATATTTTAACCATCCTGTAAATGCAACTCCAATTTTACTCTGCACTTTAATTCAAATGTCCTAAGTGCTTATTTAACAATTTTATTAACATTTTTTTGATCCACTCTGTATAACTATAATTCTACTCCACTCTTATTTCAAACCCCTTGCATAAAATACAAATTTTTAAACCACCCTGTAGAACTATAATTCGAATCCACCTTATGTTTCAATCATCCTACACATACTGCTGCTTATATACCACCCAATATTACATTTCTTTTTAAAAAAATTTAAACCCACCTGTATATTTGTAATTTTACTTCGCCCTATATTTCAACTGCACACACTACTTTCTGCTTGAATTTCGATACTCGCAGGCTCGGTGGACACACACACACACACACTTATAACCGTATTCTGTATAGAAAAGGTCGCCGGAATAACCATTTTTCGTTTCCATACAGTAACTGAATATTTTCTGCCATTTCACCTGAATGAAAATGAATACTTTTCTGACATATTTTGACATTTTAGATACAGATTTATTTTAAAAATTTGACATTTACATTGATGTTTACTGTTTTTTTTTTCACATATTGTACAAATTTTTAGAACAATGTTTTACGTTATAGAAAAATATATGGAATTTAGGAGAAATATATTTCTGTTTAAGATATTTAAATTGCTGGAGCTGTTTTAGAGGAAACAGTGAAGATTCATTGAAGTGCAGTCCCTTAATTTCCGTAATATTCCTTAATACAATGCAGTTTAAATCATCAAAACTGTTTAGGCCGTTTTTAAATAATCAGTGTGCATACGTAAAAAAATTGCCGAAGAATTGATAATCTCCTCCTTTTTGGAAGTGGGTTAATAAAACCATTAAGGGAGGGAAAAAACATAGAAAAACCAGTAAAAACATTTATTTCACATATTCGCATTTGTATAATAGTAATAAATGCATACATTTCATTCATTTCATTCAATTAGTTTGTTCTACAAATAAATGTTTAGTCTTTTCTTCAATTTGCGCTAATGTTTTTTTGAAAAAATAGTTAGCGTTAATAAAAGTTACTTCAGGGTTTCGCATATTCCTGTAAGCCTGGATGACACTGCAATAAATATAATTATTTACACATGTCTATTAAAATAAACAAAATATAAACAATGTTTCAACAATAATAGCTGATTCTTAGCCAGCGGCTTACTTCTTTCTGAATTCCAAAGAATTATTTAACAATTCTTCCTGCGTTGTAACGTTCGTTCTTTTAGACTGCCTTTGGGCTCTAACCTCTTCACACACATTTAAAAACAAAACAATGTCTGGTTTGAACAAATCTTCCGGCCAACAAAACACCTTGTCGTCACTTGGAGGCATCTCATACTTATCAGCATAATCTACTAAAGACTGAGCTATTGCATATGCAGTAGTGGAATGCCAAAATCTGGGGAAATTAGAATATCAAAAGTATTAGAAATAGTCTTATATTTAGTCAATTTGGTAAAGAATATATAAATTAAAAATAAAAGCGAGGCAGTCCTAATTGTAAGTATACCCACTGACCAAAAAATAGCAACACCCAGAAGGATGTTGTTTGGTAAACACAGATGCTATAGTAAGGAGTAAATGAATTTAGGGTATCATCAGATCCACGCTTGACAACATCTCGTAACAGTACTTGGATTGCTGTCCTATGGTTAGCGATTTCTCGAAATGAAAAACCCGCCTCCCGTAAACCAATAATTCGACCTCTTTCAAATTCATTTAGTTGGCATTTTAACATTACTAAATAGCGATTTTGGATCCCATCATTCGGTAAACTAGCTGTCGCCCAGTGGTCGAAATTCGACCAATTGTGTCAATAAGTGACGATATTCAAGTTCTTCTTCAGATATAATTGGAATGTCTTCGCTGGCACATTCCATAGTGAATAATATTCAAAAAAATGTATGAATTAGATGTTGCGGTTTTAGTTCAATGCTGGTTCAATGCAAGTATATAATTGACGAAGGACCTTTAGCGGAACATTCAATAAACACGTGCCGCCACATAAACGAATCACCAAATAAAAGTTATCACTAACCTTTAAGTCGAAGCTCTGGTGTTTTCTTGGTTCTTCTTTCTTCTGAGGCTAGCCCCGTAATAGCAGGAACAGTTTCTTAGAGCTTCGTCTGGACAACACGTTACACAAAAATAGCGACGTAATGTTCATTGATTGAGCATACAAAAAATGCGGGTTTAACAACAAATGATGCGCTTTTGTAAACACAAAAGAAACAAAATGAAAGCGGTTTAGCGGTCGTTACGAACGAAGCTACTAACTCGCGAAATCGTAACGCAAACAACAACAATAAGCGTCGTCTCTTCAGACGGAATCAAAAATGTCCGAACAGTTCGGAGCACAATACACACGAATCTCCCAAGCGTCCAAATAGCTAGGGATCCGACACACGAAAGTCAATACTGTCTATATTTTACACGCAAAAAACACTTAGCATTAGCGCGACGGAATGTTTTAGAAAAGGTGCAGAAGTTTAAAAATCAATGAAGTAATCCAATCAAATTGAAACCAATACCCTAAACAAATTGCGGGAACGCACCAATAATTAATATGACTTTATTTGTGTTCAAATTCGTAATTCTTAATTTCTATGACAAATATCTGTGCACACCCTGTATAATTGTAATTCTACTGCGCCCTCTAGTCCAAGAACTGTGTAAATTCAACCGCTAATGGGCTTCCCTATATACGTATTTTCCAAACCACCCTGTATAGTTATAATTTCACTAGAGTAGAGTATTTTAAACACTCTCTATATGCAAAGGTTCAACTGTAAAAATGTAATGGTAGAAAAATATCAAATAGTGATAAAATTCTTATATCCTACACATCAATTTGTACTGAAAGAATTTTTTCATTCTCGAGTAGGTCACAAAATCACCCTGTGTTGAACGAAACATAATTGTTCCAATCTCGTACTTTCTCGGTAATACGAATTATTCCGAACTGTAGACAGCAAAACTCCAAAATGGGATTTCGACAAAATGGTAGTGCCGCGCTGTTTGCGAGAATTACATATAAATAAAAACTAATACAAATAATAACAAAAATTATATGTACTATATTATTAGATAAAAAAGTAAAATTATATTTGCAGCATATAACATCTTGTTAAAAGAACAGTAACAATTTTTAACTGATTGCTAATTTTTAGATGAGAAGTTAAATCTAATTTAAACGATTACCTTATATCAAATAAAACTTGGTCACTTCAATAGTTGCTGTCCTCATCGTTTTTTAAAAAAATAACATCATAAATGGATAGAAAAGAAGGCTTTTAGATCATACATCTTGTATGTAAAAGTCGATTATTTTGGTAATATTTATACCTTGCTACACGATAGTACTGTTGTACTGTCGACTGCTGTCAATTTTACTAAAAGGAAATTCAGAGCCACCCTCTAAGAATGGAAACATTATCACCATACTTTATTTACCACTGTCAGTTAATACTGTATGAAAATCTGGGAAGCCTTTATCAGGCAGAACTATATTACCAACTTCCAAGTAAATCAAGAAGACCATACTCCATACTAATTTGAGAGTCACTTTTAGACTTCAAGCAGATGAACCCTTCAGGTGAAATCCCTACCAAAAACTTTATTATTTAAACTTGATGGAACATCAATTCTAAATACAACGAATTATCACCCTTGTGGCACTGTATGTTTCTTTTTCCTTTAAAACATTTTGGTAGTGTTTTTATTTATAGACAGAATATTTTGAGGTTAGTAGTAGTGGCTGTCTTTCCGGTCTCGGATACTAAGATACTTTTCAAATTGAAAAGAATTTCCTATATTAATTTCAATTATTATTCAACTGTCTTAATGTCAAATATTAACTTTATAATATGAACTTAGTCAGCACACAAATTTAATGGCGGCATTGTTGGCCTTTTTGTGGTGTTCTGACTTCTGATGTATGTCAGGTCTCAAATTAAAATATCACAAATAGAAAATGGGGATGTTTATGAGAACAAAAAGGAGCTTTGTGCAGGCATCATATATTAATTGGAGGTTGTATTCATTTATTGATTTTCTATAAAAGAAAAGACTTTTAATATAATAATTAATCCCTGTTTCTTAAACAGAAAACACAGTTGTATAATTCAATATGCCTTATTGAATTACTTATGCAACTTGAAGTGTGATATGTGGTGTTGGTTGGAATGAAGTTTCAAAACAAATACAATTTCAATTTTTGCATTTAGAAGCTTTAGCTCCAATTACTACAAAAACATATTTTCAAATTCTGTTATAAATATTTACCTATCCATTACAACTGGTGTTCTCTGTAATAAACCCTGAACTTCCAGGGCTGCAATATAATTCCCCAAGGAATAATAAGCAGTACGCAATTCTGCATGTTCATCAAACAAATGCCTCAAATGTGTAACTGATTCTGGGGGGGTTTTCCACTGTTCAGCATTTATTTGTTTAGCAAAGCGTTTGCCTACACTGGTTTTTCCTATAGTAGATAACAATTAATTAAGTTTTTGACTGTTTAAGAAACTAATAGAAATTACCTGATCCATCAAGACCTTCAAGTACAATTAAGGGATGTTTTCTTTTCTCAAATATATTGTTTTTCACTTCGTTATGTTTCTGTTCATAGATATTCAATAACTCTTCAACTCCATTGCATGCTTTATTCTACAAAATTATTAAAACATTAAAAATATAAAGAAATATCGAATTTACCTCTGGTTTCTTTAAAAGATCTAAAATACTTGTCACAGAATGAAATAACAGTGGTTTGTAGTTCGTCATATTTAGAATTTCTTTGAAATCTAAATGCTTCTTTTTCGGTGAAGTACAAAAATGATAAATAGACTGCTTTAACAGATACGTCATTAGTAGATATACTACCTAATCTTGAACAAATACTTTGAAAATATCGTTCCAAGAACCAATGTTATATCTGTTCATTTATTTACTTTTTACATATATGCTTTGGATTTCAAAAATTGGTTTCACGTATTACATCGGAAATTCAATGTTAATATCATACGGAAAATTATATTTACTTTTATCCATATATCTAATATCTTGGAAAGTAAAAATACAAAACTTCCATGTGCCCCATGTCATGCACAGCTGTTATATTTGTCAGTTCTCGTGCGCAAGTGACAAATACAAATACAAAACCTTTTAAATAACCTACTTATGTTCCAATTATTACAGAATGTAGATAACAAAGAACAAATATGTTTTGTAAATACAAATATATGAGATTACTATTATGATACTAGTTATTTATAGGCATTGTGTGATAAGTAAATAAATATTTTAACTTATAGGTAAGTTAGCTTGAATTATTAATATTTTGGGCTGTGAAAAATTCAACCCTTTTAATTCTAGAAATGGAACCAAATACTGCGGGATGGATTGGTCTCATACTCATATTATGCATCACAAGCTTTGGCATTTCATGGTTGATTATTATTTTTGCAAGCTTTCTTATATCTTTAATAGGGTAACTATGAAACACATTTTGTATTTGGACTATTAATTTTTGAGTTTCAGATGTATATCTCTTCTTTATGTACAACAGGGTAACATAGAGAGGTTTTATGTTAAGTGTGCAGGAAATCCTTTGACTTCAAATCAACTGATAGAAGGTGGTATAACTGAGGTAGTAAAACAGTTGGAAATTGCAAAACAAATTAAGAAAAGAGACAACAGAGTTACTGGTAGCGAGCTCATTGATAGCTCTTTACAAGAGATATTGGGTTATGTTATCAGAGACTATGTAACTGCCTGGTACAGTATGATAACAAGAGATTCAGAATTTAGTGACATTACAGTCAGAAGTACAGCACAGACATTTGCAATTAACATATCAAATAGGTATCTATGCCACTAAAATATGTTGTGTTTCTATTTCTGTGATTTTAGAGTGAAAGAAATTGATTGGATTCCTTATTTTACACAAACACTTGTTGATGATGCAGCATCCCATTTGAGATTGTACAAGCAAGCAAGAGCAAAAATGAAAATGCATGAAATATCAAGGGAAGCAAACAAGAAGTCACCATCCAGAGACATTAAGTCACCTAGAAAAACTATTCATAAAAGAAATAAAAGTGAAGCAGATGTTAATTGGTACAGTGGAAAAGCTAGTGATGTTAGAAGAGGTTAGTTTAATCAGGAAATGAAGACCTGTCAGTAAATAAGTTTATAGTCAATTTTCATTTTTTAATCTACTTTCAAAAAGGAGGAGGTTATCAATTCGTCACATTATTTTTTATGTATGCTCGGTGATTATTCAAAAATGGCTTAGGCAAAATTGATGATTTAAATGGCCTTGTATTAAGGCTAGCCGCACACTGGCAACTTTTTAGTTTCAGGTGATTAAAAAATTCAGTCAAGTGGAAGTTGCCCGCTGTTGTTTCCAGCACACACTGGCAACTGAATAGTTATAGTTAACATCAGTTTTAAAATGGATTTAGTATAGACTGCATGTGTTTGTGCTTCTGTTCTAAGGAAGAGAAAAATACAGAAAATATTGGGTTCATCCATTGTTTAGCACAAAGCTGATTTTAATTTTTAAATTAAATTTAATATCATATATTAAATTTTTGTTTGTGAATTAATATTGATGCATTATTTCATTTCAAATACAGTATTTATAAACTAGCACTATATCAATATATAATGTGCTAAACAAAAATTACTAATTGTTTTCTGTTTTCTACCTTTCCCAAGTTGATGCTGTTTTTCAATAAACTCTCGACACTAATCACACTTTTTTAAAGATTTTTGTCATAATATTCTTTTATTTTTGTCATATTAAGTCGTTTTATAATTAAAACTCTATAAACGCTTCGATGTCTACAGATATGTTGATAAAAGCACGACGAAATTGCAACAGTAAAATCAAGAGCAACTTTTTAATTGCCAGTGTGCGGAAACAGATCTGAATATGTGCGTTCTATTTTGCCGGCAACAATTGAGTCGCCAGGAATATCGAACGTGTTGGAATTTTTTAGTTGCCGCAACTAAATAATCGCCTGTGTGCGGGTTGTCATAAGAAATAAAGTGTTCTATTTTGGTGATTGAAAAGGGATTTGCTTGACAAAAGTTGCTAGTGTGCGGCTAGCCTAAGGAATAGTACAGAAAGGTACCATGTAATTTTCTATGTTGTGACATTTATGGTTTTCAAGAAAATCAGAAAAAAACACAAATTTCAATGAATTTCAATAAATCTATAAACTGTTTTCTCTAAAACTAAAACTAATTTGGATATTTTAAAATTTATTCTACTAGAGATGTTCCAGCTTCATTCTGTATAATTATCTATAACATAAAATATACTGTTTTCCCGAAAATCATAAAAATATTTTCAAAAACACAGTACACATCAATGTAAATGTCTAATTTTCATCATAAATATCTAGTTTAAACTTAGATCATTTACCATCTAGATATAGCCCGTCAAGCATAAAATCGTGGCAACGCTAGAAAGAGAGGGCAATAGAGACAGTAAGAGACTATTTCACTTAGTGGGTGGATGGTCGGTGGACGCAGCCAATGAACAACATGCTTTATTGGAAGCAGTTCCCAACCGAGTGAAATAGCCTCTTGCCCTCTCTATTGCCCTCTCTCTCCTTAGTCTTACCACGGCATTTGTGCACTGCAGGCTATCTCTAGAAAGTGAATGCTCTAAGAGTTTAAATGTCAACATATGCCATGAAAGTATATCATACAGGGTGTTTGTAATGCAATCGAGTGAAATGGTACAAAATACTGTATCAAAAAGAAATTTTTTTATGTGAGCGATGTTTTCTATAAGGTATATGGTGGAGGTGTGGGTGCATTGAAATTCAAGCAGCAAACAGAGCAGCTGAAAATTGGGCGAAGTAAAATTACAGTTATACAGGTGGTTTAAAAAAATCTTACAAATAAATGTGATACTGGGTACCAGTTCCATATATTGGATGGTTGAAATATAAGGTGAAATAGAATTAAAGTTATATAGGGTGGTTAAAAAAATGTTGTACTGAGAGGCACATACTTAGTTGCATATACAAGGTGGTTGAAATAAGAGTGAAGTAAAACTATAATTATCCAAAGTGGATAAAAAATCTTAAAAAATGGTTAAATATGCATATGCATTAAGGATATTCGAGTTAAAGGGCGGAGGGTTCAAAAAAATGTTAGAAGCAGATGCATATACAGGATGATTGAAATGTAAGGTTATATAGTGTGGAACATAAGTAGTTGCTTATACTTGGTAAGTATAGGTATAGAGGGTGATTTAAACAATAGAAAAATAGAAACAGTCAATGGGGTGGAGATGATTATTACTTATACAGGGCGGTTGCAGTGTAGAGTTGAATAATAGTTGTACAGGGTGATTCATAAAATGATAGACAAATAATTTAAATTGGATGTCCAATACACAGAGATAATACAGGGTGGTTGCAATAGAGGGTAAAAGTAGAGTTACACTTATAGAAAGTGGGCAAAATAATAAAACAAATAAAAAAGTTTAAAAAATATGTGGATAATATAAATAATATATAAATTAGAGAGAGAGGGAGAGATCAGAATACGCTAAAATACGTCGAATTATACCTTAAATCAGATAAAAAAATATGTCAAAAAATAGTTATTGATTGCACATGGTTTCTAAATGGTTTTTATTAGCAGCTAGTTGAAGTCAGTTCTTTTTTAAATATAAATTATTTATTTAAATTTTTGTTTCTTCAAATTAACTAAAATAGAATCACTTTTGTTTTTAATTCTTATATTAAAGGTATTGATTCTGTTTTTCCATGCTGGGTCAAGCATAAATGAATGTTGATTATTTATTTGTAGAATCTGCTACAGATTGTATTTTCATGTAGTTGTTTCACTCCAGATGATAAAGAATTCTTCTTTTTAAAACCTCAAAACCCTATCTATGTCACTCCTTGCAATACCACTACATGTTATTGAAGCTCTGTGAAAAAGATTCCAGTCAAATTAAAGTGTATGTCTATACTGCTGAAGGTAGTTGGTAAATATTGTGACAAGACTAAAAAGAGAGGACAGTAGAAGAGAGCTATTTCCAATGAACTATGTTCATGTATGTATGTAGTTCATTGCCTACGTTCACTGACCAAGTGAGATAACATGATAATTATGCCTATCACAACATTTGTACATGGCATTCTACCTCCAGAAGTATATGCTCTAAGAATTAAAGATTATTCTGAACAAGCAGGCATATACAGACAAAGATTTTTAAATATGTTTTTGTAAATAACCTTATAAAATTAGAGAAAAGTAATATAAATTGTTGAAATTTAAATGTGTTCAAATATGTTTATACCCTTGTGTTTTCTGAACGTTATTTGTAGCATATTTTTTAATTTTTAAGTACTTCTTGGGAAATAACACCACAAGTCACGAAAAATTGCTGTATATTCCAAACGTTTCGGGATCTAGGTCAGACCCGGTTGTCAATGGTTAACCTGACCTAGACCCCAAAACGTTTGGAATATACAGTTTTTCGTGACTTGTGGTGTTATCTCCCAAGAAGTACTTATACAATGTTTATACATGTTCTGAAGTTTAGAGATTTTGAAGTCAGCACTTCTTAAATCAACATAAATACTCTACAAGAAGCTCTGAAATTTCAATTACAAAGTCTGTTCATTCAAAAAAGAAAATATATTTGAGAATGGTAGGGCTGACTAATGAACTGACATTTATACTTGATAAGCACATAAAAAAAAGTCATAGCACCCTGTAACTTTTGTTATTCATTTAGTAGTTTTTTATGTTCCTACACACAAGGGATTCCTATTCTGGGTTTCTACTATGTTTATTTTCTTTCTATTATTGTTTTAGTATCTGTATATCATAAATTTATAACATGTTGAAAATAAATATTATTATCCCGACTTGACCATACAATGTATGGCAACACACTCCTTCTAAGGCACGCTATGTGTGCCTTTAGGGGAACATTCTCTAAACCCCATATATCCTATATATCAAAAGGGTTTAGCTCTGCCGGAGCCCTTGTCAGGTTTTCAGGCTCGTGGTTGGAGTCGTGGCGGCAGTTTCCCGTGAATTTCTTGAAACCGGCTTTTTGCATTTCTTGGTAAAGGTGTGCGTCCAGGCCTAGGTATTTTAAATTGTTTAATAGATGTTTTGGGCTAGTCCTGTCGTTGACATAACAATTGGTACAGTTCGTATGTTGTTCATGTCCTACTGAGTCTTTATTTGAAATTCCAAATCCCTATATTTGGTTATTTTCTCAGCCTGCTTGATATATTTCAACAGCCTGTTGTTGTTAGGAATTGCTATGTCCACTAAAGTTGTTTTCTGAGAGACTTTATCTACCAAAACTATATCTGGTCTATTGTGAGCAACAGCCCGATCAGTCAGTTATTTTCTAAAAGAGATTCTGGTTTGTATTTATAGTATGGTAATCTTACCGACTGTGATAGTTCAAGTTTCAGCGCTAATTCCTGGTGCAGTATTTTTGCTGCTTGTCGTTCTTTGTATTCAGCTGCAGCGAACGCTTGACAACCTTCTGTGATGTGCTGGATAGATTCAGATGTTTGGCTACCGTACCTGCATCTGTCGTTGTTATTAGAAGGGCCTCTAACGATGTAGATGTAGATAATATTATATTATTTAAATGGGAATACTAGACTGTTCAAACCGTTATAAGATGGGTGGCAACAAGCAACGGTTGGTTTGGGAATTAATTTTGTCCGACAAATGTTCTTTGATATTTATATTGATGATTAAATTAATAAGTATTTATGTGTTATAATATTGAAATAATAACAATACAATATTGGATTATGATTGTTTTACTATAAAATTGCATAGTTGTATATAAGTCCAACTATTTAGCGAACAAAAGTAATTCCCAAACAACCAATATGTGATGCCATCCAACTCTTAACAGGGCGAATTACTGAGAATTGAGAACACTTTATGTTGAAAAAACATTTATACAATTTATTTTTCAGATCCAGAAAAAAATGTAGGAAATTCAAAATTCTATTTAAGCAACAAAAATGATTGCAGCCTTGAGGACTATTTCTTTGAACTGGAACAAAAGATGGAAAATAACATAATCTCCAGAGAATCTGTTTGTAGAAATACAGAAACTGAAAAAGGTAATTCTAAAATTTCAGATGCCATTACAGTAATATCAAATTTCTTTCTAGGTTTTCTTTGTGAAATTGTGGAAATTCTTTTGTATATTTTATTACCAGAGGAGGATTTTCAATGCAAAGCTTTAAGATATGTTTTAAGAGAAATTTTCTCCAACTGTGTTATATTACCTTTACTGAATCTAATTTCTGATCCTGATTATATTAATCAGGCAATCATTTGGCTGGTAACATAAATTTAAACTGCTTTTATGCAACAATCTATGTGTTAAAATGTTTTTAGTGTTTAAGGGACAACCCAATGCCAAGTGATATATTTTTAACAACACTTAGATTAACTGAAAACTGTGATGAACTGAAAAGTACCAAAGAACTGGTCTCTAGAGAAATACATACCCTGGTGAGTAGCTGTGCCATTAACAGGCAAAACTAATATTTAAATTAGAAACACACACACCTGCATCCATGGGCGTACCGAGAGGGGGGCAGCTGCCCCCCCCCATATACCTTTCCCATAAATTTGCTTACTTGCCCCCCTCCCTGGGCCAAATATTTTCTGATTGTCCCTCTTTCTAGGACATTTTTTCCGATTTAACCCTTCTAGGACATTTTTTCCGATTTGCCCCCCCTCTAGGATTCCCCCCAAATTTGATCCCCCCCCCCAACCTAAACCAAAAGCTGGGTACGCCCTTGCCTGCATCTCATAAACTATCATAAAGAAGACACCCTCATAGATGCCCAAGTAGGCATGCTAAAGTACAAGGTGATCTAAATTTGACACTTTTATATATTTTATAATTAGTGTATGTATGATATTTTTCGTGTAAAATAATAATTATATATATTTTTTTTCTTATTGCAGAGATCAAGAGATTCAGGAGGAGAAAGTGACTTGAATATAAAACAGCAATTGAGTAGTTTACAGTATGTGCTAAAAATAATAGATAATCGACTCTCAAAAATTGGAAATTCAGATGGCACAGGTAAAGTATAAACTACAAGTTTTTCCATTTTAAACTACCTTGCTCTTTTAGTTCTAAAATACACATGTTTTTAAAATAAGTCATTTAAATGTATTTTCACTGACAAAGAAATTGCAACACCCAGATAGGGACCCGATATCGAATAGAAAGTCTCGATACTGTACATGAGTAGTATCGAAAAAAAAGTATCGGACTCGTAAAAGTATCTGCACTTTATTGCCCCCACAACTAGACGTCATGACTCAATGTTCAGTCAGCAACATCAGTTCAGCTTTAGTAGTAGTCTAGGCAGGAGGTTCGCTCCCGGTAGTAAAATTATTCCGATTCGTTTTTTTTTGCTGATTCTTGTGTAAAAAGGTCTCCTAAAAACAAATCCGAAGTTGCCGGGCAGTAACCTGGTCGAGAAATTGTTTAAACGATTTTTTAACACATAAAAAAATCAACATTTTTGCGTCGAACGCTATTTTATTATTACAAGTTTTTTGTTCATTCTGAACAACAAAGGTCAGTTGTGATTTTTCTCCAAAGTTGATCGTTTTTGAGTTATAAGCGATTTAATTAGTTGAAAAAAAATCCCAAAAATTATCATTTTTAATGCTCTATAATTCGGATAAAATTATCATTGTTGAACCTACAAAAAGTTAAATGACAGCTGTAACATTCCTCTACACTCTACAACATCCCGCAGAATTTTTTGGGATTATTTCATTGCAAAGCCTTTGTTTTTAAATGTTTATAATACTGTGCGCGCGCTATTGATACTTACCAGTGATGATGCGTCTCATTCTTGCAATTATAAAAAAATAAAATCATTAACAATACATCTATTGATTACCACAATATGATTATTTTTATGTTTTCTTGGGAATAACACCACAATTGCAATCAAAAGCTGTATATTGAAAGAAAAAACCAAACGTTTCAAAGTCGATTCTGACTTCGTTGTCAATGGCTTTAAAATATGTATTGAAATGTAAATTGCAAATTGAAAAATTGATTTTTGACATTTAAGTTGACATAAGAAACATTTTGATGTTTTTGATACATAGGTAGCACAAAAAATTCTAAAGAACATGTATTAAGTTAAACGGTTGTCAAGTTGGAAGAATTTGAAAGAGTTGTCTTTAGAATTTAAAAGTGGCGTTCCTAGGTACGACTTTGTTATAACATAGCGTATTCGCCAAAAATGCGATCAAAGAATTCTGTTGTTTGAATGATTCCATTAACGTCATAAGGGAAAACATAGAAAAAACCTTATGAGCTATCCCGATGCTGGATTATTCAAAAGGAGATGACCATTAATAATTTCTTCCTTAATTGTCGGTAACCAGATACGATTGAATTCTACATTAGTAGTCTTCATTCAAAATAATTAAGGCAGACTCTTTTATTTTTCGTTTTGTGTTATGTTGTTCTTTGTGAAATATAGTTGAATTGCCAAATTGTATTTTATGGCCTAAGTCCCATGCATGTTCACAAATTTTCGATTTTTCAAATTGTCGTTTCTTTATGTAATTCTTGTGTTCATTTATTCGTACGTTTAATGGTCTCGATGTTTCTCCAATATAAAATGTATTGCATTCGCAAGGAATTTTGTATATGCAGTTTTTTTGAATTGGTTTTGTTGGTTGGTTGTGTTTTCGATAACAAAACCTAACCAAACCTAACCTTGAACAGAGTAATGAATAGGTGTGCTATGAGAAATGATAATGCTGGATGTGGCCGCTGTAAGTTTTTCTTTCATCCTTAGGAACGAAACGATGGCCATTTTGTTATACGATTATGTATAAATATATAATTGAAGTAATTCCCTAAAAAACTACCTTTTCAAAAAATCCTATAGCTTGTAATTTTGTTCTAGAACTACAAAGTCTGGACTACATCCAGTTAGAAAATGTTAGAAAAATCGAACTGAGCCTCGACCAAGTATTAAAAAATAATATAGCTTTATCATATTTCATTGATTACGTTTCAAGTCTTGGAAAGCAAGTTGATCTATTTTTCTATTTGAATATTGAAGGTAAGAATTTTTTTCATTTTATTATTAACACGCTTATATTAGCTTCACTTGTGACTTACAATGTTAACAAATGTTGAAAGTTAATTTTAACCTATTTGTAATTGTCGTATAGAAATAAAACTGTGCGTGTATATGTAGTTTAGAGGACAATACAATAGGTTGGTCTTATGGAGCGCATGACGAATATACAACGAAGTCAGAATAGACTAAACGTTTGGTTTTCCATCACAAATAAAATAACAATTGTCAGGAGTAACCGGCAGGAGTAACCGGCGCATCTGCCAAAATTATATATAAGTATTTTTTACTTCGATTTGTTAAGCAAGTTTTTCAATTTTTAAAACTGCAAGTATTTTATTGTTTCAAAATATTAGAATCTTATTCATGCTTTTGGTTTAGGAGTGGTGGGGAACAAATTGGCAGATTACAGCCTGTAGGAAGGCCATATCGGGAGATTTGTGGCATGCGGCGAAGCAAATTAGAAATTTCCTGTTGAAAAATGTGTTTATTACATAGGGTACTAACTAACAGTTTCCATGAGATCAGTAACTAATGTTCTTGAATCATCGGATATCCTGCTTTATTCACAACATTGCGAAACATTTCCTTGTTGTCATTTCATACCAAACACGTAAATTTGTCAACCAAAGATTCTGCTTTTTCCCGAACTTCTTCTACTAAATACTTTACCCTGCAGAACAAGTTGTATTAGTTCGTATCTTCCTCTATTTCTCATGACATGGCTGAGATATCCTACTTTCTCCCTTTTTGATAGTATGGAGTATTTCTTTGTTCTTCTCATTCTATCCAACAGATCCGCGTTACTAACGTGTTGGATACTATGTACAACAACTTCTCAAACGCTTCTGGTTTTTGAGAAATGACATATACATGAAAGACCATAAATGTAAAAACACGGTTTTGTACCCTAACACCAAACCTTTATTTTAAACACTCAACGCCATTTCAACAACTCTAAGTTGTCATCTTCAAGAAGTAAACCCAAACTAAATCGAAATTACAATTTTCTCTAATTTATACCCAGCACTAAACTATTACTTAAGTAATTAGTACAAGTACCTGAATTCTAAATAACAGATTTCAAAGATAAGGCAGATTTTATATAATGCAAATATGTAAATTAGGATAATCCTAAATTACCTACCTACTTTTAAGTAATGACATTTTTAATATTTATTTTATGGATTCTTAGAAAGTAAACTATACAATGAACTGTGTGGAATAGGACCCTTATCTGAATTCATTAGTTTATTATTTTTATAAATCATAATGCTTTCGTAAGAGTCCAGTTCCCTATAATTATTTACTTGTTTAACTAATTTTAAAGGAGATAAATCTACAGAGTGGTTGTGTTCTAAAACATGATGTGCAACACTAGATTTATCCGCTCTTCCGTATTTCAAATGGGCAATATGCTCTTTGAAACGGGTACTGATAGATCTGCGTGTCTGTCCCTAATACTTTAAATCACAATCGAAATCAGCAAGTTTATCTTTAGCATTGCCCAACAATTTCTGTAGTGTTGTAGTTGTTTTATACACCGCCTTCATACCAAGTTCTTTAAAAACTTTCTTATCACGATTGTACGGAACCGAGACAAACTTTTGTTCTTGTGACTCATTTCGAAAAGTTGACACTTCTTTCATTCGTAATGGAAGCCGTTTCTTCCTAATTAATTTATCTATAATATCTGTTGGATAACCATTACATGCAGCTATTTCCCTAATAGTTCTTCTTTTAATTTTCAAACCTCTCTTTATTGAGAGGGAATGTCAACAACCGATGTACAAGGAAATTAATCCCCGCCATTTTATGTTGTTGACAGTGAAAAGACGTATTAGGTAAATATCTATATGTGCTAGTATCCTTCCTATATACATCAAACTCTAACTTATCACTATCATTTCTTAAAACTAATACATCTAAAAATGGTAAAAAAATAAAAAATAAAAATAGTACCCTTTTGTTCCTGTTCATATGTAAATTTATTAGAAGCAAACCTATTGTTAAGATACATAACAAAATCATTAGCATTGAGCTCATTAGTATTAAATATAGCAAATATGCCATCCACGTACCGTATCCATACCCTAGGAAAATACTGGGAGTCATTTTTTGCTTCAACTTAGAACCTGCCCATGAACAAGTTGGCAAGAAACGGCGACAAGGGGTTTCCCATTGCAGTTCCTTCCTTCTGCTCATAAAAGCTACCTCCAAACTGAAAACAATTTTGGCTCATACATAATTTTGTGTGTGAAATTAATTCATTGATTTCTGCCTCACAAAAAGAGTTTTCACGCAGTAAGTCCTCCAGGTACTTCAGAGTTTGTGGAAATAAAGAACATCAAACGATACCAAAATTTCTCCAGGTTGCAATATCCAGGGGAAATAGCTGCATGTAATGGTTATCCAACAGATATTATAGATAAATTAATTAGGAAGAAACGGCTTCGGTCAAGTGTCAACTTTTCGAAATGAGTCACAAGAACAAAAGTTTGTCTCGGTTCCGTACAGTCGTTATACTAGGGGCTTTAAGAACGTTTTTAAAGAACTTGGTATGAAGGCGGTGTATAGAACAACTACTACACTACAGAAATTGTTGGGCAATCCTAAAGATAAACTTGCTGATTTCGAGAAGTCCGGTATTTATGAAATCAAATGTAATGATTGTGATTTAAAGTATTATGGACACACACGCTCTATCAGTACCTGTTTCAAAGAGCATATTGCCCATTTGAAATACGGAAGAGCGGATAAATCTAGTGTTGCACATCATGTTTTAGAACACAACCACTCTGTAGATTTATCTTCTTTAAAATTAGTTAAACAAGTAAATAATTATAGGGAACTGGACTCTTACGAAAGCATTATGATTTATAAAAATAATAAACTAATGAATTCAGATAAGGGTCCTATTCCATACAGTTCATTGTATAGTTTACTTTCTAAGAATCCATAAAATAAGTATTAAAAATGTCATTACTTAATAATGTAGCCTAAAAGTAGGTAGGTAATTAAGGATTATCCTAATTTACATATTTGCATTATATAAAATCTGCTTTATCTTTGAAATCTGTTATTTAGAATTCAGGTACTTAGGATTTACCCCTTGTACTAATTACTTAAGTAATAGTTTAGTGGTAGGTATAAATTAGTGAAAATTGTAATTTCGATTTAGTTTGGGTTTACTCCTTGAAGATGATAACTTAGAGTTGTTGTTTAAAATAAAGGTTTGGTGTTAGGGTGCAAAACTGTGTTTTTACATTTGTGACACACCAAAGGTTCCACAGCTGTTCCAATGAAAGACCATATCTCCACTGCATCTAAAAGAATTGGAACTATATAACACTCTGATTTTTGTTTTCATATTGAGATCATGGTGTTGAAATAGTTGTGAAATTTTAATGTATAGTGCTCTTGCTTTCTTGATTCTTCACTTAATCTCTTGAGGATGGTCCCCCTGGCCCTTTGTATTTGTTCCAATGTTATTTACTATTAACTGATTTGTTTGTTTACTTTTCTCTACGAGGCTATTAACGCTTTCTTGGAGACCTTCTGCGTTTGCAACAAATATCGTGTCATTCAATTACTCAGATGCCTGCGTTTGTACTATCCAGTGCTTCGGTAAATGTCTTCTCGGAGTATATGTCGAAGAGTTGAGGAAGCAATTTCCTTACTCCTCTTTTTATGTTTACCGGTTTAGAATATTCTCCTTCCACGCGTATTTTTGTTAGTTGATAGCAATACAGGTCTATAACGATTTGTATGTCTTTATCTTCGATTTTTGCATCAACAATGGTATCAAATCACAACATTAAGAGTCCCACTCACCTCGATCTTCTCTGGCGTTTTTATCCGACGTTTAAAAATGTTGAAAGAAAGCATGTTGACTGATAAGTCCACACACAACAGTTTTGTTTTGCGTCAGTTTATCATGATCGACCACTTGTTAGCAGTCGCAGCGATTTTGGTAGGAAAAAAAATCCACACGCAAGGAAATGACCGATAAAGTTAAACGTCTTACGTTCCTATAATGCCAATTAAGGGATTATAGGTAGTTCAAATTAAGAGATAAAATGTCTACACACTAAATAGGTTTATTGAGACTATTGTAGACAAGTTGAGAGTTAAGTTAAATTACAAAAAGAGATTATTAATACAAAACAACAAAGGCAAGATGTGAATTAACGCGACAATGTTATAGTTGGTGGAGTCGCACAAGGCCGGAATCAAATTCGAAGTAGTAGTTGCTCGTCCGACGCTTGGTTTCGATCTCAAATTCATTCAGAAATATTTTTCCCAAAATATAAAAAAATGGGCGTTTCTTTGCTTGTTGGAAATCCACTAAGAAATTACGGAATACTAATAAGAAGGGATAACTGCCAAGGGTGTTTATGGTCGCATAATTACCCTGCCCTACTTTTCACGAACCGATCCATGCCGCGTTTGGGTATTTAGAAATCCTAATAAACTTTGTTGGGTTCAACGATCGGTTGTCTAGGGTAATTACTGCACTATGGTCAGTTTCAAGAAGGGTTTTAAATTGTAGCTTTTTTAAGGGTCCTCATAAAGATGAAATGCTTAAAGAATAGGTTTATATCTTGTAACAAAATTGAAGTAATTGAATAAACGATACAAAGCAATCATAAATGTAGATTTTTTGGAACAACAATTAGGTATTTGAAAAATGGGATATTTTCCCATGAATGTTCGCATTGCAGTTGTTAAGAAATTCTTTTACTACTTAACAAAATTGTTGAGTCCACACACCTCGTGTTTACCCGAACGATTGGCACGATCGCCTGACATTTTGGAACGACGTGCAAAAATGACTTTCTTGTCCAGACAGCTCATTTTTATGAAATTTGTACCCGAAAATTTTTAACGATCTGTTAAAGAGGACAGAGAAGAACGACGTGAGTGGGACCCTTTAGACCATAACTTAATATTTATTAAAGAACAAAAAAAGTTTTATATAGTTATCACTTTTTATCATTTCAGGATGGAAAGCCTCAGTGGAGCAACAAATCTCAGACCTGCACCTGAACAAACACAAAGTACCCGCGGAAAACGTTGCAGCAATGCTGGACAATATCCGTTCGACAGCTCTCAGCATTTACGAGCAATATCTAGGAGAAAGATCTGAACAACGAGTGCAGATGAAATCTGCCATACCTCAAGCACTCCATTTCAAAATCAGAAATCTCAACGAAACACCGTCGGAACTTTGGTTTGACAGCGTCATCGAAGTTGTTTACGAAAGAATGTCGAACGAGTATCTTCCTGGTTTCAAGAAAAGCAAAGCCTACATTAAATTGTTGCAAGAGTTAGATTTGCTGCAACAAGGAAACCCCGAAGATGATAGCATCAGTTTAAACAGCAACGAAAGTTCCGACAGCAATGAGAATCTCACTGTGGCGCATTCGAATAAAATCGGTGACTTCCTTCAAGTGGATTGTACACA
This sequence comes from Octodonta nipae, assembly GCA_034190945.1. NCBI lineage: Eukaryota > Metazoa > Arthropoda > Insecta > Coleoptera > Chrysomelidae > Octodonta > Octodonta nipae. The sequence continues at coordinate 79,097,787 of CM067223.1, read as the reverse complement.
GAAAAACGTTAAGCACGTACGATCTTTGAGCGATGTTACAGCTTTGGTGAAGCAGGAAAAAGTTAAAGTGCCAAGTGCCAATCAAGAAGGGAACGCTGAAGATAAAGCAACGGATCTTCTGAATGAATCTCAAGAGAAACCACAAATTAATCTAAAAACCGGCGAATTTAAGTTGGCTGTTAATATAATTGAAACAGGTACGTCTAGAAGCTTAAGCATTAGTGTCTAAGTACTTCTACTTCAGCCGTTTTCTATATATCTCTTCCATCTTTTAAAATGTTGTTAAATTCTGAGCACTGGGTGCCGCATATTTTTTAACTGGGTCGAAAACGCGCCCCATATTCTAACACGGACTACAGCTACCGTTAAAAAATGTTAAAAAAGTCAAACAAATGCCCCGAGTGTAAAGGTTTATCTTATATTTAAAGAAAAGCATAGTTTCAGTTTAACATCACTTGCATTTTATACTGGGTGTCAATTAAGTCCCGGGACGGCTGAATATTTGTTAAAGTACTTCATTTCTGGAAAAAGTCCTTTAGTAACTTTGACCAAGGAATCCGATGGTGACCTTGGATTTGACCTTGAACCTCAGTTTTGAGGTTATTTCGAGGTCAAGCTCTTTTTTAAATGAAACCCTTATTTTTGATATCGGATTCGAAAGGAGCGGAAAAATTTACGTATGGATTAGAACTCAGCGACCCCCTAAACCCCGAGTAAGAAATTTCCAGCCAAAAGTGTGCTATTTCTATGATTTTCATCCGCCAACTTGAATTCGCCATCTTGGATTGGAAAAAATTAAAATTTCGTTAGTTGATTCGCACTCTGCGACCTCCGAGTAAGAAATGATAAGCCAGAAGAAATCATTATTTGACCTGTAATGGTTGCCTCAACCTGATACCTTAATACATATCCAGACGTAAAATTTCCCGCTCTTTCCGATTCCGCAATAAAAGATAGGGGTTTTCATTAAAAAAAATGAGGTTGACCTCAAAAGAACCTAAAAAATGAAGTCAAGGTCAAATCCAAGGTCAGCATCGTATTCCTTGGTTAAAGTTACTGAAGGAATGACCTTGATCTTTTCCAGAAATAAAGTACTTCAGCAAATATTCAGCCGTCCCTGGACTTATTTGACACCCGGTACAGTACCACAGAAATTCGAGTCTAAACTTACAAAACAAAAAAATGAGGTCAGTGTCAACAGAACGTGAGTTATTCTCACTAATTATCACAATTTCAACATACATATATTTACATGGGCGTACACCGAGTGGGGGGGGGGGGCAGTTGCCCACCTGGATATGAAAAACTTGCCGTGGGCCTTTAAACCTTCTCCTTGCTGACTTGTCCCCCCTGGACCAAAAGTTTTTCTGAATTCTACCTCTCTTTAGGACGTTTTTCCCATTTGCCTCCTCTATGGCAGTTTTTTTCTTATTTACCGCTCCCTAAACCAAAAGTTTGGGTACGCCCCTGTGTATTTATTTGTCACTTTTTTGGTATTAACAAGCAAACTATGAGCTAAAAACTCACACGAATTACCAGATTTTTTAAATTGTTTTAGTGTTCGGGCATTATCATTTAGGTTCCCATATCTACCATTTCAAATTTCACGCCCGTAGTAGAAGACAATATTAACTTTTCGAGATTTTTCAATCCATTGAACGCAAGACAATATATTGTTTCTAGTCGAGTACCTTCATCAGTTGCGCTCCCCTCAACTGATTGAATTCTCGAATAATTATTTATGTATATTTTCCTGAAACTCCTGGATATCGGAATTCATTTCGCGATGAAATATTAAAAGACAATATGCTTATACTGTACTCTGTAATTACTTCTTTAAATTAAGGAATCTAATAGCTAAAAAGTCTGCTGCACTCCTGCCTTTAAACAGCTGGTTCCTTATGTTTGCATTATATACTACTTTTGTACTTGTTCTTGTTTCAGGCCTCCGGTGTTTTACATATATTTTTGGTTGTAAATTGTTATTTGCATAGAGAACTTAATGGATTTGTTCACATGATCCAGGAATCTATGCAGTGCTGCCCTAATAAATGTGTGGTCCGCATACCTGAGCTGTAGATTGGGTTATTTGTCATTTGTCTACAGTGCTTACCCTCCGAATCATTTCATTAATAGTGGCGATTATTGTTGATAAAGGAACACTCACATGGACGATCTTCTCTAAAATAGTGGTCTTTGTCCTAAAAGTAACAGTTCTTAAGATAACATTTTAATAAATCCACACTTGTATCCATGCTCACCATAAGGCCTTGAGGCGGATTCATATTTGTCTGACGTGTCGTGTCGTGATGCTCTCTAACGTGATGGTTACTGTTCACATATATGTCGTGCTCTGACGCGTTTTGATAAAACCTCATAACCATAGAGATAATATTTTGCCTGTTCATTGGGGTTTTCTCTCAATTTTTTTTCCTGTAACAGATAAGTATTTAAAATCGTATTTGGAGAACAAAGTGTAGTAAGGCAATTTCGTAAAATTCTTCCTCACAGTTATTCTGAGAGAAAGATGTCTTAAAATGATCCACCACTATTCATGTATATAAATAGTGTATTGTATATTGTGTTATACTTATCTGTTTGGAGACGTTTCAACTCCGACTCTGGAGTCGTTGTCAATCGTTTTGTTGAGTATTTCGAGGTTTTTTCAAAAAAAAAATTCGTTCTGATGTGGATTTTGTTGTTTGTCAAATTGCAGGAAAAAATTTGAGGAGAGAAAATCCCAATGAACAGGCAAAATAATTCAAGACCTCCTCAACAATCTTTTCGAAATTACTCATAAATATAGAGTACGTTAGTACTTTGACTTGAGCAGGTGTTCTGTCCTCCACATTTGATTGCTGGGTGGACTGAATGTTGATAGTTACACTTTAAATTAAATATAAGGACGAATTCGTATTAAAATAGTGACAACAATTTCGAAAATGTAAGTTTTAGAACCAAAAAAAAAAAAAAAAAATAAATAAATAAATCAGAAGTCGTGTGAAAATAAAGGTTTGTGTTTATATATCTGTGATATACCAAAAATTCCACTTCAAATGGTGTGGAAGTAATAAGTCCAACTCACAATCTTTTTAAAGTATATTTTAATTCTCTTTTTTTTTAACAAACTGACTTTACTTATACAGGGTGTAAACGGTTTGAGTGCAAAGATTTTGAAGAACAATACTTCAGGCAAAAACAAATCAAAAAGCTTTATAACATTTTCTAAAATAAACTATAGTTTTGCCAAAAAGGACACATAAAGTTGGAGTTTATGTAGCCCTTGCTACAGTGAATAATACAATAATTTCGATTTCAAAATGTCGGTAAATCTAAATATTTAAATACTCAATAGCTTATACATCTTTAATAGCCACATTAAAAATGAAAATTGATTATTTAAACTCGAAATATGCTTTTATAATTTAGTGTAAGTTTCTCCGAATAGATATGGCAACGTGGCATGCAGACCAACTTATTTACTAAATTTTTTACTTTAACGACGACTGAGAGTTACGATTGTTTTTTGCGATTTCGATTCTTGTAAATAAGAATAGATAAACGGCAAAGTGATTTGAATGATATCTATTTGATGTAGACTTCGTGGTTTGCTTTCCATTTAATATATTTTTTAAATAAATAAAATCGGTTGTGATTAGTGTGTAAGTTCGAAAATTAAGAATAGTGCGACAGTATTTATTTGTGATAAATAATGGCCGATTATACAATTAGGGAAAGACATGACATGCTCTTAATTTATGGGGAAAGTAGACGTAATTGCAGAATAGCAAGAATGTTATACAGGGAAAGGTTTCCAAACAGACGCCTGCCCAATGCTAGGACATTCGTAGCTGTTTCGCAGAGGCTTCTGGAAACAGGTAGTGTAATACCACAAATAAACAATCGCGGACCACAGCGACATAATCGTATCTTAGCTGCTGAGGATCAAATACTAGACCTTATCGACATCAACCCATATCGTAGCACACGGAGTATTGGAAGTGAGCTGCAAATTTCTCACACTGTTGTTCATAGAACATTACGGGAACAATTGCTCTATCCATATCACATGCAGCGGGTTCAAGGGCTTTCAATTGATGATTTTCAACCAAGACTCAATTTCTGTCGTTGGTTCCTCAGAAAACATCGACAATTTCCTAATTTTGTGAACAATATTTTAACAACAGATGAAGCAAGTTTTAATAGGAATGGCATAATAAATTTTCATAATACGCATTCGTGGTCTGAGTTAAATCCGCACGAAATACGCCAGTCAGTATTTCAACACCAATTCTCAGTTAACGTGTGGGCTGGAATAGTTGGTGAGTACTTGGTTGGGCCATTTATACTGCCTGCACGTTTGACAGGTGAGAATTACCTTTATTAGATGAAGTGAACCTACAAAACACGTTCCAATATGTGGTACTTACATGACGGAGCACCTGCCCACGCAAGTCAGCTAGTTGTCGACTTCTTAAATAGAACATTTCCCCGTCGTTGGATTGGTCGAAACGGACATATACGTTGGCCAGCAAGATCTCCTGATCTCAATCCTTTAGATTTCTACTTATGGGGACACATGAAAAGTAAGGTTTACACGACTCCAATTATTGACGAGAATGACCTTATACAACGCATTTTTGACGCTGCTGACGAAATCCGAAATATTCCAGGAATTTTTTCTCGTATACGTGAAAATTGGATTAAACGGTGTCGTGCTTGTGTCGATAGTAATGGTGGGCATTTTGAACATTTGCTGTGAATAATCCGTTGTTTCAACTCAGTTCTATCATTATAATAAATTCGGTAAGTAGGATTACATATTTACTTGTCTAATATAAATGATATTAATTAAATCAGTAATAATGACTCTTCGAATAATTTAACTGGTAAAAAACTACATATTATACAGATCTCTTGAGTTGAATATCATATTTACCCAACTTTGTATAATTGCATAAAATAAACCGCCAAATACAAATTGCAATACCTTGTATTAAAAACGTAAATATTTTCAACAAAATATTTCATACATTTTTATTTAATTCTAAGGTCAATATCATCAGTCAATACAAAAACACAGGTGTTTATGTTTTTTTTGTCGGCTTAGTCATTCCTTTATTATTCGCGCTAAGAGTGAATCTGCTTCGAACGCGAGCGACGTTGCCGGATTGACAATAATTTACTTAATATGTTTTAGGGATTTTCTTGGTTATTAAGGCCTACTGACCATAGTGGTATAAGAGTTTTTTGTTTAATTTGGGGTATACTACCTCCACCTAAAATATATGCACTCAAACTATTTACACCCTGTATACTTCGTTCTGATGCAATTGTGAATAATAAATAAATCTTATAATATTTAGTGCTAGTAAAGAGATCATTTGACAGAATTGTTTTAAACACGATAAATTTCACTTCATAGTTAGGTTATGTTTGATAATTGATATGTAGTTGAATATGGTGTATATGTAAATAACATGTATTTAACAGATCCTTTGCGAATAATAGGATTATTTTGGTAGCATATACTCTGAGGATAGGGTACATTTTTTAACTTCGAAGTAATATTATAATACTTCATAATTCTGTGGTTCATTGAACCTACTCTCAAATTAATGGCTTTGTCGCACATGCGCAAAGAAATTTGTATCTGGCGGCAACAGAGAGTTTCACTTCTTAGTTTGATTATTCTGTGACATAACCCAAAGTGATGAATTAATTTTCTGTCTTTCTAATCTATACATGTATTAATTCTGCCGACTCTTTGTAAATACCATACATAAAAAACATTCGGTTCTTTCAAGTACTTATCTGACAATAAATAACGTGAATGTACTCAATAAAAATAGTGTTTGAGGTCGTTCTTTTAAATTTTGATCAAGGTGTCCACCTTGTCAGTAAAAGTATCCTACTATTATGTTTTACTTTGTCGAGTTAAGTGGAGTTTTAATTTTCTACATGTGGAAATCTATAGCTGTACCAATAGGTTGTTAAGTGATTTTGAGCAAATATTTTAGGGACATTTTCTCAATATCTTAATATATAAAAAATCCGTTTCACTGTGTATGTTCCGAATAAACTCAAAAACGAGTCAACCGATATTCATGAAAGTTGGCATATATATGTAATTTGCTCCAACTTAGATGATAGGATAGTTATTATTTAAATTAATGGTCTTAATAATTAATAATAAACTGATCATCAACGTTGGTTGTTGTTATTAATCGTACGTTCCATAAGTCAGGAACAGATGGCGCCTTGACCAAAAATATTGTACATCGACTGGCGCTTCATTGAACATTAACTGTGATTCATTACGATTAAAGATATTTAGAGTATATATACTATTGAATAAATGTTTTAAAAATGTTATGTTAATTTGTGTTAAATTTGCCTTTCAAATCTGTCTTAAATCACTCAGCCACAGCAACGCGTGGCCGGGTCTGCTAGTTATACATATATTTCAGGCACTGCAGGATCATATTGATGTAATATGAAACCCACCAAATGATAATTATGATAATACCACATTGCTTATATTTTGTTCTAGGAATTGTAAGCGAAAAGGGGAAAACTTTTGGCATATATGCCATAAGGGTAACCACCCAATATGAAACTGGCTACCAAGAAGAATGGCACATCTATAGGAGATACAGTGATTTTCACGATCTGTATACAAGGGTTAAAGAAAAGGTATGCAACTATTACATATGTCACCTCAAAAGTACGAAATAGTTACTAATTTACAATCCATTAAACTCAAAACAATATATTGTTTGATATTTCAAATAATTATTTAGGTATGTGCATTCACCTAAATAAAAAATATTAAAATCAGTTGAATGTATGAAATACATGAATAATTATTTCGAGATTTTAATCAATTGATACAAGCGCTGCTGATCATGAACTAGAAACAATATATGTGTTGCGTTCAATGGGTTGTAATATCTCGAAAAGATACTATCATAAGTAGACGTGTATAGATTTTTACTGAAACGAGTCATTGTTCCATGACATCTAACTGTTCCAAAAGATTCGAGACACCAAAGTCGCTACATATGAATCATTTGGAACATCTCGTCGATCATTTCAGTCTTAGCATCACAGAAAAACGGTGTTAGACACACCACGACTCCCGATTTGGAGTCTCATTGAGCTAGTTTTCCCTGAAACTGCTAGATGTCGTTAAACTATTTACATTAAATAAACTGATACAGTACAAGTATTATAAACCTATATACTTCCTCCTTCCTATGACTTTTTGTATAAAACCAATTGACATTATTCATTTTGTAGTATTCAGACCTCGGGAAGTTGTCCTTTCCAGGTAAAAAGACATTCCACAATATGGACAGGGCAGTATTAGAACGTCGAATGCGAATGTTAGGTCTCTACATGAACCAAGTATGTGATAGTAAAATTATTTCAACGCACGAAGGCTTAAGGGAGTTGTTGATGACGTTTTTAGAGCAAGGAGATTACGACAGAGCCAACGGCGAACCCATATCGAGCACGGTAAAGTCTCGGAACATTTTAAAGTATTTATTATGGATGTTTATTAATTTTTAGATTGATACGCTGGTGAATCCCTTGAAAACGGGAATGAAGACTATCAAAAATATGCCAGAGCAATTTATCAACACTGTAGATGAAGTAGTTGGAGGTTTGACGAAGGTTTTCCATCCTAAACCTGGAAAATTTCCCGAAGCTAGTAAAGTTGGGGCAGCTATTGACGAGGTGTGTACAAATGGCTGCCGTGAAAACTTGTTATCATTTGTTTTTGGGCAACGAAAAAATATGTTCCACTTTGCGTAATAAATTTAGAATTAAGATCGAATTACAAATATTTCTTTCTGACTAGCATATAAAGTCTAGATATCTTACAACTTAAATGTAATCTATGATGTCTGTTTGCTCATCTGCAGTCGATATTTGACACAAATGTTTGGTTGAAAATATTAACTGCACCTTCGTTTTTATTTCTCTCTCGCAAACGACTTGCTTGGCCCGTCTCCATACAGCAAAATCAAAGGGAGTCAGGTTTGGCGACCTTGGAGGCCAGAATATAGGGCCAGTTCTCTCAATCCACGCGTTTGCGAATGAATTGTCTAGGCGCTCTCTGACAGTTCGCCTATAATGTGCTGGACAGCCTGTTTTTGAATATTTTTGGTTTATCTTCCAATAGGATTTCATCTAATAAGATTGGTAAATCAGTCATTAACAATTCAAGTCATTTACGAGATTGAAATTGAAACCAAGGTGCAGTTAAAGGAAAGAATCAATGTTGCCTTCCAAATAATGTGGGATGATTGATCTTATGAGATGAAATCCCATTGGAGGCAGACCAATGATATTAAAAAAAGATGACTGACCAGCACATTATAGGCGACCTGTCAGAGAGCTTCTGGACAATTTATTCTCAAACGCGAGGATCGAGAGAACTTGCCCTATACTCTGGTCTCCAAGCTCGCCAGACCTGACTACCTTTGATTTTTTTGTATGGGGACGGCCAAGCAACTCGTTTATGAGAGAGAAGTAAAAATCAAGGAGCAGTTAAGAGCAAGAATAAATGTTGCTTTTGAAATAATATGGGATGAGATGCGACTAGAGACTACCACTGTAGGAGTCAGAAAAAGGTGTCGCATTTGCATCCGTAGCGGTAGAAGCCGGGCTGAACAAAATTTATGATATTTTATTGCAATTTGGTGTATGTTTTATTTTTTGTAGTTCTCAACTTGTAAGTTATAAACTCAAATTTTATTATGATACTGATTACTTTCCAATACGTGTGATATATCGTTGGAAGGACCCCCTACCTGGACGCGCCTTTGATTATCGTTATGAACTATGGAGCCATGTTTAAGAAACTTGACCATAATTTCAGTAATTTTATATTTCAGACTGATGACAACATTCCACTAAGAATTATGTTACTACTGATGGACGAAGTCTTCGATTTGAAATCTCGAAACCAGTGGTTGAGAAGAAGAATCGTAACTCTACTCAGGCAGATCGTCCGGACCATGTTTGGTGACATCGTTAATCGCAGAATTCTCGACTACGTTTCGTATATAACTAGTCCCAAAAACGTGGCGCATTACCTGTATTTATTTAAGTATGACAATGATAATTTTTCCTTTGTTGATTCGATATAAATGAATGTTTTTGCAGGCAATCTTTTTGGCCTAACGGTGTACGCAATGAGAAGAAAACGGAGAGGACTGAGGATGTGAAAAATAGGACAAGAATAGCTGCCAAGGTGGCCCTCTTGTCTTGTCTATCAGGTATTTATTTTATTACTAAGTAAGTTGTTCGGTACAGGGTGTTCAAATTTCCATTTTATAAGGAAGATCTAATACTCCAAGGCAGAGTTTCTTAACCTTGCATGCGTCAATGTCTGTCATTTTTTTCGGGCACATCATTAAACATTAAATAAAATGAGTGTTAACCTTTTCAAAACCAATTGTAATAAATTATGTTTAATTTAAAATTTATATACCTACTAAACTTTATATTGTATTTATACCAATGGGGCAGCTCTCCGTAATATCACATACAATTTTAGAGCTAATTTTGCTTAAACAAGGAAAACATATCAAACTACCTATTCTTCGTCTCAAGTAACTTTGAAAGTTGCTTAATGTAAATCAATCATAGTGTTGCTGAGGCATTAATGAAACCAACTGAAATACCCATGTTGAGAACTGTCTGTGGAAATTAAATAGCGAAGATGCTGGAAATAGTACCAATTTTGAACAATACCTTAAAAAAAATTCATTAGGTATTTTAGAATAGTATCTCGAAACAGCAATGCTTTCCTTTCAGATCAACGAGTAAGTAGATATCGAAGGTTTTTCACGGGTGTTAATGTACACAGGGTATTCCTTTTAAAGCGAGTCACCTGTATTACGAGGGCTGCCTTTTATATTTCGGGATTGGACAACCCTAGTGTTGCAATCTGACAACTGACAGCTCTATCGTAAAGTTTGACCTTTTTGAGGTTATACGTACTCAGAACGTTCTGACATACGAGCGCTATGTGTTGTTTACACCAACTTAAAGGATTCATCTCGGCCAAAAAATGGAATTAAATCGTGAACATTTTCGTGCGATTATTTTTTACAACTTTCGACGTGGAGTAAGTCAGCAAGAGTGCATGAATGAACTTAATTTAATTTTTGGCAATGAAACTCCATCAAGGACCACTGTTTATCGATGGTATGGTGAATTCAACCGAGGTCATAGTTCACTCCAAGACGAATTTCGTGAAGGTCGTCCAAAAACAGTTGTTGTTCCGGAAACCATTCATGCTGTGCGCGAACTGATATTGCAAGATCGTCATGTGACCTATCGTGAGATTGAGTCAACCTTACACATTAATAGGACCAGCATACATTCAATAATGCATAAACATTTGAATGTCAAAAAAATTTATTCGCGTTGGATCCCACACAATTTGTCACTCGTTCAAAAAAAGGCACGTGTCGATTGGTCGAATTAAAAGCTCAAAAAATACGATCGCGGTGCCTCAAACAAAAAACGTTTATGACATAGTGACAGGTGATGAATCGTGGATTTACGCGTATGAGCCCGAAGTAAAGTTGTTCGCGCACGAAGCACTTCCAAGCAAATGATCGCCTGTTTTTTTTTCGGAAAAACTGGACATGTCGCAACCGTACCACTAAACGCAGACAACGCAGAACAGTCAATTCTGACTGGTACACAACCATTTGTTTGCCAGTTGTCTTCCAAGAAATGAGGAAAACCAACCGCCGAAGACGGATCTGTTCACCACGATAATGCGAGCTCTCACACATCGGCTCAAACAACTGCATTCTTGACCAGTCAAAACATCGATTTGATGTATTCCCGTATGTAAAAAACAAACTGAGAGGTCAGCCTTTTTCGACACCTGAAGAAGCGGTTGCTGCGTTCAGAATGCATGTTTTGGAGATACCTCAATCAGAGTGGAAAAAGTGCTTCGACAATAGGTTCAAACGCATGTAAAATTGTATAGATATCATGGGGAATATTTTGAAAAACAATAAAGCGATTTTCGATGATTAATATTTGTTTTTGTTCTCTAATCCCAAAATATAAAAGGCAGCCCTCGTATTTGCCAAAATACTCATTATTTTGAAAATCACAAAAACCCCTCGAAAGATTTATGAAGGGAGACATTTGGCCATACTAACCGTTAATTAAATTGCGCCCTCATCACCACAGCGCTAACTACTATAAATGACACTTTGTTGTAAAGCCTGTTTAAAAATGAATTCAACGGTGTGTCGTTTTTGATATTCCATCAACATTACACATTAGCGGAAAAATTGAAATTATTATTCTTTATGTTCAGTGTAATAATTATGCTAGAGAAACTGCTCGTAATTTCAATGAGACATCCAGAAAGACTCGTAAGACTGTCCTTTAAGTGCACTCGTGCGCTGAACCACCAAATTTATTAAACTTGTAATAAGGTTAAAAATCAACACAAAATGTTTAATAAATATCATTTCATTAACAACGAATTTATCAAGAAACAATTTAAGCTCTAATCCAAACTTGTATTAAGACTTATATTCGCTCGAAAGAATATTTCACCGTGCACTTCGGCTAGCGCACGGTGAAACTTATATAGCTTCTATGAGATACGATATGACACGCTTAGCGCGTGAGATTGAAAATAGTTAATGCAAACTATATGGAGTAGTGGGCTGATTCTCGTACGCCGCACAGAGCAACCGAGCTGTGCTGATATTGACCGGACGTATCCGAACGTTTCAATAATTAAAATTTTTGTTTACGTGATTTAATTAGTGGTTGCTTTGTTTTTGTCCTCGTAGTCTATGAAAGAATATGTAATATACAGAGTGTGTGTGTGTGTATGTGTGTTCACATAACTGTGAAAATGAGTATCAATAATAAATTGTTTCAAAACAAATATAAAATTGGCTGGTCCACCTAAGCCATATCTTAATTGAAAACAACAGTGCAAAATGAAAAATAAAGTATTTACACGAAGTTTTCAAAGTGAAATTTATATAATAAATGTGTGGATGTTATTGCATTATCACGTGGAATCAATTTGGACGGAAACTGGAGTGAAGGATTAAACCGTTTCTTTGAAATACGATGTCTCAGGACTGGCTAAATGCTCTTTCTGTGCTTAGTATTGAAAAAAATATATATTCAATCAATGCCAGACTTTAATAAAAAGGTCATTGAACATTTCGCTTTCGAAAAAAGTCGACGAATATTTTAATTAATAACAAATAAATGCAGTATTAGCAAAGCTATGGTTTGTTTTGTTGCATCTTTGAATCCCAATATTTGACCAGTAAAGTGCACGACCAGTTTCATAACCCACCAGCCGCCACTGCTCGTAAGACATAAATACATTACTAAACTGTGAAGCAAATTCAAGGAAAAGAGATCCGTGGTTAACAAGAAACGCGAGCCAAGAATAATCGATGAAGTAGCAGTATTAGGACATGTAATTGAATCGAAAAAATCCTTAAGACATATTGCGTTAACATCAGGTGCTCCACGAAGAAGTGTTCACTGAATTCTGAAACGTAATAAGTTCCATCCCTAAAAATTCTTATTTTGAAGATAAGTTATTTGTATCATCATTTGTTTTAGTTATCAGCGAAAATCCGAATTTTCGAATTTTTATTTTATGACTGGAACTCTATAAAGGTAAAGGAAAAGAAAATATAACTTTGTTAGCAATTTCCTCTAGGGCTAAAGATTGAGGAAAAATGTCATTTTAAGAAAAACATTGAATTACAGTTTATAAAATCTCGGTAACTACTGGACGCAAGAAATTGTTAACTGATTATCAAACGCATTTAGTAATTTTAAATGAGCAAAAAGGATTTTTTAAGTCGTTTGAAGATTTGATAACGTTTATTAATGATTCTGTGAAACAATCTCTAATGGCTAAATACCAAATAAAATCTGTTCTTTTAGATGAACTCGACTTTGGAGCCAGTGTACTCATTTTATTATTATACAACACATTCTGTTTCGATGACACATATAAATCAACGTCATTTAAACTTATTACGAACTCACTGTTAATGAAACTGGGTAAACGTTCCAATAAACGTACTATAAAGAATTGTATAGATATAATTTTAGCTGAAAATTTTGTTACCGAAGCAACTGTGGAATTTTAAACCGCAAATCAGTTTATTCTTTTATTACAAGAAGCGTATACATTGAAACGAAGATATGAAGAAAAAATATAATACAAATAAACCAATTTTTATAAAGAAATAACCATCTCCTCTACTGTCTTAATTTCATAGAATAGTTAAAGTCCAACAATGTTGTAACTAGTGATATATGAAAAGTAAAAGACGCCCATGAAGTGATTAGTGATAGTTTTGGTTACTATTTAAACTTCTGATTTATTTTTACCTTTGTGTTTTATACCAAAAATTAAGATACTGCAGTAGTGTAAGACATAAAACATCTTTAAAACTCGCCAGAAAAAGAGTATAAAAAGTAACGGTTTCTACCATCAATTTTGTTTATATAAATAAAATTCAACAGAAGGACTAAAGAGGGAAAAATACTGGCAGCATTCAGAAAGATGATAGAAACAACAGCTTGAACACATTAGACTCACTAGAAAAAAAGGAGAGACTTCTACCATGATCGCCCAGGAAATTTTATCACTTCCTTAATTAGTCAATCACGATTTAGTTGAATGACAATACCTTTTAACCCGGCGTGAATGAGGTGAAAAATTGTTACACCAGCTGTGAGGTGGGTATGACATACCCTAATATAGAACTTTCATAACTAAAATACTTATTACTGCAATATATGATTTAACATTAGGGAAATGAGGTGATATGATGAAATAACCCAGTTCTAGTTATGAAAGTAATTATATTTCTATATAAAACAATGTCGTTTTTTAACGAACGAATCGACAATATTTTGAAATTATGACTAAATATCTAATTATTTCGGAAATGTAGATCAGTTGTGCACACAAAATGAAAGAATGAATCTGTCTTATATAATTTAGCTTCGACATAACATACAATCAATATCGGATCAGAAGACAATTCTGCAGAGAATAGAAGTGCTATAGATTCATTGTACATATAAAAATCTCTATGCCAGTGACATCTGTACGCCACAAATCATTTAGATTCTGTCCATTAGAGCGATTCAAACTTGCTAAATACAGAAGTCCCAAAAACGACTTTATCGCTTCCAAAGTAATGTCTTCCATGGGCTCTTGTTATTGCCAAGACGACACAAAATCCTCATATTGGTTATCACACTATTTGTATAGAAGAGTAGATTATTCAACATAGGGTCTGCAATGAAAAGTGTCCAAAATCCATATTCTGTTTGGGTACTTTTAGCTGAACTTATTACACTTGGTTGATCTCGCATAATATTTTCCGATCTTGTGCGGGTGTTTGTAGGATGACAGACTTTTGCCATTTAGTTCCATCCTTAGCAGTAAAATAGGATCCACATACCTCATAAGTACACACTTCACTTCCGACTGTAGAATGTGACCTTGAGCGTTCTTTACATCAGAATCTGCATTCTGTTCCGAATCACTTTCCTCGCTACGCTTGGAGCAGTAATCAGTTTGCCCATCACTCCCTGATTCGCCACTTTCATCATTGGAAATTCTTCCAAAATTTGAGCAAGCCGTCTCTGATTTTGCTCATAAGACATTTTGGAGTCCACACAAGAACAAACAAGGAAATTTGATTAATATACACATAAAATTAGAAGATAACCAAAACACAAAATACTTACATCAACTGTGAGGTCGGGTATGACGTACCCGCTTTATGTTTGTGCACCTGCAGTTCACTCTACCGCCGCCAGCGCAACACAGTTACTCTTACTTACAATCACTCCCACCACCACCCCCTCCAGCTACTGAGCCGACCGAGTTCCAGGAATCGCATGTTAATAAATATTTAGTGTTTTACAAACCGGCGGGTATGAGATACCCGACCTCATTCACCCCGGGTTATAATGAGCACGATTGTAAAATAAATAAATCTTCGGCAACCTACTTATAGTTCATAGAATGTCGTTCGAGATTCGAATTAAAATTGAAACAAATGTTTTCTTTTCAGATGAATTGAAGCACATCATCGGTTCAGAGACAACCAGAAGAGGCTTACTAACAGTTTTCGATCTGTTCCAAAGGCCAGTTTTAAATCGTAGACTATTGTACGTACTATTAGAAGGAATTTTATGTACTTTATTTCCAGACAAAGATATGAATAAGTTATTTATTAAATTGTATTCTAAACCAAACAGTATGAAACACAAAGATACTCATCCGTCTAGGTGATAAATATTTATTTTTTATATTATAGTGCCATCTTCCTTCTTTTTTGTTATGAAATTCATTGTTTATATTTATTTCCTACATCATCATGGTTTTAATATTATATTTTCGTTATAATTTATATAAATGCTATAAAATTATTTTGAATTTTATTTTTTATTGCATTCCTTGTGGTTCCCTCAGTTTCAGTACAAATGTTATTTTTTCTTTGATTTCATACCTATTGGAATAACAAAAGGTATCACCAGAGGAATTTTGCTTAAATAACACCATATACCTTCGTCATTTTGCTGGACCAAATTTTTTGCCTTGGGTCTTGATGAATTTTTATCGTGTGGATGATCTTGGTCCTTTTCGTCTGACATGAAATGATAAGATGATTCTTTAGTGGAAATTATTGTAAAATGGAGATGATCATTACATTTTTGATTGTGTCATCTTTCAAGTTGACATAAGCAAATGATATAATGGGTGTTCGCTACAAATATTATTTCTTTCTGGCCAGTATTGAAAAAAAGCTTTATGTTAAATTTCGAACCAAATGGGGTGGACCATGAGTATCAGCGGAGGTACCATAGAGCTTATACTTCTGGAGGTAGCCTGCAATGAAAAAATATCGTGACAAGACTAAAAATAGAGGGCAGTAGAGAAAGTAAGAGGCTATTTTACATGATTGCGGCTTCCAAATGAAATAAGTCCTGTAAGTAGTTCATTTCTCTGTATTGCCCTGTATTTCTAGTCCTATATTTGTGCATTGCACTCTACGTCCACAAGCATATGCTCTAAGGGCGGTACAGAGACAAATGCAGAACTAGTAAACTTGGTGAGTTTGTAGAGGATAATCTCTGAAAGTACTGAAGCCGATTCTCTATTTTTATCACTAATGGAAAGTATACAATTACCTATTTCAATAAGATATCTAATTACAGACTAAAGTAAGATAATTTTGAGTCTTACCTAACCAAGCAAAAGCAAATAATAAGAATATTAATTTTTGTCTCTGTCGCATTTGCCACTTGCTCTAGGGTTCCTCAGAGATATCAATTTTATTTACTATTTTCACAAATGATATAATCTATTGCTTTAAATATTCCAAAATATTGATGTGTGCGGATGACATTAAAATAATAAGTGAATCTGCTAAATTACAAAGTGACATTTCCACATTAGTAGATTGGGTTCTAATATGAAAGATTTTTTCTCAGCCTCTAAATGTACAGTAGTCTCGGTGAAATCAACAATCTTAGTCTGAAGTTGGTAGACAATGTAACTCGTTCCTCAAAGTTTCCTTGGACTTCCATCATCTTGAAGTGGTTGAGCTCACAAAGTTTCAATAGCTGTGTATCTGCTATCGTCATCAGGTGAATGACAGAATTCAGATTATCAGTCGTAGTTGTACCCCCTTAACCGTTCATGCGTCGCCGGTCATGGTCATTGCGTCTTATCCGGTCCAATCAGCGTCGTCGTACCTGGCGGTGGGTTGTCGGTGATGCGTAGCGGCAGAGGCCGGAAAAGAGCTCGCCAAACATTTTTAATTTGGAGGCTGGGCTCGCTAATTATATTTTCGTTCGAGATTATATATGCTATCTCTATGAATTTTCTTTTGTACCAGTGCTCTTCCTTGTGAATTGCTCTGGCCTGGTCCAAGTTGATATTATGAGATTGGGTAGCTGTGCGGTGTTTCTTAACCCTGGTTCCAGCGGTCGCTTTGTCTCTCCAATGTACCAATTCTACCCGAGACAAGGAGAAAATTGACGCCACATCACAGCAAACCACTACATCTTTATGAACTACCCAAGATACACAAGGCTTGAGTACCCCTCAGACCGATTACAAGTTCACGCAACTCACCAACAGCAACACTATCGAAATTCCTTCTACTAATCATACAACCTTTGGAGGCAAAACATCATCTCACGTCAAGGACTCAAAGCATTTTGTCGAAATTATCGGATCCATGGAACTTAGGCCAGAACATCGCTTAGTAAGTTTCGACGTTGAAAAACTTTTCACGAACTCCCACTAGACGAATCTCTCAACATATTGAGAAAGAAACTTACTGAAGACGAAACCCTGATGGAAAGGACGGAGCTGCCAATAGACTCAATCATGGAACTTACTTGAATGTTGCCTTAGGACTGGAATCCAAACAACAGTCTACAGGAAGGCTACGCATACACGATTATACCTTCACTACAATTCCAACCACCCTTCAGCAACGAAAACTGGCATCATCAAAACACTAATCCATTGAGCCAAAAATATATGCAGCACACCAGAAGCCCTCAAAGAAGAACAAGTGAAACTTAGAGAAGACATTTTGGCGAATAGATATCCGGAAACGATCATTACCAAGGCGTTTGAAGAGCTGGACAAACCACCTAGGCAGGAAGAAGACACCATGGTAGCAACTCTACTATTACCATATACTAAAGGCTTGTCGGAAAAACTTAGAAGAATTGCACACAGCTATGGAATCAGAATGATCTTCAAAAGCAACAACACCTTGAGGGGCATGATTACAAGAGAAAGAGGCGACGCAAGCAATACCAAATAACTGATATGCAGCATGATGTGGCAATCTTTACATTTGAATGACCCAGGGTATGAACATTCAAAGGGCGGAGGTAACGAAGTGGGCTATAATCACGATGGACGATAATATCAACTGACCAGGCTAGAGCAATTCACAAGGAAGAGCTTGGTATTCATACAGAAACGTTAATTAGTGCCCAGCCTCCATCACGCACCCGGCACAACCGCCAGGTTGATTGGACCGGAAGACGATGAACGAAGGGTTCTGATAATCAATTTCCTATCATTCACCTGAAAACTTATTGAAACGTTGTGAGATCAACCACTTCAAGACGATGGAAAAAAAGTCAACAATCGAGGATTATTATTGCAACTAATGATCTTGGTGGAACTTTTGACATTAAGGTTTCATTCTTAATCGCATGCTGGGATTTATCTTAAAATCCAAAAAATGATATTGAAATTACTAATAAGACATAAGTAATGAAAAAGTTATACTTTAATTACAATATTATATAAAATTATTTAACGGGGACAAATTGTACAAGTCGTTTAATCTTTCTTAATAAAGCTTCTACGAATCCTTTATCTGTTTCAGTCCTTTCCTGAAAAGAAAAACGTACATTTTTAGAGAAAATAAAAAACAAAGCAAGTTTTTAGAGTCTAAATTTAATTTTCCTAGGTTAGAAATCAGTCGAGTATAGTTTGTGGATTAACTCATTATTCCAGTTAAATATGATTTATTAACATGTGCATTTATTTAACATAATGACAAGTGAGATTACAAGTTTCTCTCAAAGTGAAATGTTTAACAACATAGTACAAAAATGTTGATTCTAGATAATTTTGTAGGGGAGGTAACATTTCTTCAAATGTTTAGTTTCAACTAACCACAACCACTTATTCTCACGTTTGTTTTTTCGCGTTAGTTTACATATGTAAGAAATGGTGAACTACCAGATAAACTTTCTTCACTAGAGCCTGGGAAAATTTTGAAGGCCGTGGGAAAAACGGCATCTATTAGATGGCACAAATTTCAGAGGGACTCCTTTGATACTTGCCACTAGTTACTGCTCCCATTCGCCGTGATCGCACGCTATTGAACGGGACGAGTTGGGCACAGTGAGTAAATACATATTTACTCAACGGTTGGGCATGACAAAAATAATCGCTGGTGACGCCATTACGTGATTGCCAGAAATTGTGTATTGTGCGGTGCGGCATGCGCAGGATTAACGTTGCCGTTGTTGGGAATCAAACACAGCTAGGCTGCTTCAAACGCAGTCAGTCTATTCACTATATGAGCTAACTATTTAACTGACTGAATACGGATTGTTAGATACCCAACGAATTGATGTATTGCGGGTTGCCGCATACGCGAGATGATCATTATTTTAGAAAAAGTCGTCGCCGTTGTCGGAAATCGAACACGGCAGTATATCCACTAAATGAGCTAATGAGGCTTTATAACGGGTGTTTTTTTAGAGGTATAGAACTTTAAGTTGGCAGCACTCTTTTAACCGGCGGCCATCTTGTTAGCTGTCAAGTGATTTATGTTTAGTTTGGTTTGGTATTTCATCATGAATAGACTGACGCCTGAACAACGCTTCCAAATTGTGCAAATTTATTTTGAAAATCATGGTTCTGTTCGAAATACGTATCGCGTACTACGTCCTTTTACGGTCAACATAATCGTCCATCACAGCAATTAATTCGATTAACTGTGCAACGTTTTCGCACCACGTATACTCTAAATGATAATACGCATCCACAGAGATGTAGTACAGTTACAGTGCTTATAGAAGAATCCATTGCTGCTGTAGAGCGTAGCGTAGAGGAAAATCCGAATCAGTCTATCCGCCATCGTGCACAGGAATTAGATATGTGCTCACCTCACACGATCACCTAGCAAGGCGTACATTCGGTGAATGGGCCCAAACAAGATTGCCGTTGATCCCGATTTTAATAAGCGAATTTTGTTTAGCGATGAAGCTCACTTTTGGTTGAATGGATACGTCAATAAACAAAACTGCCGTATTTGGAGTGGTGATAATCCTCAAATTTAGTTCATGTTGAGATAGGTTTTCTATAAACTTCTGTTACATCCAGAAATTCTGTTTTTGTTAAATATGTCTGAAAGACTGTTTGGTATGCTTTATAGGCTGATGGAATAATTGGTCTGTACTTCTTTAAGATGCTGGCCAGAAGGTTACAGTCAATGATGATCGCTATAGATAGAGCCATGATTAATAACTTTTTCGTTCATCAATTGAACAATCATGATGCACACGAGCTGTGGTTTCAACAAGATGGGGCAACATGTCACACATAGTTTCAAGTTTCGAACTCGTGAATTGGCCTCCAAGATCGTGCGATTTAACGCCGCTTGATTCTTTGGGGATACGTGAAGTCGCTAGGCTACGCCGATAAGCCCGAAAAGATTAACCACTTGGAGGACAACATTCGCCGAAAGCGTTACTTAATGCATGATCTTTAGAATTTTTTTTGTGCATAAGGCAACAAAAATCTTATGTCAATTAAATGTCATGGAAAAAGTCATCGATTAAATTGGACCGAAGTCCAGATCGACATAGACTACGTCTTTCCAGCCAATTGCGGTGGCGGTCATATGCCAGAAGTCATATTCAAATTATAATGCCAGAAGATTATCTTTCGAACAAAGTAAATTTCATGTCAATTAAAAAATATATCCTTGTTTCATTCCAGTTCTCTACATCTAAAAAAAACACCCTTTATTTATACACGTTACTAGCTGTATATGGTTTATCGAGTACGTAACGAATTGGTGTATTGTTATTTAAAAAAAAACTTTCGCTGTTGTCGAGATGAACCCGGCTATTTCACTTTCAAAGGCCGACTGTCGTGCTGATTGCTTTTTTGGTCTTAGTATGACAGTATAAGGGTTGTAAGGTGTGGATGTGTGGAATTTGAGTATGTAGTATTTGGTGATAAATTATGGGAATGGGAATGGTAGAAACTAGGTCTTCAGCCCCATTAGTGCGGTCCTATAGTCATTGGCCGGTAGTACTCACGTGGGAATCGGTAGTAGGAATGGAATAGTAATCTCAGAAAATAATCAAAAAAGTTCGATCGATGAGTTTTTATAGAAGCAATCCATAAAATGGTAACACTCATTTCTTAAATAACCGAAAATTCAACTTTATTGATTCAGGATATGAAGTACTCAATCTCTGCTTTGTAAAGATTTTGGAAGGTTGTACTCTTACGAGAATTCATTCGACAGCTGGTGCAATCGGCTCTCAACCAATTCATGGAAGGGACATTATTCCGATAAATTCGTGGAACCCGAAATGTTTGTCTCTCAACCGGTGGACCGCTGCCGTTACTGGGAATTCCCTTAAAGCTTCCAGAACGTGATGGAATTTCCCGATGGTTCGTGGACGTACCAGATAATTCCAAGATAAATGTATAAATATAAAGCAGCTGGCGATAGGAGTTAATTCAGTTTTCGTCGGTCGTTTGTACAGTAAAGATAAAATGTAAATAGTAGTTTCTGTGAATATAAATTTGTGTAAAAGTAGTGGAAATAAATTAGAGTGAGTTGGACTGTGTTTTTAAATAAATCCAAGAACTGAACAGAACCCGTGTGTGAAAATAAAAACATTACAGTACAAATGAAAAGATTATAGATCTAGAGATCTGAGTTGCAGAACAACATGTTTTTTATCGTGTTTCATATTTTATTGCCTTTTATATCGAATCACGAATGTTTTAAGATGCTCTTGAATACCGGCTAAATAATGAAACATTTAGAAACAGTTTATGTACATAATGGTCTTACCTGCTCTGTCTCCAATAATTGCTTAGTGAAACTGTCGTTGAAAAGGGAAACCAATCCTTGTTTAAGATTAACGATTGTATCTGTAGATACTCTCCAAGTTGCTTCAGAGGCTGAAGTTAAAGTAGCTGAAAAAAGAATATAAATTTTTTCAATGGAAATGAAAAAAAAAACCTGTCTTTAATGAATTCCGAAAACTATCACCAAATAATGCTGAACTTAAAACATGTATTTGTTCAAATTTTTGAAGTGAAGCGTGAATTTAACCGAATTGTGACTTTTTTACAAAGTCACAATTCGGTTTTTACAAATTTTACAAAGACGCAATGTCGAAAAAATTAAAAAAGTATTATTTTTCACAATTCGAAGCCAAAAGTAGAGTTATCATTATAAAACGGCACTATGACCTTAACAAGTGACCTCAATGTCAAGATGCTTAACGTTATTGGGTCATAAGCTCAAACATAACGGTTTTTGAACGACTTTTCACTATTTAACCTTGATTTGGCCTTCTCAAGGCCACCCTAGACATTTAAAAAATCAATTGTCAAAAATATTGATTCCCATTAAATCGGGAACTACTTTTGTTTTTTTGGCCAATAACACCACAATCGAAATAAAACGACGTATATTAAAGGAAAACCAAACGTTTCAAAGTCTATTCTGACTTCGTTGTCAATGGCTTTATATTTATTGATGTAAATTGCAAAATGAAAATTTGATTTATTTTGCATTTACATCAACAACGAAGTCAGAATAGACTTTGAAACGTTTGGTTTTCCTTCAATATAGGTAGTTTTATCTCGATTGTGGTGTTATTGCCCAAAAAAATATAAAAGTAATCAATGAAGACAAAACGTTAACGTTCAAATGACCTTGAAAATCAATATAAAGGTAAAAACTGATATGAAATGAAGATTGACCATTGCCCTCTACAACTTTTGTGTAATACATTTTGTTATACATTGCCAACTTTCCAAGATATTTGGGTGGTTCGATTAAAATGACTAACCCTGTATAATATCCATACATGAAAAAACGATAAAAAAATGCGAAAACTATAGAATAGCTTTAATGGGCAGACTGTTTATGAAGATTAGAAAACATAAATTGGTAATAGTTAACAATACAGATGAAGATCATGTAGTGTTCAGTGCAGAGAGATTCTGCATTTTGGCCAAAATCCCAAAGCTTATAGAAAAAAATCCTTTGGAATTACATGAGTTATGGCGGGAAAAGTTCACAGGATGAATGATTAACAGCAGTACAATGGAAAAAGATATACAAAATTGACTACGCCTAACGAAGGCGAGTATCAAACAACTAAATTCAGTCTTGTCCATAAAACTCAATAGTGTCATAGTATAATGACATACAGGACAAAAATGTAGGTTCTCAACAAACGACATAAATGCAAGATCAGAGAAAGAATAAAGGTTAAAAACAATGCCTTGACATGTATAAAAGAGAAAAACTTAAGTGGTACAGATACAGTCTTATACTCATACAAAATGGTCAACGCCATACTTACCATCGGGCTTTAAAGATGTGAAGGAATGTACATTTCCAAAATGGCTCATCTTCGGAATAGCCTTCAACATATAAAAATCCAAATGGCTCCATATCAGATACACAGCATTCTCAATAATAAAAGCACAATAGTTGATTTCCTTTCGTTTCTTATCGAGCCTGTCCGAAATCACTTCGAAAGCTTTCTCCTTTTTCGTCGAAACGTTATTCATTTCTTGTGTGTCTTCAACATAACTGCGGAGATCCGCCAAACTCATGTTGGGTATTTCCTTTAACTTCTCAACCAACAAATCGTGTGTGACTTTCTGCTGATGATGATAATTGACAGTGCCGATGAGCTGTTGCACCACCACTCCCAAAGATGGCTCTTGTTCATTTACATTTGTTGCTGTTCTAGAATTGAACGTATTTAATAAGGGGTCACTTAGAGATGGATAGAACAAGACTCCAGTTCCAGAATGATCGATGCCGTGATTTTCTACGATGTTTCTGCAGTACATCATTAAATTGGACATTATCTGCATGGCGTACAACAATCTGTCTGACGTCTGGAAAATGACTGACCCTGTCCTGAGATTGCTAGTCAAAAGCTTAACCGTTTCTTCTTTCAATACAAATTTTGGCAGGAGAGACAACATGAGTTTTTGAAGTCTGTATAATTGAGCTCGAATGTTTTGAATGATGTTCGGATTTTCCAGAACATTTATTAAATTATTGTTAGCAGTTCTAGCCAACAAAGATGTCAAAAGCGACAGCTCTTTCAAAGAGGTCGGCGAGGTGTCAGGGCCTCCAGATCGTAAAATTAACTCAACCGTGTCCATGTGGCTTATAAGAAAGTACATAATTTGTGAAACAACAGATTGATTTTCTGTTCCTAACGTAGTAAGTATTGCATTGCATATATAAAGTGAAGGCAACCAAATTTGAAGGTAAAGTTGTTCTGCTTGTGGTAAAAAGTCTTCTAAAATCTCATTTTTCATCCAAGATTTGCTGATTTCCGGATGTCGTGTAAAGACAGTCATACTGCTAAACACTGTCAACAATTTTTGTTCCAACAATAATTCACTTCCGCTCTTGGAACTGGCCAGTTTAGCTAACAGTAAAACCTTCGACATGTACAAATAAAGAGGTTTGATAGAGTCGCCTTGATGTTCGAGTATATTATTCAAATCCTTATCGCTGTCAGCTATACTTTGGATTATTTGTTTCAAATACCCCCTTCCTGACAAATAAAGAATCCACTGTATGTGTCCAGAAGCTGTCAGTAAATGACTAAAACTCGACATGGCTAAAATCTTACAGATTTCCTGACCTCCAATGCAATCATGACAGAGGACTTCAACTAGTTTATCCCCAAAACTAGAAAGAACAACAGACGAAAATTGTGTTTGTAGATCTTTGTTTGGCAGATAAAACAACGAATTATCGTTGTCTTTGTGGGCGATGTCTTCGGAAGACTCAACATTCGTCAATTGCAGGAACGAAATCAAAGCTGCATACAAATTTATTCTTAATTCTCCGTCGGTAACATCTGACGTCATAATCCAAGAAACAAGCGACTCTAAAATTTCCTTGAGCAAACCATGATAGAGCTTTACCACGTTCAAATTTGTACTGGAGTCGGTATTGAAGATTTTTTGCATTTTTCTGTCATGGAAATGGTGCTTCTTCAAATTTTCCATCATCAATAGCACAGCTCCAGACAGCAAACGGGAGACTTCAGGCAACAATTCATTATTGACGATAAATTTTAACAAATATCTCACCAATGAGATACTGATAATCTGTTGTTCTGTAGAAGAAAGGATTTCCGTTGGGATGAATGTCACCAGAACTTCACCTACTTGCCGCCAGGCATTCACGAATTGAATAACTGACGCGTAGTATTCGTTTTTCTTGTTCATTTCCAGAGCGAATTTCAAAACTTTCGGTATTTCTTGAGTAACAGCTTGTATTTGTCCAATGACTGCCGTTCCTTGCAGGGTTTTCAGTTCATCATACAAAATCTGATGGAGCTTCTTCAAATCAATCAGCTTCGGGTGCGTCTTTTTTTGACACTGGTGAATTATCTGGTTCAATATGTTGTTATCAAAAAACTCCCACGAAGGTCTTTCCACAGAAGGGTATCGAAATTCGAAGTACGAAATTAAATCAGTCATGAAGCTTTCCAGTTTAATATCTTCAGTTACAATTAGTTTTGAATCCAAGGAACTCTTTTGAATCAACGAAAACATATCTTGATTTGCCGTACCATTAATAGGAACGTTAACTAAGAAACTGGTCAAGGTTTTAAGGTAAGACACCTGATTCGTTTGACTCGATATCTTCAACTCCACGGCTAATATCTTCATCAGCCATGACAGTTGATTGAACTCCGGCAAACCGTTCTTAATTTTTTTATATGATTCCCTAATGTGATCTTCATAGAATGTTTTATTCAATCTAATGAATCTCAAAACTGGCGCGACTGTCATTACGTTAGACGACAGTAAGTACAAAAAATGATAGGCGGATTCCAAAAGCGATGAAGAGGGGTTGTTAAAATGTGCCAAGGCTCCATCCACGATAGAAATAACTGAATGTAAGCAAGTCCGTGGGAATCCCAGAACACCGGGGAACTGAAACTCAGTTTTGCTAATGTCTCGCATAATATCGAACCCCAACAAGAATTGCGTAAAGTTGGGAGTGTTGTATGACAGGCATTGCTTGAGTAATTTTAAGATTTCCTTTTTTGTTTGTTCTATACTTGTTTCATCTTCATCTTCTGTTGCGTCCAGACACTCTACGAACCCGCTTCTTATGATTGGAGCACTATCGTCAGTCAAGAAAATCGTCATGAATTGATTGTGAGTGACGGAGGAAAAAGTTATTTTCGTCATTATTTTGGCTGACACGCGGCTGTGTTTGGGCAGGTAGAAATGATAAGTCACGTATTTCGCAATGTTAATACAATAATCCGGCCTTCCGCTTCTGTTGTTAATCGACAACAGCAATTTACTCATGTTGTTCAGCATAAGCGAACTAGAAGAGACAGTCAACACGCTGAAAAACTTACGCTGTAACGTTAAAACTCTGTCGATGATATTCAAGCACGTCAGAGTACACTCCCTGATCTTCTCCCACTCTGGGAACATAACGTAAGAATCGAAAACTTTATTCCCATCGTCGAGGATGTTCATCAGAACTACTAGCAACTCAGATTTGCTATTGAGCTGAAGCATCAGGTGATATCCAGGTGGTGGTGTAAATTCGCTCTGAGCGTTGGTTTGGAAATCTGATATTTCTGGGTCGTAATGTTCCAGGAATTTTTCGAATAATTTCAAACACAGAATAGCCACGTCCCATTTTTCGGATGCGTTTCTATAGGCTCTCGCGTGGTGCTTCAAAAATACGTTGTTCACGATGAACATTAGATACGGATTGAATCCAGGTTTTCTTGGACCAGCGCCCAAAGTTCTGGGAATCCCGTAGTCGGTCAGAACATCAATCAGTTTCATGAAAGCTCTGGTGAGGGGATATTCCTCCATCCTCGATTCTATTTCTTCCAATTCTGTTTGAATGCCCCTGGGGGCATAGCTGGAGGTACTCGGGATCGTGACTAAAATTTGTGAGGCTTCCAGATTTTCCCACATTTGAATCGCGTTCTCAGACGAAGTCGACAGGACAGCGAGCGTGAGAATTAAATCTGCTTTCAGCGGAATCGGGATTGAGCAACTGACCAATCCCAAAAATGTCGTCAAAGGTGACCAACCAGGGTGTTCGCAAAGTGCTAACCGGGAAAACTCATCATGTTTACCTACGGTTTGTATCAATTTGAGCACCGCGCTTAATCCCTCCAGTTCCTGTGGTGAAACACCCTTGTGGTACGTGGCACGACTTCTGTACACCGTGTCGACTTGCAAAGGAGCTTCTTGCCTTAAATTATTGTAATACTGAGAGAACGACATAAAAAAGTGGTCCCACGATAGATTCGCTGATATATGAGATCCTGTTTGTTTAAGCATGTTGAAGCAATGCCTGGCTGCTTCTGAAGAAGAAGACAAACCACAGAGCATCGCGATGTACGGTACGAATAATGTGTTGGGTAAAATGTCACCAGCCAGTCGGATGAATTTAAACAGAGACACCGAACGTGGTGGGGCTCGATAAGAATAATTCTGCGTAGGATTTATCTCCACCGGACTCCAGTAATGTAAAACGTATTCGGTGTTGAGGACGTCGTTCGAATAGAACTTGCCTACCGTGAACAGAAGGTCCTCGAAGTATCTCGGAAGGTTGGCGGGTACGTCTAGTCCCTCGCGAATGTAAATCTGCATCGTCCTGGCAATCTCGTCGGCTTTTATTCTTAGATCTTTCACTTTTGGATACATGAAGAAAATAAAATCGGCGAGTAAATTGTGAATGCGCTTAAACAAAAATTCTTCTTTGTACAATAATTTGTTCTCCAATAGGATGTTGTTCATGAAAGAGAACACGTTCATTTCAATGGCCATGTCGGCGAAACGTTCGTCTTTATTGACGGCATCTTCGAATTTGAAACTTTGCGGGACATCTCGCAATGAACTTATGCAAATTGCTAATCCGAATGTCGCTAAGGCCTGTAATTAAAAAATGAGTTGTTATTTTACACGGTTAATACATTTTGATAAATAACATTAACTGACAACATAGGCGTTCTTCCTAACAAATATCAAAACGGCAGTAATTCAAGCATTGTTACAAGGTGAACTACGTACTAACGCTTTCGTACTTATAATCGCGGAGAATTATATTTGAAAGTAAAACTAAAACCAGCCTCTACTTCAAAACGGTGTCTTAGCTGTGTTTAAATATAGTTATGATAGTGTGAGGGTATGGCACCACTGGATTGTTCAAAGCACTAAAATCCGGACACAACGTCTGGAATGTTCGTTAACCAAAGAAAGCAAATGCAGAATTGTGTTACAGATGAATGATAGTCAGATTTAAAGGGACAATGGGAAAGACACGATCAGTTAAATTCGAGATAGTCTTTGAGTTTAGTGGAAGTTCTTTCGTAAAGCAACTAGTCCGATATGTTCATTAAACAAAGAAAGTGTTCCAGAATGAAGATAGTCGTAAATAGTAGGAGAAACACAGACAGTTGAAGTTGAGATAGTCTTTGAGTTTAGTGAAAGAATTGGTGAACTTACAGTAGGGAATATTTAAAACCTCTAAACTTTGACTGGGGCTTTCCCTATATCTTATTAACTTTAAGCTAAGAATTTTTTGAAGATAAAAGGGAATAAGTGCAGATTTTTTGTATTTTTTATATTTTTAACAATACATTTTAAAATTATTAATCCATAGAATTTATTCATAATACATAAATCATATACAGAGTGTAACATACTTCAGTACTTAACAAAGACATATTATATAATTAAGGACCTATTCCATTATTAAGTTTTTGGAAATTTTTGTACATACAACTTGACATGACTGAATAAGACTGTGGGGATTAAGATTATAGTAAAAGGTGAAATGTATTTAAGTTTTCGCCTGAGTGAGCATTTAGTAATAATAACTTACTTATCTACACTAAAATTTCAGAATTACAAAAAAACAATTTGTAAATATCTAAAACATATCATATCCAACTTTACTAACATATATAATTCACATTTGGAATATCATAAAAAAATCATAATCCATGTTCAAAACACACATATTTCGTAAACATGTTGTTTCCTGAATGCTCATATGAATGTCTATGCACTTTGTGAGAGTAATCCCACTATTTAAATAACACTCCATTAGCTACCATGTCAAAAGTTTACATTCAAAACAAATATATATCAATACGGAACCTGACCTGTCGCACTAAATTCATTATTACGGTCTGCGAACGAAAGCAAAGTTCCTCTATGTTTACACGATTTCTGTTTTATTAACTCCGTCGAAAATTAAAAGTATTATTTTTTTAGCTCTTAATATGATCGGAATGGTAGACGTTTATCTTTATTGTATTATTCAGTTTGCAAATAAATTGAACATTTTGATCATTTTTCACTCATAAACCATACACTTTTTGACATATATTATACAAGACATCTTTGTTTATACTGATCACACCTATCATTTACCAAAATATCTGCACTGCATTATGTTACACCCTGTATACATTATAGAATTGGATTGACAAATAGTTTAACAGAACACAAATATTAACATGAGATATAAATAACAGTATTGTTTTTATTGACCACAGTATGAAAATAAAATATTTACCAATCTTTATTTAAAATTAGTGTTATGTAAATTATTACATATTGTGATGCAAAAACATATTGCTAGGAACTTTATCAGCAGACTTTGATAACATGTTACTAGTTTTCCAGTTTTTGAGAAAACTCTCTTGCAAGGCACTGACTTAACAACAGTGCCATATACTCTCTTAACAAAATTGAATTGAAAATTTGAATAGTTGTATGAATTAATATAGTTGAAGATAACACCAGAAATAAATACATAATATCTGTCCATAACAACATTGTACTACATATTACACATAAAAAATAAAACCTCAGCAGATTGTTTACTATATTTCAATTATGGGTTCTGTACTTCCGAGTTTAACAGTAATATTTTGTACTTTGTCTATTTCATTATTCGTTATTAGTTTTATTTGTTATAAAAAGGTTTTTAACCCGTAAATAAATAAATAATCTGAAAGTTACTGCATTCTACACTATAACTGAGAAGAAGTTTCACTCAATTGTAACCAATAATTATGAATTTAGCATATTGACAGTTAAAAAATATAACTGTTATGTTCAGTTGTTATATCCAAATAGCAGTAACAATAGCAACTCTTATTTAAAAAAATAAACATATATACCTCTAATTTTTTTCAAAACTTTAAGTTTTACGAATGGGTAAATTTTGGTTTTCATTAATATCTTTTTAATTATTTTTTTTTTTAAATATTGAAAAAAATATATTTGTGTTCCTCAGAATGGGACCTTTCATTTGATATATTACAGATGCATTTGATTTTTTTTATTTTTAATGGTTTCTCCTTATTTTTCCTGTAAAGTTCGCGCAATGATCTATATTTTCTAATTTTTTCAAAATTTTAGACTCAGTAGTTTCGGAGATCCGGGGGGGGGGACGGTCGAATTGTTTAGTTTTTCCCCCCCAAAAGTACCCCTAAAATCAAAATTTCTTCATTTACGATATGTGCTATTGATCGGGTCACCAAACTATACATTGATGCCAAATTTCAACCTCTTCCGTCCAGTAGCTTAGGAGAAAATTGCTGTGATGTGACAGAGGCAGAAATCCGGAGTGATATTATAAGGGTATCCATATATTGTATATACGGAACCCTAAAATGAATCAACAGAGAAACATCAGAATCCTTACCTGTAATCCTTTACACACCCATTTCGGCTTCGACACCGAAAATTCGTGCATGACCGCCAAAATATACGAAGGATTCGAAAATATCGGCAACAATTGAACAGCTTCGTCTCCGTCTTCTCTAGTGTGCAAAATACTCAAATCTAAAGCAGACAGCAGCGCCATTATCAAATACAAGTTAACGTCGTCGATCTTCCCTGAAGCCTCTTCGTCAATTTTCACTTCTCTCATATAATTTATCAGAGCGAGCGTCGGTTCTATTGTCAGCCCGCACTGCGAGGACCAACAGAAAACGATTTCCGCCAAAATATTCCTGATGCCATTGAAGAGATCCGTCACTTGCCTTCTGTGCTTCGGTTCGCCCAAGGCGAGGTTCTGTTGTAGTTTTTCTAATTCTTTTGTCAAATTTAACGTGCGTAGCAACTCGAATATCCTGTTGAACAATCCGCCCTCCATGAGTTGGTTAGTATAATCTGTTATAAACCTAGCGACATCTGGTTTTAATTTGACGGACCACTGGACTCCGGTTCGGGCTTGCACCAAATACAAAAGGGTGGTGACAAGTGCTTTTCTCCCGTCGTAATATAAGAGGATTGCAACAAGACCTCTGGGTAGAGAAGGATAATAAGGCATTTGAATTTGTGCAGTGCATAGTAGGTCTAAGGCCACAAATTCGTTAAGGTCAAACATGTCTGATAGAATGATTGCTTCTTGATATAGTTCTTTGGAAAGAACTTGGTGTCCAATTCCTCTAACATTGATGCCATCGACCATTCCATTTTTTAGTTCTTCTCTGCTTTTAGCATTTTTTGGCTGAAAAAAGAAAATACCATTTATTTTTTTACCAGGATACAATTTGTTTTCATAACTTGCAAACTAATGAAACAAGATAACAAACAAGACCAAGTGATGTAACAGTTTAAATGTTTAATAATTGAATTAGACCATTGAATAAATATCTTTTTCTATAATTTTTAAGTGTATTTTATTAGACTCCAAACTGAAAGTAAAACAGTTGCAGTATAGCCAGTGGCGGACTAAGGCTAAAGTGGGCCCTAGATATTGTAATTCTGGGCCTATTTTTCAGTCGTGACACATACTTTGCATTTGGTTTTAAAGCATATAGTATGCACTTCTATTTAATTATCGGATTCCAAGAATAAAAAAGGAAAAAATAATAGACATGTACAAAAATTAAATAAACAACTATTAAAACAAATAAACATAAATATAATTTATTAAAACAAACAGACACTGATTTAAAATGGATATGTTTGACTTTTTAAACATGTGTATGGTAAAGGCTCGATAGTGTGAGGCTTGATTGTACTTATGAATAAATGCACAATTATAAAATAAAAAATTAAAAAATACTTTTGCTAACAAGAGGGAGGGGTGGGGGTGTTAAATAATTGTAATAAATCTGCTTATCTAATACTTGAACAGCCCCCAATGCCTTGTGGTGTTATTTCCCAGAAAGTGCTTAAACATTGAAAAAATATACCATCAATATCCTTCAGAAGATAACTAGAAATCTGCCAAGTAGAACTTATTGACTTCAAACACAAATGTAACTTATTACACAAAGAGAATTGAAATATACAGCAGTTTATTTGCAGGATATAAAATTTACAAATATGTTACTGGTTAATAATAGTATGTCAAATATACTACAGTAGAGTTGTTTTATATTAATTATGTTCTTATTATAGATTAGAGAGTAACCAGAGATTGAATCTTAAGTTTGCATATTTATAAACAGTTCTAAACGATATACATACTAATTAAACTTACTGGACTCTGAAGAAGTGAAAAAAAGCTCTGTTTATGTTTTCTCAAGGCATTTTCCAATTCAGCGGTAATAAAATCTTCGCCCGAGGCACTTAGATGTTTCCAAACAATATCTTTCAATTCTTTATAGGGAATCCACAAATCTTCAGACTTTATTGTTAAACCTGGAAAATATAAAAATGAACGGAGCTGCTAAATTTGTAGAAATAGAATACATACTTTCGTTCATAATGTATAGGTAATTATACAATCTCTTGACATCAAAATTATCGTTAAAATCTAATTTTCGTTTTTTAACCACCAAAGTTTTTCCGGCAAATATCAACCAAACATAACCATTTATATTACAGATCATATAATAAAACCATAAAACATAAAAAAAATCTGTCAAAATCCTTGAGTATTAATACTGTCGCTCTTAAGATACTGTCTTGATAGTAGCGCCACCAACTGATTTAAGAATTAGATAGAAATTTTGCAAAAATACCAAGTTAAAATTATTTAAAATTTGATCATCATTCTGACATTTAAAAATAACAATGTTAGCCCCAAAGTTCACCTATGGAGATTTAAAAAATTTGGCGTGGGTCAAGGACGTTATGACGTTTCCAATCATCAGAGGACGCTGTATATTTCAAATTTATGCCTGCCTATGCCTTCTTTGTATGATCTGTGCCTTTGTTGTTGTTTTTATTCGAAGAGGTTAGAAATTCCTTTTGCTAATGAGAAAATGTAAAAGAAGTGATGCTTAATACTATTTTTTTGAACTGTTGTTGTTGTAGTGGTAAGACATTCAGGTCATATTTCAATTAAATATGAAACGGCTCAAAAAGTGTAGTGTTCCCAATTGCAAAGACTTGCACAGCAAACGCCATAGGTTTCCCTGTATTAAGGAAACGGAGATGTTTCAATTATGGCTATACAAAATAAATAATCCAGCTTTGATGAATTTAGAATTCTCTGTGATTTATAGTTCTTATAGGGTATGTGGACAACATTTTGAAGATTCGTTTAAATCTTATGGTACAAGGAAGGGACTATTGCGAAACGCTTTTCCTAGCCTTCACCTACCAGGTAAGGTTGAATTTTTTTTTTATTTAATTTTCGGTCAGTGTTAAACAATTTTATTATAAAACAAAGAATTCACAATTGTATTATAGATTTTGTTTTTGTAGAAGAAGAAATAGATGATACTCTAGTACCAAGCACTAGCAGGAATGAAGGAAAGGAAGTAGTTGCTTCTGGGCCAAAACAGAATATTCTGAAAACATTGCTGGAGAGTGGTAAGCAGACATATTGAAATCAATTATTCTCAGTTTTAATTTACCTTTGTTTGCTTAAAGTACAAAAATTTATAAAATGTAATAGTAAAAGTTTTTTTTTTTAATCTCTATGGGCCCTTGTTATGAGATTACTGGACAGAGTTATCATTTGAGATAACACTTGTTAAAGAAGCATATATGCCTTTTTTCCATTTAACAGTGCTAGTTAAAGGGTATAACTGAAATTTGTAAATAAATATATTTATGTGGAAAGGCAACAACTGTCTTACCCTTCCAATAGGTTCTCGGTCCTCGGTTTATACCCAAAAACCCAAGATTTCTCAATCAAAAAAAAAAAAAATATATATATATATATATATATTTAGAGCTATACTTCAGACATATAAACAAAAAGTTTTGTTTATATGTTTTCCCATCTATATTTCAGACAAATAATTGATGGTGTAATAAAATCAATGTCCATCAAACAGTAAACTAATAACTCAAAGTATTTTTACAAAGATTGTTGAGGAGGTTTTTGATTATTTTGCCTGTTCATTGGGGTATTCTCATCTCACATTTTTCCTGCATCAGAAAAATATTTGAAAATCTAAATTGGGAACAAAATGAAGTAAGATAATTAAAAAAAAGGCCAGATTACTGCTCCTCTTTACAGAAAGTCTTCCTCAGAGATATTTTGAGTGAAACAGATGTCTACAATATGATCAACTAGTATTCTTGTATATAAGTCATTTTGAAAAGGTTGTTGAGGAGTTCTTGAACTATTTTGCCTATTTATTGGGTTTTCTCTCCTCAGTTTTATTCCTGCAACCGATAAGTATTTGAAAATTGTATATGGAGAACAAAGTGTAATAAGGCAAATTTGTAAAATTGCCTGGATTACTGACTGTCTGTACAGAAATTCTTCCTCACAGTTATTCAGAAAGAAAGAGATGTCTACAAAATGATCAACCAACATTCCTATATATAAGAAATGTATTTTTTTATACTTATCTATCTTTGGAGACATTTCAACTCTGACTCTGGGGTTGTAAAATTTTGACAAACAGCAAAATCAACATCAAGCAAAATTTTTTAGAAAAAACCTTGAAAAACAATACAAAGCAAGTAATTTTTCATCTTTAAGAAAAAAATATTCATTGGATTGGCTTTAGACATCTATACCCTGACAATGATGACAAAACTTTCATTTACAAATGCCAAAATAAGCATTTGCTCTGATAAGTACAAACTTTGTTTACATATTTCCAGAAAATTAGATAAAACCAAAAAAATGTTGCATTTAGCACAATTCGAGTATATATAGTTATGTAATTAAGTGGACTGTAATTTTGAAGTTAGGTGTTTTTTCAAATTATAAATGTTTGGAGAAGTTAAAACCTTATATTGTATAGAATATCACGACCTGGAATTGTTGTAGAACGATCAAACTCTATTTGTTGAGAGCCGATGTGATGTTTTACATAATGCAGTTTTTTGCAGTATTTTTTATAATACTAAAATATCAGTGATGATGATATTTTCTAAAACTACTAAGTATGTTAATATTAAAATAATATGCTGAAATAAACCTAAATGAGGCCCAAATATTTTTTTTCAGCAAACATTTCTAATGAAACACCTACTAGTTATGGTACAGCAACCAGGGAAAATGTGTCAGATGATGGTAAGCATAAAATATTCATTATCAGTATTTAATTTATATTTATTTGTTTATTATTTGTATTCATTTACTACAAAGGTCAGGTAATGTTGCTGGAGGGCAGTGACAGAGACATTGCTGTTGAAACATCTACTAGTTTTAGTATAGCAACAAGGGCAAAAGTGTCAGATGTTGGTAAGCATAAAACGTTCATTATCAGTATTTATTTTATATTTATTTGTTTATTATTTGTATTCATTTACTACAAAGGTCAGATATTGTTGCTGGAGGACAGTGAC
Organism: Octodonta nipae; assembly: GCA_034190945.1. Taxonomy (NCBI): domain Eukaryota; kingdom Metazoa; phylum Arthropoda; class Insecta; order Coleoptera; family Chrysomelidae; genus Octodonta; species Octodonta nipae. The sequence goes on along the minus strand of CM067223.1, from coordinate 79,062,152 downwards.
AGAGACATTGCTGATGAAACGTCTACTAATTACAGTACAACAACAAAGGATGTTGGTAAGCATAAAATATTCAATATCAGTATTTATTTTCTGTTTGTTTAAACTTTATATTTATTCACTACAATGTTCCTGGAGATTCTTCATTGTTACACTGTTTATGTTATCACAAATGCATGTTTACTTAGGTGGAAATGACTTTTGAATTTAGTATTAATGATGAAACTATATATTTTTCATTTTTACATGCTAAATACAAATCTTACACGACATTCATCTTTAAATAGTTATAAATTTCTCAGTAATTAATATTTTGTTGTGCACCCAACCACATGGTGGCGCGCATAACTTTCTTCCAGACGTCCAGTGAATGAAACAGGCGTCTATGCTCTCTCTGTCGGTAGGTGTATTTTGCCATTAATATTGTATTGTGTATTGTATGATCTGTGATTGTAATGGCTTTCAAATAGTTTAATTAATTCATGGAAGAAATCGAAGAAATAAACGTCCCGACAATGGAGCCTGAAGAATTGCAAGTTATTGATAAAAAAGCAGTATTTAAAAAGAATGTGTGTTCAAATTGTCACAGATTTTTGAATGTTAGCCCTATTTATTGCATTGAGATTAACAATGAAGTACAAAAAATATGTGGTAGATGTACTCAATTTGTCAACAATTTTAATGGAAAGAAGTACAGACAGCAAACTTTTGAAGACTTGGCAGAGTACCTGACTTACCCTTGTTCAAATAAGCAATATGGTTGTAATTCTGTGTTCCCCTGGCAAAATGTAATTGCACATGAAGTCGATTGCAAGTATCAATATATCTCGTGCTTATTCTCATCTACAGAACTAGATACTGAAACTGAATGCAGTTGGGTAGGTAATATCAACAATTTGGATGAACACATTGAAACTGCCCACAAAGATTTTATAAGAAATCAATCTCAGATTCAGTTAACCTTTGAAACCATATCAAAAAATAAAATATATTTTACTAAAGTAGGGAAAAAATTAGTTACAGTTGTCATTAAATTTGAAACTCAAAGAAAATATTACTGCCTGTTGATGTTAACTGGCAATGATCTGGATAGCCAGTGTTATCAATATCAATTGGAATTATTTTCAAATGATAATAGGGATAAATCAATTATTCTGCGAAAGAATAGATTAGAACCTTTAGGTTCTTTAGAGAAGTATTTAAGTAACTATGATAAAATGTTAGAAATTGATCTTGATCAGTTGGAAAACATTTTGGGGTCAACAGAAAAGATTACTGGATGTTTTGGAATTGTTAGGAAGAACAGGAAAGTTATCAAGGAAATAACTGGTAAAGATGCAACTCCTGTAAAAGAGAGGCCTCGCTCACTTGATGAGTCTATATTGCAAGAATTAGAATGTCCAGTTTGCAATCAGTATATGGTAGCGAAGATCTATATTTGTCATGCAGGTCAGTAATGATGATTACATTTTAAATAACTTCAAATGAAAATTAAATTCAATATATCCTATTTTCACTACAATTTAGGACAGAAAAACTTGTCATTTTCCAATAATAATTCAGTATAATTAGTAATTAATATGGTGTCAAAACTTTTTGTGTTTATGGGTGATTCTTAGATATTTGATTTTTACTAATCAACATTTTTTTAAATTAACAATGCTTTAAAACTTTTGTTCTGGGTGCAATTGGTCTTTTATTGTGCTTAAAATTAAGCCTGTAACATCATAGTTCTACTACATCTTCAATAGAAAAGAAACTAGGACAAAAATTAGAAATTTCACAGCCAGTGTACTGACACAAAATGAAATATTCAAACTACTTGCCTAATAAATCTCTTTAAATTCTTAAAATAATTAAACAAATGATAAATTATAGAACTTTGATAATCAGAAACATTTACAGTATTTACATTCTTGATTTTAACAATCTTTAAAATTTATTAACAGTAGAATTTCAAATAACAATTTTTATAATAGTCTTAGAATAAAACAAGGTTTAATATTAGTTAAAACTATTATTCTATTCTACCAATCAATATTGGGCTCCTTTAAGTGCACTTGTGCACTGAACCACCAAATTTAATAAGCTTTTAATAAGGTTAAAAATCAACACAAAATGTTTAATAAATATCATTACAATAACAACGAATTTACCAAAAAACTATTTAAGCTCTAATCCAAACTTGTATTAATACTTATATTCACTTGAAAGAATATCTCACTGTGCACTTCGGCTAGCGCACGGTGAAACTTATATAGCTTCTATGAGATACGATATAACACGCTTAGCGCGTGAGATAGAAGATAGTTAATAGTTGATGCAAACTATATGGAGTAATGGGCTGATTCTCGTACGCCGCACGGAGAAACCGAGCTGTGCTGATATTGACCGGACGTATTCGAACTTTTCAATAATTCAAATTTTTGTTTATGTGATTTAATTAGTGTTTGCTTTGTTTTTGTCCTAGGACAAGAAAATGAGTATCAATAATAAAATGTTTCAAAACAAATTAAATATAAAATTGGCTGGTCCACCTAAGCCATATCTTAAATGGAAACAAGAGTGCAAAATGAAAAACAAAGTATTTACACCAAGTTTTAAAAGTGAAATTGATAATAAAAAGAAATGGTTATGTGGATGTGAACGCATCAATACATTATTTTGTTTTCCTTGCATTATTTATGGCGGGAATCAATTTGGACGGAAACTGGAGTTAAGGATTAAAACGTTTCTTAGAAGTAAGATGTCACAGTATTGGCTAAATGCTCTTTCTGTGCTTAGTATTGAAAAAATATATTCAATCATAATAAAAATGTCATTGAACATTTTGCTTTCGAAAAAAGTCGACGAATAATTAATAAAAATGCAGTATTAGCAAAAATTGTTTTGTTGCATCTTTGAATCCCAATATTTGACCAGTAAAGTGCACCACCAGTTTCATAACCCACAAGCCGCCACTGATTAGGGTATAATAGCAGTATAATTTGATGAATTATGCAGTAGATTTTAGCTATTAAAGCTAATTTGATCAAGTGCGAGTTGGACTCGCATACTAAGGGTTCCGTACCACCTCCAAAATTCGCTTGATTTTTATAAGAATACATATGTATTTAATTTTCTAATTTGGCCCACAAAAATTAACATTAGAGTTTTATTTTACTAACAAACTTTCCGGGAAGCCTTTTATAATCTACTGTCTGAATCTTGAGGCTCTATAGATTGGAAGATAGAGGGCAAAATAGGTCAAGTTTTAAATTATAAATTAGTAAATCTGCTATTCAAATTATTTAAAAATACAAATAAAATATATTTTTCAAAATTTAAATAGTGTACTTTCTAAAATGGGAATTAAGTCGATGTTTAATATTTTTAAACAAATGATTTAAAAATATGATGTTTGTAATTCACATAATGAGCCTTTTATTTGATATATTACATCATGCGTTTGAAAATTGAATAATAGACTGACGCCTGAACAACGCTTCCAAATTGTGCAAATTTATTTTGAAAATCATGGTTCTGTTCGAAATACGTATGCGCACTACTTCCATGTTACGGTCAACATAATCATCCATCAGAGCAATTAATTCGATTAACTATGCAACGTTTTGGCACCACGTTTACTCTCAATGATAATACGCATCCACAGAACCCGAATCAGTCTATCCGCCATCGTGCACAGGAATTGGATATGTGTCCATCCACTTTATGGAAGATTTTGCGGAAAGATCTTGGTTTGCGTGCTTACAAAATTCAACTCGTGCAAGAATTGAGGCCACACGATCACCTAGGAAGGCGTACATTCGGTGAATGGCCCAAAACAACATTGCCGTTGATTCCGATTTTCATACGTGAATTTTGCTTAGCGATGAAGCTTCACTTTTGGTTGAATGGATACGTCAATAAACAGCTTTATGGGCTGGTGGAATAATTGGTTCCGTACTTCTTTAAAAACGATGCTGGTCAGAACGTTACAGTCAATGGTGATCGCTATAGAGCCATGATTACTAACTTTTTCGTTCATCAATTGAACAATCATGATGCACACGAGCTGTGGTTTCAACAAGACGGGGCAACATGTCAGACAGCTCGTGCCACAATTGATTTATTGAAATAAATGTTTGGTAACTCCCGTAGTTTCACGTTTCGGACCTGTGAATTGGCCTCCAAGATCGTGCGATTTAACGCCGCTTGACTATTTTCTGTGTGGATACGTGAAGTCGCTAGTCTACGCTATGAGCCCGAAACGATTGACCACTTGGAGGACAACAATCGCCGCGTTATTGCCGATATACGGAAAAAGTCATCGAAAATTGGACCTCCAGATTAGACTACGTCCGAGCCAGCCGTGGCGGTCATATGCCAGATGTCATATTCAAATTATAATGCCAGAAGATTATCTTTCGAATAAAGTAAATTTCATGTCATTTGTTTTATTCCATTTCAAAGTTCTATACCTCTAAAAAAAACACCCTCTAGAAAATTATATGGTACAAAATTGCTTAAAATTTTGAGTAATCGTTAAAAAAGATGCCGACGAATTGTGATAACCTCCCCCTTTTTGGAAGTAGATTAAAAAATTAAAGTATATATCATCATTTTTGTTACAGGTCACAGTATTTGCTGCAGTTGTAAAGACAGAGTAGCAACATGTCCGATTTGCCGTAGCGAATTCTCAAAAACCCGTAACTATACTCTCGAAAAACTAACCAGCAAAGTGAACTACCCATGCCGAAACAGAGAAATCGGTTGTAATTTCGTCACTACTACCGACAAAATCCGAAATCACGAAGCCGTATGTGATTTAACAGACATTCCCTGTCTTCTAGGATGCGGCTACAAAAGTATGCGGCCGAAAATGTACGGCCATATATTGGAAAAGCATCCACATCAACTGCTGCCATTAGATGTCAACCTTAAACAGGATATGTCCGGCAAAACATACGCCCACTACGTCCTTCACAGCAACGGCGAACTCTTCCGATTTAGTCTGAGCTTGAACGGTGAATTTAAATTTAACATACAGCACTGGGGTACCATCGATGAAAAACCCAAATACAGATATCAAATGGAATTTGTTGACCCTACGTCGAACGGGAGGAGCTTGAGCATGAGTTTCTTTTGTCAGGCTTTGACGGAACAAACCATTCTCGCTTACAAGACGGCCACTGCTTTACCGTGGGAATTATTAAAACCATTTTATGATTTGAAGTATATCAATTATAAGATATCGGTTTTTAAAATATAGGTTTTTATGTAATGAATACTTTTAGGTAGACTTTTTGAATGTTGGGTTATTTTAATGTATAGAAGTGAATCTTAGTTTATTTATTTGATTTAAGGTATATCTTATGTTATCTATTTTATATTATCAGACAATTCTTGATGTTTTTATATTGAAGAAACGCTTTAGTCCTTGTGTTCTTTGCTTTTTGGCTCCAGTTTATACCTACTACTTTCTTTTTGAAAATTCACATCTTATAATAGGACGTTTCCTTGATCTTTACTGCTCCTGGAATAATGTTATGAGAGAATTTTGGTTTCCGCATATTGTCCTGTCATTTTGCCAAATCTTTTGACCAAGGGCGTCGCCAGTCAAGCCATTGCAAATCATTTACGCAACGCATATATGCATGGGTGTACCGAGCCATCAGCCTACAAAGCTTCCCATACATATGCTGACTATCCCCCCCCCCTCCCCAAGGTCCATTTTTTTCCTGTTTTGCACCTATCTGGGACAATTTTTTTTCCTGATTTGCCCCTCTTTAGGACTTTCTGATTTGCTTCTCCCTGAACCTTATATGTGAAATAAATTCTATAATTATTTATTTTAGTTAGTAGCTAGTGTAAACGCACATTTCTTATCTATATTATCTTTCACAGCATTGTCCTGTGGAACCCCCTGCGTCATGGACTCGGATTTCTGCATTCATGACCTTCTGAGTTACTCTTTGATGTATTACACAGCACCTACCGATGTCGAAGGCGTTCTTTACATCTATTGTTACAAGTTTTGAATACATTGTACAGTACCGGCAGGAAATCAGGAAATCTATCGGGTTCGAATGTATTTTCTATCTTTTCGATAATTACTATTAGGGAAGAATTCCCTTGGTCTGGTTCTTAGACAGTTTGTGTAGTTTGATCAGCCTCTGCATATTCCTTACCAGCGAATTTTAGTGGTTCGGACGTTATTTTCTATGGTTTTGGCAGCTAACTCCAATTATATATATATATATATATATATATATATATATATATATATATATATATATATATATATATATATATAGGGTGATTCAAATAAAAAAATATATTTATTTTTGTCTTGCAAACAGGCTCAAAAGTTTCAATTTGACGTAAAAAGATACCAGCTAAAATTTGAGCCCTTAATGTTAATATTAAAACAGTCCGCATCGCGTTTTTCTATTTTCCATAAGAATAACATGGGAAAAAAGTTTTCTACACCTTATGAATTTGATTGCTAGCCTGGCATGTATCATATAAAAGATCATTTTGACTATTTTTGTAGAGAATGGAATGCTCTACAAAAAAGGTCTGTTATGATTTTTCGAGAAACCTAATAGTTTAAGAGTTAATTGAGACCAAAATTCAATTTATCGCAAATTTTAAAGTTTTTATGGATTTCAGCAAATTTGATGGTTTTGTTGGAACAAATCCCCCAAAAAATTTATGTTTATCTGAAATTTACTTACTTAAACTTAAGCCATAATTGTTAATACATTTTTTCAGTAATGAGGCCAGTGAATCTCTTTGAGATCATTTTTACCATCAATTGGCTTCGAAATCATAGGTCTTCTCGTTTTTGTTTAATTTAAAGACAAACAATTTTCTTCAGTCATTTGAAATACTTACATAAGGAATACATTAACTGACGATTGGTTTTGTTTAAATAAAAAAATTATTTACTGTTTCTATAAATAGTTTTAAAATTAAATCTAAATAAATATCATTGAAGATTTTTTTTATACAGTCTGGATAACGTTGCCGACGTTCTCGAACTATTTGTAACAAATACTGTAGTTGATTTTCATCTTTAGTGAGGTAATTGTTATATTCTTCGATTAACGCAACTTCTCTTTCAGCTACGTCATTCGTTACTTTTATTTAATGTTTTAAAAAATTCAGCACATTCGGTATAACTATCATCATTAGACCAAGTTGATATATCATTTTCTAAAAAATCGCTCGGTAAATAAATTTTTTAAAATAATTCCAATGATTTTTGAGATACCAAATCACCTAAATCTTTTTGTAAAAATAATTCATGCTCATTTTCGAGTACTTGAAACCGCTGATTTATTGTAGAGGCTGCTCAATCATCTTTCTTTTTATATCTTCAGAAACATTGGAATCAAATAAAGATATAACAGCTAATTCCTCATTTAAGTACCACAAGTGGTCACTCATTTTAGCACAAGCTCTGTGTGAAACTGCTGCATCAACACTATCATAGGATATCATTTTTTTAATTCTAAATCATTATTTGGTGCCAGAATAGCAGATGTCGCAGAAGAAAAACAATTTAACGCGATTTTTATAAAAAAAATTATAGTAAATCCTCAAACTATTCAATTTTTCTTTGGACGATGACTACCGAAAATTATTAACAATTATTGTCTAAGTAACTAAATTTAAGATAAACATGATTTTTTTGGGGGATTAGTTCCAATAAAACCATCAAATTTGCTGTAATCCATCAAAAAATTTAAAATTTGCGATAAATTGAACTTTGGTCTCAATTAACTCTTAAACTATTAGGTTTCTCGAAAAATCATAACAGACCTTTTTTGTAGAGCGTTCAATTCTCTACAAAAATAGACAAAATGAACTTTTATATGATACACGATAGGCTAGCAATAAAATTCATAAAGTGTAGAAAACTTTTTTCCAATGTTATTCTTATGGAAAATAGAAAAAGGCGATGCGGACTGTTTAAATATTAATATTAAGGGCTCAAATTTTAATTAGTATCTTTTTACGCCAAATTGAAACTTTTGAGCCTGTTTGCAAGACAAAAATAAATATATTTTTTTATTTGAGTCACCCTAATATATATATATATATATATATATAAGGCATCGCCCGGGCAGCTCCCCCCCAACTTTCTTGTCGATCATGGGTTTTTTGACATGAGAAATAATTATTATATTTATTTTAGGTAATATCCAGTGTATTAATTCTACATTAATAGAAAATTTTTGATTTGATCCCCTCTTCTAGACAAACAAACTTGATCTTCCCATAAAATATCGTATATATTCTCAAACTTTGTGATATATAACTTTAATGTAAAATGATTTATTTGTTTTGTTTCATCATAAAATATCTAGTATATTTTCTCAAATTTGTTACAATTTATTTTAGCAGAAAATGTTGCAAATGCAAAATTTTCTTTTGTTAATTACGAAATAAAAAGAATATTATAAAATGTGGGTCTTATTACTTCTGAAAATATTATTTTCATTGTGCTTTGATAACCTTAAATGGTAAATCCATTCAGTAGAAAGCAAGGTCAACGTATCTAATGCGGTTAAAAGACTTTTAGGTCCTTTGCTGAATTCCAACATTTGATTTTTAAATAATTTTTATAATCAAAATTCAATTTAAAATCCATTGTGATCGTACTAACCAACATAATTGTGAGCGTATGTTTTTACCTGTGTCGCCAACGGTTTCATCATTTTTGGTTGAGTTTTTTAGATCATCTAACATTATTACAGAAAACTACTTATTTTGATAACGACATACTCTCTTCATCTGAACTTATAAACAGAAACATGCAATGTGATAAATGCTGCACAGTACAAATACCTACTATACAGGTAAAATCATTTGTCCGCTGTTATAAAATCACAATTAAGAAAATTGCAGTAATAACAAATTTGGACATTTTGAAATCTTTGGTAAAGGGCTCTCACTCTACGCATCTAGATTCTTCTGTGATAAACTACCTAAGATACAATACAAAAAAAAAATGCGATTGATTTTAGTGTTTGTCTTCCTAAAACCTATCCTCAGCGGGACCAACCCCTCTCCCCAAAATGATAATCCGAGTTCCACCTGTAACTACTACACTTTGTTTCCATTACAAATTTCAAATACTTATCCGTTACAGACACAGACGTTACAGAGATGTGAGGAGAGAAAACTTCAATAAATAAACAGAATTTCCTTTGAAAAATGCCTATTTTTTAATTTGATTTTAATTTTTTATATTTAATTTATTTTTATTAGACACGAAAATATTCCAGAAAACTATTCCATTTTAAAGTGTAAATAAATTTAAAAAAAATGCCACGAGAATGGTTGAATTATAATTATCTTACACTACAAGTGATGGCGCCAAGGTATAGTTTGTGGATTGTTACAAGACAAAAGTAAATATACTCTATGATCAAATTCACAGGATTAAAGTTTTTCTTCGTTTTGAGATAAAGAGCAAGTCCTGTGAAACATATGTAAGTAATAAATCATATATGTCAAAAATGGAAATATGTCACTTGTAATAAATAATTAATTTATAAATATTCAGCAAATTTGTTATAATTCCAGACATAATTTCTAGAAATAAATGACATTTTTAAAATGGCTACCAAACGACGTTCAATTCACGCAACAAATTTAAATTTCCGACCAAGTTTAAATGCTAGCAATAACAATGAGGTAAAAGGTACAAAACCAACGAGTGAACCTTCGTCAGTAAAAGAAATATTCACACTCATGGTGCTATATGTATGTAAAAAATCACTTTTCTTTGATACCAATTTGAAAGTTGGTATATATTTGGGTGCGCTATTTGTAATTTCACTCATAGCTGATGTCTTAACGATACCAAAAATGTATCTGTCAAGATCAGATAACATTTTCAATAAAGTATTTGTAAAATTTGCTTGGGGTTGGAACTTGATATTGCTCATACCTTTTGTGATACTCACATCACTAATATATTGCTGTGGGAACAAGCAAAGCATGGCCAAGCATCATTTATTACGACTGGGTATTGCAACCTTTTTCTGGTGGTTCTGGACCACTTTATTTAATGTTATTGAAGCTGCTTATGGAAGATGTGGTAATCAAAGCTTTCTCACAAAATCAGAATGTTTACACAATGGTTATTTGTGGAATGGCCTAGATTTATCTGGACATTGCTTTATATTAATTTATGGTAGTTTATTTGTAATTGAGGAAACCAGATGTATTGTAAACTGGGATAGCATTAAGGAATATGTAAGGTTAGAAGAGCATAACAGAATTACAAGAGACACACAAAACAGTACAAATCCTTTGAGAAACCTAAGTGATAAACAATTGAAGCAAGTAAAATATCATTATGAGAAGTTCACACCATATATCAGAATGTTACTTATTCTTATAGCAGTATTCCAAATGCTATGGGACATTATGTTGGTATGCACTATGCTATACTATCACATAATGATCGAAAAGTTTTTGGGGGGTTCAGCAGCTATACTGACATGGTTTTTGACATATCGTGTGTGGTATACACATCCAAAATTATTACCAAAGTTACCTGGTAATGGTTTGTTCAAATATAACAAACCAATTACCACTATACCAGTACCATTAGGTACACGAAGGAGAAAAGAAAGCTTAACAGAGGGAGTGGTACCAATGTTTATGGGCAGGCCTATTTATGCAAGAGTTAAACCAGAAGATATTCCTCCACCAGTTAGATAGCTCTTATTTTAATTGTAATTCTAAATAAATTTAATTTATTTTCATAGTAAATCATTGAATTGGGACATGGATCATAAAAATAAAAGAATTTGCTTAATATGTAATTTTGTTACCTCAGAATGACTAAAAGGGTGAGGAAGTACAATCTGTAAGACAATATTTATTTTTATAAGTACAAAGTATTGTATTTGTATTGAATAATTTGCCAATAGTTTTAATAGTTTATCTACTTATGGATGTGTTAGACAATAAATTCTGCCTGATATTTTTTTATTTAATGCAATTTTTTGTAATTTAATTTTTTATTATTTTTTGTTTTTGTTGGTATGGATTTTACAAATAAAGTTTTATTAACTGTTGTTGATTTTTCACATTAGCATTTCCTGTAGATATGTTTTAGAAGAGTGTTTGGACAAATAAACCTGTCATCTGAAAAATAACTGCCAAGCAATTACATTTTCAATATTGAACGATACCAGTTTGGATGAGAGATTTGATATTATTTATGGAGAAATTTAAGTTTCCTTCAAAAAAGTGTGTACATGTCATTCAACAACAATCAATAAAAACAATGAAATTTATACAGCTTGTGTGTGCCTCCCTCTTTTTCCCTTTTCCCTTCAATTACATATCTTCAGCAACTTATTTTAACCAATCTTCTAGTGTGCTTCTCCTTTTTTCATGTGGTTGCCACTGTAATATAAATATATTATGGGCCTTATATGATTTCTCATTCTTTTACCATGCTCATACCATTCTAGTATACCTATATAGATATTTATTACTCTTTCAAATAATCTTGTAAAAATGACAATTCTATTCTCATAGATGTATTTTTATAAATATTAAAAGAATTGGTCTTTTAAAAAATTAAACATTTTTTCATATTTGAAAAGTATAATTAAAAACAGAAAAAAAGTGAAATTTTTTCAGTTGTTTTCTTTTAATTTACTGGAAGGTATTGGGGCAGCTGATCATATTCACACAGAGTTCAACATTTTTAAAAGCATTCTTGTCTGTATGTTTTAATATTGTTTAATAAGTATTGTAGCTCTTCGCCCACAGCGGATCCTCCTTTGGGGTCAGTGTGCTTTCAGGACTGGCTACATTTTGCTTACAATAATAAATCTACATTAAACAACAAAATAATTTTTTTCCTTCTATATTTTCGCGAATCAACCTGCTTACATATTTTACCTTTATTTTGACTGTTTAAGGTTTTCTCTCCCGAATTTTTTTTCCTGCAACAGATAAGATATGATTAAGTGTAGTAAGGCAACTTCATAAAAGTGCCCAGATTACTGGCTGTCGTACAGAAATTCTTCCTCATAGTTATTCTGAGAAGAACAGATGATCAATCAGTATTCCTGTATACAAATAGTGTATTATATATTGTGTTATACTTATCTGTCTTTGGAGACGTTTCAACTCTGACTCTGGAGTCGTCAATCGCTTTGTATTGTATTTCGCGAACTTTTCTAAAAATTTTCGTCACATACAACACTGGACACACAATTTTTTTCCATATACTTAAACTAGTGAAACTTCAAGCAAGACCTTTAGAAGTAAGGAAAAAAGAACACCAATATAACATTTCCAGAAGACATGTAGACAAATCTAATTTGCACCGGCAGACATAGGATAGACTAGGATAAAACAAATATCGTGTTGAAAGACAAAAATTTATAAAAGAGAAACTTAAAGAAGCCTATATGATGATAAACAAGATGGAATTCAATCGACCTTCATTTGGACTGGAGAAATCTATTGCTAGAAGATAAAAAAACGGTATTCTCAATATTAAGTGATCGCCAAACGACAAATGGTTACTGTCAAATTTAAAAAAAAAAATCAACACCAAAGCGAAATTTTTTGGAAAAAAACCGCGAAATATAATACAAAGCTATTGAAACGTCTCCAAACATAGATAAATATTATATACAATACACTATTTATCTATAGAAATACTGGATGATCATTTTGTAGACATCTCCTTCTCTCAGAATAACTGTGAGCAAGAATTTCTGTACAACACTCAGTAATCCAGTCAATTTTACGAAATTGCCTTACTAAACTTTGTTTTCCACATACAATTTTCAAATACTTGTCTGTTGCAGGAAAAAATCTTTTGAGAAAAAACCCTAATAAACGACCAAAATAATTCAATCTTTTCGAAATTACATATTTTACCTTTGTTGTGGGTAATACATCATTGTAGTGGTTTTATCTGCTTATATTTATACTGACTTCATAGACGTTATCTTTTTCTTTCCCATTTTACTCTTATTGTTATTTTTGTGTATAGTTATAGTATAATTGAATGTACAAAACTGCCTGTTTGCGTTTTAATAATCCCGTTTTCATTTGTTCATTTGTACCATTTTGTTTCTTTTTGTAGGCATTTATTAGATAGTTCAGTGTTGTAATTTATGTTCTCCGTTTATATGACATATATCAAAGAGGTTATTGTTTGTGAGAAAAAAATGTTTGAAGTTGTTAATTAAAGTAAGCGATTGAGTACGTATTTAACCACTTAATTGGAAAAACGTAACAACAAAAATATCTTCTGAACATAATATTAAAATAATTATGTACCATACCAGGATATAATTTTAATACGAATTTAGATCTCTTTTTTATAATACAATTTTTCTTGTGAAAATGCGAATTCGACTTTTTTTTCTTGCAAGATGCTTGTTTTACAATACGATTTCGTTCTTCATTTAGAAAAATTACACTTTTTAGTGTAGTACTTTCATACTGTACATGTACATGAAATTGAAAAAAAAAACTTATTAATCAAACAGGTCTTTAACTATATAAGATAGATCCCCAAACATCTACACTGCATTATGTTACACGTTACACTCTGTATACGTAACATTACAATCATAACACAACGATAAGGTACATACCTACAGCAAAAATTCTTCACATATATTGCGACATCTATCGTAATATTCATGTATTAAGAAACGCGGCCTGTATCTTCTGTTCGTGTCGTAGGTGTATCTGAATTTTCTGCCATTTAAATCTCACCAGTTTAGTAAGAACCCCACTGAAAGTGTTTCGAATAATGCACAAGAAAACATCAAATAAAGTTTATTAGGCTTCTAATCTATATATCACTTTACTTTTTCAATTATAAATTTTGGCTACCATGAATTATAATTTTTAAAAATAACATATTTTCTAAAAATACATTCAACTAAAGAAAATGAGGAATGTTTTACAATTACTGATTAAATTTTCACTACATATAACTTTTGTAAGCAAAAGTAGAAACGTACATCGAAAAATATGAATCTATAACATCAAATCTCAAATTAATTTTGACATTAAATATAACAAAAACATATATTGTATATATATTTTAACGTAAAACCCAATTATTGTAAATTTCAGTGTATAATACTAAACATATACATATACTTCGCGTACAGGACCAAGCAAGGTAGAATTAAATTAAAATGTCGTTCAGAATGTAACAAAAGTACCAAAACTCATCCGTCAACAGTTGAATGACGTAATGCAAATATTTAAATTGTTTTGGTCCTGCAAGCGACGGTTATTGTTATGGACTGTTGTCTTCTCTGCAATAGGAATGAGTAGGAATGATTTCTCTCAAGTTCGTTTTCAATACGTAGGCGAAAGTTATTCCTAATAACAGAATGAGGAATACGGTAGCTATTTGATAATACTGAGTAGTTTTGATGGCCTTGTGCAGCTCAACTTGGTGCGAAGATAATTTGTTTATGGATGTTTGCAATTTTTTAAAGCTATTGTCGTCGTCTTGCAAGGCGTAATTGGAAGATGAATTTTCGTTTTTGCCGGTTTCGTTAGTTTGTATGCATTTCAATCGGTGCTGATGTATTTTTCGGCCGCTGGTATTCTAGAAAGAAAATAAAATCTTAATTTGGTTACATATGATAAAATCGTACTTAAAGAATCTATATATAAATAGGCAATAGGTGAGGTACCACTTTCTCCTCTGTCTGTCAACCGATTTTCTTTATTTTTGTTTTGTTTAGTAGCTACAGACGACCTTCAGTGCAGAATGCTAAAATTTATAATATTGGTTCAATAATTAAATAATAAAAGAATCATTATTTACATCCATACTGTCAATGCCAAACAGTGCCGCCAGATTGCTTAGAGAGAACATCTTGAGATAGGTTGACTTCAATGTAAAAGACAAACTAAATTAAATGTAAAACAAAAAGTATTGGCACTTCTCCAAAGTTATCCTACATAGTCATGCTATTGAAATAGAACCAACGAAAAATTATAATACATAATAATCGCCGTTTATTGGGCGCCCGTAAGTTTGCAGTTTGCAACATTCATTCCATTGTAAATATGATTTGTCAACTAAAAATCAGAATTATGTTGCACCTCATCAATTTATTTCTCTTAATATTTTCTGTATTTTAACCTTATAATTTTAATTTAGAGTTCTTTTATTTTTGTCGGCTAACTTTCATATAATTTAACTAAGATTACAATAAATTGTGAAATTATGCACAAATTCACGACAAACAACTCTGAATGCTTGGCCATCTGCCGGAAATTTGATTTAAATTTTGATATTTTATTATTTTTGTAGCGATTAGGTTGAATGTTTTCAATCCAGTCAGAAAAGATTTCAAAGTATTTCCAAGGTTTCAATTTCAATTCACAGAAAAAATAGGTGTATTTAACTACTATTAATTAACAGTATCCGATTCGCATTTCTTTATATTTTCCACATAAAACAGAAATCGTCATGGGTTACTACATTGATAGATAAGTAAATTTTTTATATTGAAAATCATTCTGAAAATTAATGTTTTCTGACAATTTGGGTATCTTATAGTTAATTAATTTTACATTACATAGTCACATTGCTGCAAAGTTCTGACTGTTAAAATCATTTTAAAGATTTGTTTGAATATAAATAATGTACCTACCCATTTATTAGGTTAAGTTAGGTACATTTATTCTAGAATAAAATATATAGTTTTTTGACATATTCTACCTTTGAATTCTTACATTACTCCCTTTAAAATTTATAATCTAAATGTTCAAAAAATTTAAAATTCAATACGCTCTACACGACAACAGATGGTTGGTTTTCAAATGATAAACAAGGCAGTGGCTGGGTAAAGCTCTTTCAGACCGTGTGATGACCATCTTTTACTATCTTTGGAGTTGCCTATAGTTCAATAGGAAAATATTAAGTGTTGTAAATTATAGATCAGTATTGATTTTTCGAAGTAGTAGTACTAACATTCTTAGAAAATAATATTTGTAATTTTTTGTTGTAATTATAATCATTAATATAATATAATTTTCACAACAGTCCGAAGGTGTTGTACAACAAATCATCAATCAGCAGACAATAGAAATGACATTAAATATTGGAGTTTTCATTGGGTTATTTGTCATCTCTATTTTTAAAATCGTTTGTGTGTAAATGACAGAAACTTTTAGGTTACAAAGAAAAATCCGCCGATAATTAGATCGAACATGTTACATAGACATATTTATGTAAAAATAATCCTGCAATTATACAAATAATGTGCTTCAAATATTAAATTTCACAATTATTCTATTGGCAACTATTTATAGGAGTGTTATGCAAATATAGTGAAATGCACCCCACGCTGTTTACTCTGAATCGAATTATTCTGTTAATAACTTAAATTTTATTATATTTTTATTTTGAGGTAATTAATCATGATTGATTGTTCGACCTTCTACTGCTGTAATATAAACTGTTCATAATTAAAAATTATTTTCTGCTTTTTAGTTCGGTCATCTATTAAAGCGATTTTTTTTAGTTTTTTTTTCAACTATAATTATTTTAATTATTTTGAAAAAAGTTTCACATAAAAGTAGGGTTTCAAATGGCCTAAATTACTACTTCCCGTGGACAGGAACAGAACGTGTTTTTAATAGAAGCACCCAAGTTTTAGCGTGGATTTTGAAAGAAAATGAAAAACGAATACTGTCAAAAATTAAAGGTGTTTGTTTTCATTTTTCTGTCGAAAACCACGGTAAAAATGGGGTACTTCCATTAAAAATAAAACGACTTTACAAGTTTTAATGGAACCTTTTTTTCAAAATAATGGAATCCATTCAAATTATTACCTTGTCTCAAGATAAACGCCCCAGCCAGTATTGATAGAACGTATGCCTAGTGAATAGTGACTGTAAAGGTATTTACAATTACAAGAAGACCTCAACTATTGAGTTTCTAATACCCTCAAAATAAATACATAAATTAATCACCTTCCACAATTCTGATATTTCAAGACTGGAAGCCTCACTCGGCTCCAATGGTATGCTCATAACAAGAAATTTGTCTCTTGACAGACCTCCTAATTGGTAACCCTGTAGAAGTGTGACGATAACGGTAGTACTTTCCCCGGGTGCTAAACATCCTGTGCTTGGTTTCACGCTAAATTTCTCCGGTGATGTGGTCTTCAGCTAGAATGGTAGATAAACTTTTAAAAACAACATATGAGTGATATTACGATTTGTTACCTTATATGATAAGTGTAGGTTGGAATCCAAATTTTGTAGCTCTAAAGTACTGAAATTTTCTTTGCCGTCTTTAATGAATGTGATGTATGCTGCTGGAGTGACTTTGAGAAAACCGCCATCTGAAACTGATTTTAAAATATTAAAAATTTGTTGTTTTATTTCGGCCTTTACATCAAGACATTTATCTTAAATATACCTATCTCTTAAGTATCTCAATTATTATTGCTTTATGATTTTGTGGAAATAACACCACACTTGACCAATCAAAAGCTCTATATTTAAAAAATCCAAACGAATCAAGGTCTCAATCTGATCTCGTGGTCAACGGTATTATAAACTGAATTAATATAATTTATATTTAAAAAACAAACGACTTCAACTGACTTAAAATAAAAACCGTTTAGAAATCATAACTATTTTCTGACTTATTTTGAATTTAAGGTACAATTCTATTGATTATTTTAGCGTATTCTTAATTCTCCCTCTCTCTAATTTGTATTTTTTATATTATCCACATATTTTTTAACTATTTTATTTGTTTTATTATTTGGCCCACTTTCGATAAATGTAACTCTAATTCACTCTATATTGCAACCACCCTGTATATGTTTCTGTGTATTGGTCAACCAATATAAATTATTTGTCTATCATTTTCTGAATCACCCTGTACAACTATAATTCAACTTTACACGATGTTGCAACCGCCCTGTATAAGTATTAATCCTCTCCACCCCTTTGACTATTTCTATTTTTCTATTGTTTAAATCATCCTGTATACCTATAATTTTCGCTCAATATACCGAGTATAAGCAACTACTTATGTTCCACACTATATAACATTTTTTTAACCACCCTGTATAACTATAACTCCACTCCACCCTATATTTCAAACATCCTGTATATGCAACTGCTTCTAACATTTTTTGAACCCTCCTCGAATATCCTTACTGCATATGCTCATTTGACCTTTTTTTAAGTTTTTTTATCCACTCTGTAAAACTATAGTTTTACTTCAATCTTATTTCAACCAATTTGTATACGCAACTACTTATGTGCCACCCAATCCAACATTTTTAACTTTAGTTCTATTTCACCTTATATTTCAACCATCCTATATAAGGAACTGCTTATGTACCACCCAATATCACATTTATTTGTAAGATTTTTTGAATCCACCTGTCTAACTAATTTTACTTTGCTTGCTGCTTGAATATCGATGCACGAACACACCTACCACCGTATAACATATAGAAATCATCGCTCACCTAAAAATTTTCTTTTCGATACACTAATGGAATATTTTGAGCCATTTCACTCGACTGCAATGAAAACCGTTACAAACACCCTGTATGATAATTTCACGGCATATCTTGACATTTAGGCTAGGTATTTATGATAATTTGACATGTACATTAATGTTTACCGTGTTTTTACAAATATTTTTACTATTTTCGGGAAAACGGTATGTTTTACGTTATAGATAATTATACGGAATCAAGCCTGAACATCTCTATGTAGAATACAATTTAAAATATTCAGATTAGTTAGAGCCGTTTTCTGCAGGGCAGCACAAAAAAATCTAAAGATCATATACAGTGTGTAAGAATGCAGTGCAGATATTTTGGTAGATGGCAGAACTAATCAGCATAATTAAAAAGGCATATGTCAAAAAGTTTATGGTTTACGGGAGAAAAATTGTTCAAAGTAGTCAACCAAAGAAAGCACTTACGTGTGTATTTAACCATTTCTGTGCAAAACTACATCACATGAATCAACCGAATAGTATAATATAGTAAATCCTGTACCATTCTTATCAAAACAAAAATATTTTCAAGAGAGTTAATATGACAGAAATCATGGCAAAATTCGATTAAACTTGTTTTCTTTCATTAAGCATAGACCGTAATAAAGGAATTATTGCGGAAGGTACTAGTTCCGTATTGCAAAAAAGTAATGTAATATTTATTTGTTTTGAATATAAAATTTTGAATACGGATGAAAGACTTTCAATGTAATGTTCCAAAAAAAAAACACTTGTCCTTATCTAAACAAAATTGATGATGATCCTGTAGAAAAAAACGTAATCGTAAAGGTTTTATCATGCCCTGTTATTTAAAATTTCAATTAAAATATATCCTAGGCTCAGTAGTTTCAGATACTTGGGGTAATGGATAATTTTTGCATATTTTTAATATCTTTTAAACTGTACATTCTAAATGTTCATAAAAAAATAGATACTTGTATTCCCAATAATAAGCCGTTTTATCTGTTACATTAACCCCATATTAGAAATTATGTTTAAATTTTTCCGTAAAGTTTCAAGTGAAGCCCTATATGCTATAGTTTTTCCAAAATTTGAGGCTTTTTATTTTCAGTTAATGGGGTGTAGCAGGTAATTTTTGTATTACTTCAATAATTTTATTTAAACTATAAATTTTAAAATGTAAACAAATATATAAACCCATCATTTGACATATTACCTGATGCACTTGAAAAGAATATATTTTTCATTTCAATGCCTTATTTGCCCCCTAAAATAAATATTAGTATTAAGCTAAAAACTGGAATATTCGTCAAAAGTATAATTCCCATTTATTTAGACGTTCTTCAGCCTACACGACAAAGATCGTAAATCATGAGTTACATGATAGTTTGTATACACCGGATTTGTTCGTGGGATCAATCTTGGATTTGTTAATTTTAAATAATTCGAACGCGTTAATTTACCTTAATATAATGTTTTATTAAGAATAGTTGGCCAAAGATAAACTTTTGAATGACTTTATGTAACGAAGAAATATTATTGATTAAAACATCTTAACCTTATGCCAAAAGATTTATATAATGTCATTATTAAACTCGCATATTGCGGATTTTCCATATATTATTGTATACAAGCATTGTAAACATTTTCATAGTAATGTACAGATCCTTTTTTGGAACACTAACGACAACAATTTGTTTATATTAATAATTCAAAATATGAGTTGCATGCCAAGTACATATTATAACGAAGAATAAAAAAAACAATTATGCGGTATAAGTATTTGAAGGACAAACAAATTTAAACGACACAAAAATAACTCACCGTTTTCTTTATCGCCACTATTAGCCGATATTTCTGACATCGAGCCATCCATGAAGTGAACCTGCCATATAATAATATTGATTAGTTGAGGTTGTGTTTGCGCCGTACTTTCTGCTGGTCAAAAATTCAATATTTACACCTTGGGAAAGGGATTAAAAGAGGGTTATTGAAATTATACTGACACTGTCTATCAATTAATTTTAAATTATTCGGATGATTAATAGATTATTACTAAACAATATAAAAAAATACCAAAGCCCATAAAATTCGGAAAATGTATAAATGAGTAATTAAAAATGATTAATTATTTGTAAAGATATTGTGAAACCGTTTTCGTGTCATGGTAAATTGCAGTGTGTGCACCTATGTTACGAGGGTGGGTCAATATTTTATTTAAACACATTCGGTTCGATGTGAGATATAGCACCTTATTTATGTGCTGGTACCAGTGACTACTATCGGAGTCGATGATTATTAATATAAATGGACCCGGCACTCTCATATACGACCAAAGGAAAAATGGTTTGAAACATGAGACAAAAATAGAAAGAGACACAGATATATTTGAAGACGCGAGATGTAAAGACCGACTTCTGTATTTTCGGGGAAATTCGCACATAGAGGTTCCGAATCTGGAGCCGTTCCCTGTAATCACTGTTACCCGTAATTCCTAGGACAGAATGTCACGATAGAATTTTCAGGTTACTTCACCTGTCAGTGAAAATTCTATCGTGACATTCTGTCCTAGGAATTACGGGTCACAGCAATTACATGGACCGGCTCCAGATTCGGAACCTCTATGTGCTAGTTTCCCCGAAAATCCTAGATGTCGGTCTTTACATCTCGCGTCTTCAAATTTAACGAAATGTATCAAATACATAAAGAAGTGTTCGAGAGGACATTCAATTGTGGGAAGCGCAACTGATGAAGGTTCCATAACCGGAAACAATATATATTATATATATATTTTCTTGCGTACAAAAAAATGACACCTCGAAGAGCAGGTCGAATCAGCACTAAATTTAAGGCTCATGTTATTCAGATTCAAAATAATAGAACTACGTAGGTACCTAATTCACAAATTAGTGGCTTAATTACTAATATGTAATAGTAATCATCAAAACGTTTATTTCTTCACGTAAAATGTAGTTTTACTTACTGTTTAAATGACCTTTTGTAAAACTCAGTAACACGTTTATGATCTGACACTGACCGGTGAGAACATAATTCAGCAAACAAATATGCCGTTTTCTGGCATGTAAAACATTGAGAAATAAAACTTTATTATTGTTTTTTACAATTATACAAAATAATCACTGATTTTAAAAAAAGTTTCAACCCCAAAACACTTTAAAAATTATCAATTACCAAGTTAACCTCAAATCAAAATGTAAATACGCAAACTTGCGTTATTGCCTGCTGGACATAAACGGCGTAAAGTAGCGCCGTTCAGTCAATGCGTACATATACCTAGATTTACGTCTTAGTGGTTGCAATGGAAAGAAGTTTGGCATTGTTTACTATTTTTCGGCAAACATATTTCAACCCGTTTTTAATGTAAACATGCAGGTCCATTTATATTAGTAGTCATTGATCGGAGTAGACGGGCCCGGGTAGCCTGATTAGATGACACGGTGCAGGGGCGGATCCAGGATTGTCATTTGGGGGGGGGCTTGATCTTGTTTGGGGGTTTGGGAGGCTTGATCTCGTTTGGGGTGGGCTTGACGTCACATAAGGTTGATTTTAGCCCAATTAACACTAAAAAATATACCCCTGTCAGATGATTTTGGGGGCTTCAGCCCCTTAGCGCACCCCCTGGATCCGCTAGTGCCACGGTGTATCTAATCTTACAACGTGGTAGATGATCTTAATCAGAGTGACCCATTTTAAAAGAACTACCACTGTAAATTAACCGGGAACCCGACTTGTCAATAGAGATATCATTTTTGGCATATACAGGGTGACTCATTTTAATTGAGCCAGCCAAATATCTCTGAAAATTCGAATTGCACAAAAATATTGTTTATTGCGGGATGGCATTTTTCTTTCAAATCAGTTTCGAACTTGATATTGTTTTTTTATTGGGAGGCCCCTATTTTTAACACCGCATCCTAAAAGAGTCTAAAATGATATTTTTACCTTTTTTATAATGACCTTTAGAAGACCAACAATTTTAAATAAAAATAAGAAAAAACGCTTTCTGTGCGAATTATTGACATTTCATCTTTAATTGACTTTCTAACAGTATTTCCTAAAATTAAAAATTACCATTTTTCTGAATCCACTGTCAAAAATTAGAGATCTCATTTTAAAAAATCACTAGGACTTTAAATGACCTTAACAAAATGCTTAAAGTCACAAGCACAATCATTTACTCGCTCACAAGTCTCAAAACTTGAAGAAAACGATTTTTAAACAAATTTTTAAAATTTAACCTTGATTTGGTCTATTAAAATTCACCATAAAAAATTTACAGATATCAATTCGTAAAATTTCACACTCTTTTAGTGTACGGTGTCAAAAATAGGGATTCCCATTACAAAAAACACTCTGACCTTCAAATAAGCTTGGAAAATAGTATCAAGGTCCAAACTGATATTTTTGTTTACACATTTTTTTGCATAACGCTAAATTTCTGAGATATTTGAGATTAAGATGGCTCACCATGTATAGTATACTACAACTGATAAGAAAAAGTGTAATTATTTTTGCGGTAAAAATTTTATTAGTCATAAAAACATATAATTATTTACTCAATATTTAATTCATATGCTTTTTGTCTTCTAAATGTTATTTGTGGCCTATTTTGATTATTTTTATGTTTTCTTGAGAAATAACACCACAATCGAAATAAAAAGCTGTATATTGAAAGAAAATACCAAACGTTTCAAAGTCGATTTTGATTTCGTTTTCAATGGCTTTATATATATTTTTGCAATTTACATTTTCAATATATGCTACCTCTCTTTCACTCTACCTTTAATATTGACCATCTTTAACAGCCGGCAACCCTTATTTGCTGCCAGATTAAATTAGGCAACCATATATCATAATAAACAGAAAAAAATTAGCTTTAAATTGATATAAAAATAATAAATGTACCTTATGAGTGTATATATAACAAAATCATACCCTTGTTAACCTGGTTGCGAAGAGATGCGGCCAAGTGCGCAACGGCAAGCGTAATTTTTCAGAATCTTTATATATACTGCCGTGGAGTGGACGATATTTTATTGGAAAAACAAGTAGGTGAAATTTTTTACCAAAAATCAATTAATAACAATTTAATTAAAAATAATAGCGGCCACATTTTGATAGGCAACCTGGTAGATATATATTCTCCTAATCATAAATATGCCTAAAAATTTGCAGCCGGATCTTAGATAGTGTAAGAAAATATATACATTGCTATGGTAAATGTTATCAAAAAATTAAGTCAATAAAGTTAATATTTAGAAGACATCTACAATATTTTGAGAAAGTTATAGAATCTTCTTTAAATTATTGCTATTTTAAGATTTTACGTACATACCTGAGTGACCTACGAAAAATTTTAGCCAATAAAAGGTATTTCATAAAGAACTGAGGAAAGGGCTAGAAGGGTCTTACTACTTAATTTTCGGATTCGAGTTTCTTTCGTTTCTTTGCATTTTCTGAGAACATTTAACCGACTTTTTTAAAAAAGCAGATATTTTGACGTGAAAATTTTCGATTGAAAATTAGGGGGCTTTCTTGATATTAAGTCAAAATAAGGTGAATAAATAAATATTTTAAAACAAAAAAAAATAGTGTGTTTGGGATATAAAAAAAATTTCGCGAAAAAAGCACTTTTTTCCATAGAACTTGTAGTTTTGCCGGAAATCGAGATAAACTGTTTTTCTCTCTTAAAACCCCATCCCTTCCCCCTTCCCGACCTCAGATCGCCTGTAAATTATTTTTCCTTTTATAGTTGTTGTATTGCCTTCCTTTTCCAATGGCTTTCATCATACTATATTTTTTTAGGTTTCAATAATTATGGACCCTGGTCTAATAAGAGGTTTTACAGATAAACAAGTCACTCACAATGGATAGTAATAAAAGTTGCTGGAAATTCACTAGAAACTCGGGTAGCTGGATCTAAGCCCCAAATTTATTGGTCAACTAAAAATTAGACGATTTTTGTAAACTGATAATAACGAAATCGACCGATGAATTGGTAAGAATGTGTAAGACAGACATTTAACAGATTCTTTATGACTTTTATATTCAACAACAAAAACTATTCTGAACATAGTACACAGTGTTTAAAGTAATATTTGTGTTAAACATTCATTTAATGTCTTACCTTTCTATTGTTGTTGTTAACTGTCGAATTATTTTGTTTGGGTTTTTCAGGTGAATTCTCAGGTACATAACTGAAGACATAATCGTTATCGCCACCCCAACATTTCATGGCTTTATCAAGAGGTACAAACGTATGAATGTCTTTTTAGACACAAATTTTATTTTCGCCACACCTTCTGGAGGAAGCATGGCCTTTACCAGTTTAAATCCGGCTGGAAAGAAATTTGCAGATGAATAACAAATAACAAAGCAACGGAACTAAAAAATAAAGTAGAAAGACTGCATTTTCCTAATTAGCATAGACCCATTGTTATCAAAATACGAGTCCAGTTATCAATTGTTTTTAAAAAACCATTACATATGGATGATACTATACTTGAAAACATGTTCATTCAAAATGAATCTAAAATCAACTTTTGCAAAAGTAGAATAAAAACTAAAACAAGAATTATCCAAATTTGTCAGCTATATTTTTTATTTGTTGATCGATTTTAATACACAACTCCCAATTTGTAGGTCCCTATGCAGGGTGTCAACTAATTTATTAGAATATAGTTATATTTTCTAGTGTTTTAGAGCTATATTAATAAAATTCTGTATGCTTATTAAGCACTAAAACATCCTCGTTTATAAAAATTTGTACTTTTCTATCACTTCAGATTCAACCGGAAATTACCCAACATTTCAAATTTCAAAAGGAACACCCTACATACTTTGATATTTTTGAATTGCAGAGTAATTTCTCCATTTTACTGTGCAGTTAAAAAAGCGCTACTTGATATTTTTACAGCGATTTTTAAATCTACATAATCTTTATTAAATACTTCTATTAATATAACAAATAAAAACAAGTAGTTTTCGTCAATAGTTCAAGTCATATAACATTTCAAATTTATCAAAATCACTAATAAATTAAAGTAATCAGATAATTAGAGTACATTAAAAAATGCCAAGAACGTTATCAAGTTGGCCTAAACTTTGTAATGTACACTGTACTTACACTTTATGAAATCTAAGATAGTACTTTTCAAAAATCCAATCATGGAAGCAGTTACTATGTGATAGTCAATCATGATGATCAAAACACCAACTATTTACTTTGCTTTCTATCACTCACTTGAATAAATACGTTTAAAACGTTTCAACAAAGATTCGTGTCATTTTTAAATGACAAAACATAAGTTGGTGAAAGACCGACATTAAAGGGATTATGTGTTTAAATGAACGTTAAGTAGCAACTATGGAATTAACAAATGGAACAAAAAACTTCTGTTACAAATTAACTATCTTATCGCGAAATGAGTTTCGACATCCAGAAGTTTCAGGATAAAATATTAAATTCAGTTATATAAATAAATAATCATTCAAGAATTCAATCATTTGAGAGGAGCGCAACTGATGAAGGTTCTCGACTAGAAACAATATATTGTCTTGCGTTCAATGGACAGAAAAAATTCGAAAAGTTAGTATTATACAAATTAACTGATCAATAAGGATGATATTCTTCGAAAAAGCTAAGCCCTGTTGTATTTTTAAATTTTCTAATAAAATTTCACTATTAAAAAATACTAATTTCACACTACAAAAAATGGTATACAAATCTGAAGTCGAAGAAAATACTCCATAATAACTAGTTATTCCAATTAATTTAACAGATATGTTAAATTTTGTTGATGTGTTATCATTCAAACATTGAACTATTGCAAGATATTATAAAAAAAAATATTACAAAAAAAGTCCTGAAGACGAGAGTTAATCCTTTACAGCAGACCACCCTGTAGAGGGGTAAATCCCCAGTGTATTAATGTTCAAAAGGTATACTACTGAATCACCTCTTACCTGATAAGACCCAAGGCATCTCGAATATAAGTATATAGTTCAAAAAATAAGGGTAATATTCTTTAAAAAGGCTTATAAAATATTTAATTATTTCTAAATCCATATTACTTAGGCCGCAACTTTCCATATCAAAAAACATTGTTATTGTTTTCCCATTAACTTGCCTGTAAGAGAAAACATCCAAGTTATTTAAGTTTTCAAATGTGAGCTACAGAATAATTGACTTACCTTTCTATACGTTCAAACCAGTAAATAATGCACTTTTTTATCTTGTCTGTTGGTATGGACCCTTTGGTGTGCTTGGAACATTTAAATACTAAAAGTGTACATCCATCTATGTCAGCTTCAAGCGGGAAGAAAACTCCGGAACACAGTATATTCATATCAAGTTCTGACTCTTTAATATCTGTAACAAATTTATGTTTCAATGCAATGTATTACAGCAGAATTTTTGGTAAAATGCAAAATGTTCTTCAATTCAAGGAAGTGTTGCCAGATTCATTTTTGTTTCTCAATAGATGCCACTTTAAATAATCAGTAGATTTGCTTAGTTTTATATTTGCAGTATTTTTATTAAAAAATATTTGTTAAGCTAATTACAAGAGGGTTTTGTACATCACATAAATCATAACAACTGAATAAATCAATTAACTTCTTATCTCTACAGAGAACCCTAAGAGACCACAATATATTTGATGTCCCTTTCCATAAAACAAATTATGGTGTATCATCCTTAACACGTTTTTTGGGGACTGCCAATAAACTGACAACGGAACCCAATATTGACTTTTTTATTGACTCATTGAAAGTGTTTGGCTCAAAAATAAAAAATTCTGTGATATTTCTCCTAATTTTAATTTCAATATCTTTATTTGTAATTAAACAGTTTATTATATTTATTGTTTCTTATGTTTGTGTAAATTTGTATATTTAAATTTATTGTAAATGGCTGGTTCATCAATAAACATTCATTCATTCATTCAAATATATTTGAATGTGATATTTTCATAGGATCCAGTCATTCAAAACCCATATGCTAATGAATAATACGTTTCGGTTTTATTTATGAACAAACATCAGATGAGTATAAGAATGCATATAGTTTGCTAGTCATTAACATAAGACACAATTTTTTTTTAAATTATGTTTATATAAATTAATGTTTAGTAAAAGCATTAACCTCTACTACTTACTTAATAAGTTAGGCAAACATATGTGAAAATATAAAACTGCTTCTAGAAAAGATTAACATTTCAGGTCTAATATAGTAAAATCTTAATTTTTAAAATTCATTTGCTAAGCTACTGTGACAATTCAAAGTTAGCTGAAATGTGCTTCAAACACACTATTTGCGTACTAACAAAATCGAGACTAAGGAATTTTGCTACATTGCGTGGGCGTAAAAACACATTACAAAAATATACTCATATAATTAAAAATAATACATATAAAGATATGCTTTATATTATCAAAGAATTACAACTTACAACCTTTTATTATGTATGTTATGAAGGCGAACATCTATTAAAACACTTGTTGGATTGAAATACTAATTAAAAATTAATTGGAAATTCAGTTGTGATAAATGCTGCTTAGATTTTCAACATCACTGCAATAGTTTATTTAATTATCATTTTGTTTAATATGAATCATTTCTTTTATTAACCTTTTTGTGTTATTAGATTATATTTCTAAAACTGCCATGTTAATATCAAATATATGATTATTATTTATAACATGTTGTGTAAGTGCAGTACTATGCAATTCATTATTTTTTACGTGATTTTTGTGACTGTTTATTCTCTTATACAAGTACTGCTTACTTTGACTGACAAACTTAACTTAACAACTATTACAATCAAACCAGTTAATTTTATATACAGTGTTGGTTTGACTTAGAGTTTCAGTTTTAGGTTTAAATTTGGTGAAAAACTTTCTTTAATTATCACAATTACTATAATATTAATACTGTGAGGTGGAAGGCATTTTTTTATCTGTCTGGTGATTTGTGCTATATATGGTAAGGAAATATATTTTTTATTATTCAAAGTGTTAAGGTTTTTATTTATTGTGCTATTATCTAATTATGTACTGTTTTATATTATCAGTAGACAAAAGCAGAGGGGATAGTTATTTCTTATTAATGTGTGTAACTAGTCACAAGAGTACACTGATTTATAGAGGTGCACAGACATATTATCGTTAATCAAATTTTGTTCATTTAATTGATGAACATGTATTTCTGTACCTGGTATAGGGAGCATATGCAGACTATTGCTCTTGGTGGGGGTTGTATTGTTGACTCTAGTCAACCAATAAAACGTCTATAATAATGGATCAGTTCAAACAGTACATGTATATTAAAAAGAGTATAGTATACTTTGAAAAAATCTGCCACAAACTTATCTCAAAGGTATTTCTTGGGTTTAATCTGGAATCAATAATAAACACATGAGACTTATACTGGAAAGTGAATTTCAATTAGAACAAGAATTACTTTTGAGGAAGAAACAATTTGTCCATAGATATATTTGTGTAAATGAGTAATGTTTATATTAGAGTTTTTGTGAGTTTAATAAACCTTTTATTGCTAATACACACATTATTAAAACATAAAATGTTTTCTTGGACTTCCATTGTCTTGAAGTGGTTGATCTCACAACTTTTCAATAGCTTTTGTATCTGCTATCATCATCAGATGAATGATAGCAGCTATTGTGAGATCAACAACTTCAAGACAATGGAAGTACAAGGAAACTTTCAGGCATAAGTTACATCATCTACCAGTTTCAGAATAGAATTTTTATTCTCCAATAATTAAAAAAATACTTGAATTTTAAGCGTATTCACCCACCCCTCCTAGTGATGATAGGAAAACAAATTGAGATTTTATAGTTCAAGTGATCCATTTTCTACTGCTTCAATTTCAAGATTTTATTACAAATATAAGTACATACTGTCTACTGTGTAGCCAGATTTTGACTTTTTGGGGGACAGGGGATAGGTCTAGATTTCTGTCTAGAGGAGAAGCAAATTAGAAATTTTCTGTTAATATAGACAGAATTGTGACTACCTAAAATAAATAATTTATAAGTTTTATTTAGTAATTTAGTAATAATGAAGCATCAATGATCAGCATAAGAACCTGTGGTTATAATTTTTGTGAAAACTAGTAGTTAAACAGAGACATAGATAATTTTATGGTGAGTGTAAAAAAATCAAATTTTAAGAGTAGTAATGCTGAAAAACCATAACTTTAATTGCGCAGTTGTTAACAAGGGTCACCAGAAATTGTAGGTTTTAGTAGTAGTTTAAATGTGATTTTAATACAGTAGGATGTACGAACTGAAATAGATAATTGTAAGTTATATTTCACACATAAAGAAGTGCCAAAGATCAACAAGAGTGGTTAACCTTGGTTGGAAAACCCATTATGGGATTTTATAGTTTAGGTGACAGATATTTGCTCAAAATTGAGAATCAGCCTGGTACCAAGCACTGAAACCCAATCCGTATTTCAGTAAATGATAATTTCACAATTTAGTCACAAAAAATATATAAAATTTAAAATATTTTAATATGCATGAAACAAACCATTCACATTATTTTCTTTTCGCCATGTTACTGATGTCCACAGCATATCCAAAGACTTTTTAAGATCACTCTTATTATGCATAATGAATCTTTTTAGCCAGAAATCGTCATTTTTTACTCTATCCACATCTTTAGGATGAACACCTGAAAAATATATTGTTAGAATCTTGACAAATTTTTAATAAAATATAATACTTACAATCAGCAGCCTTAGTTGTAAGTTCATTTAAAAAAGTATTTCTAAGTTCATCAATGGAAGCTTGCGAAACCGATGGGTCCGACATTTTCGAAGGTGATTGTAACAATTACCTCGTCACATATAAAAGTAGAAAAGTTACTTTGAAGAGGGTTGATCAAAGTTCTTATTAATTATTACTTTATTGTTATCATTTTGAATCAGATGACAGTTGTATATTTTGACTTTTGACATAATTATTTCTGAAGATGGTTTGTTCGTAGTAGCCAGTTGCCAATAATTCCAAGGAGTTAAAAAATTATCCGCGAATCAGATTTCTTGAAAATGGGCTAGGCCGACACTGAATTCGTGTATAATTTTACAAACCAGTGGGATTTTTAGTTTACGAACACAACTTATATGATTTGTGTAACCGACAAAAAACTGAAAAACCTCAAAAGAAGCGGCGACTCGTGTATTTGGCCACAGGGTTAAAATTTCGATAATCCACAACTGAAAGTGGAAATACAGCTCCAATTTAAGCACCGTGAATTTAAAAATGTATACTCAGTATAATTTGTGGGTTGCCAAAAGCGTTGATTCTAAGAATATGTGTTTAAATATAAAGTATTAGTAAATATTAGTCAATTCTAAATAGTTTTATGTTTTAGTATTAGTCGATCTTTTATTGACTTACTTTTATTATGTTTGAGTTGTGAAAAACTTCTTAACGGCCGAGATATGAAGTTAGAGGAGAATATTTGTTAAACCTCCACACCGAACTCTACCATGGAGAGTAGAGGTAGGGAACTTAGAGCTATTTTTCTGGAGGTAGTGTGCAATATACAAATATTTTAACAAGATTAATAAGAGTCAAGTATGTAGTTTATTGACTGCTTCCACCCACTAAGTGAGATAATATAATGCTCTTTTTTATTCTCTTTCTAGTCTTGCCTCAATATTTGACTTAGATCATTTACCATCTTAGCCTGTCAAGCATAAAATCGTGTCAACGCTAGAAAGAGAGGGCAATAGAAACAGTAAGAGGCTATTTCACTTAGTTGGTGGAAGCAGCCATTGAACAACATGCTGAACGTATTTCATTGGTAGCAGCTCCCAACCGACTGCAATAGCCTCTTACCCTCTCTGTCCTTAGTCTTACCACGACATTTGGGCACTGCAGGCTATCTCTAGGAAGTAAATGCTCTAAGATATTTGAGGATCACAGGCTACCTCCTGCAGTAGCAGCTAAAGAGGAGCCCTTGTATAAATAGTTAGATAAATTACTTAGGAGGTAGCTTGCAATCTTAGATCATGTATCTCCTAGATATAGCCTGCAATGCATATAATCGTGGCAACGCTAACACGGTAACAGGCTATTTCACTTAGTGGGTGGAAGCAACCAATGAACAACATGCTGAACGTATTTGATTGGAAGCAGTTCCCAACCGAGTGAAATAGCCTCTTGCCCTCTCTCTCTTTACTCTTACCACGACGTTTGTGCACTTAGATCATTTACCATCTAGATATAGCCTGTCAAGCATAAAATCGTAGGAACGCTAGAAAGAGAGGACAATAGAGACAGTAACAGGCTATTTCACTTAGTGGGTGGAAGCAGCCAATGAACAACATGCTGAACGGATTTCATTGGAAGCAGCTTCCAACCGAGTGAAATAGCATCTTCCCCTCTCTATTGCCCTCTCTCTCCTTAGTCTTACCACGACATTTGTGCACTGCAGGCTATCTCTAGAAAGTAAATGCTCTAAGTTTGTGCATGACAAGCTATATCTAGAATGTACATGATCTAAGCTTGCAATGCACAAGTATCGTGACAAGACTAGAAAGAGAGAGCAATAGAGAAACCAGGTATTTTACTTGATTGATAGAAGCAACAAATGAACTTCATATTGGACGTATTTCATTGGAAGCAGCTCCTAATCGAATGAAATGACCTCTTGCTCTCTCTACTGCCTTCTCTTTCTAGTCTTGTCACGATGTTTGTACATTGCAGACTAACCTCCAGAAGTATAAGCTCTAAGATGAAATCAAGTAACCAAAAGAACCAAAAGATAATGTACATTATACGATAATTATTTTCCTCAAATATCGCTCTATAAAAAAGAAAACAATTTAGTTCTAAATCATACGCTGAATTTGTTGATTAATTGGATTTTGTATGCCATTTCTAAAATTTTCTAAAGCAAATACTTGTTACATTTATAATGAGCCGTTAATATGTATGATCTGTAGAATATCTTTTTTCCAATCATGTTAAAATATATAATTTATTATACATTTTAAAGTGAAATAATTACCCGCCTACCCGCCGCTGACAAAATTCCCTGCCATGAAACAAATATATTTTTCTCTGTTGTTCTACGAAATGCAATTGTTGACAAATTTATTACATTAAACATAACCTTAAATTTTATGAGATGGTGATAGTTATTTCAAAATTAATTCTCAAATATTTAATTTAAAATGTTTCAACGATTAACCAAGTGTTCCCGACTAAGTACTAGGTTTTCAACACTAGCATTAGAGACGAAACCTGAGATTCAATCATCACGTAGGTATTAAATAAATAGTTTGTAATTATTTAATAAGAAAACTTTTGAGTGGCTCAGCAGATGAAGTATAAATTTCGAATCTCAGTCTCAGTTGATTTTGTTTTGCCAGTACGAATACCGGCGATGCCTGTAAGTTTGTTTTGCACAAGCGAAATTGTAACAAATTATAAAAGCTTTGTAGATGCGGCAAAAAATGTTCAATTAGAGATAAATCTGGAGCATGCGGTGGTCTAGGTGGTAACTGTAGAAAAATGATAATTAGCTCCTCTATTGACGATATAGCATTTGTTGATTTAGTGCACTACCTGTAAGACATATGACAATTATATATTGTAACATTTTTATTTACTCTTCAGGTTCAGTTCAGTTCTTGGATTTATTTATAAACATAGTTGAACTCACTCTAATTTATTTCCACTGCTTTATTTTATATTCACAGAACTATTTACAATTTATCTTTTACTAAATACGGCAGTCAAATACTGAATGAATAGTATTTATATATTACTTCTGGGAATTCTCCAGAACGTCAAAGAGCCGCCGGGAGATTTCTTTCATGGACTAGATTCTCGAGACCATCATCAAAGCAAGTCGCCGGACTGCCGGACTCGATGCGCCAGACGAACAAATTCGCCGAAATATCGGATTAATTCTCGCCACAATACACTGATCTTGCCCTTGTATGATCCATATCTGCTATAATTTTTGTTCACTGTAATTCAAGTTTAACTGTTCTTTAAGTGTGGTGAATATTCCACTATTTAAAAACCGCATACACCAAGTTTTATATTTAAAACTGGCAATATGGAAAAATTAAATATAACTAGTAATTTCTATTTTGAGACCCCCAGTATCTCAAAGGCTGAATACTACACCAGTCATATAGAGCAAAACTGAAGTTATTTTGAGACAAAAATAGCAATTCACTTATTCATCATTTAGTAACAGTTTATAAAGAATAATTGATAAGATTTTAACTGCAAATTCGCTAAAGTAAATTACCTGTATAATAAAAACTTGCTATTGTTTTTTGTTTATGTTATGAAAGTAATGAAGGTATCATAATGCAGTTAATTGAAACTTGTAAAGAATCAGAAATACTTGTTAACAAGTTCTTATTAGTCCAGATTGCATTTGTAAGCTGAGAAAAGTGAAAAAAATTGGTAAGTGTTTTTTTTTCCAAAAATTCATAACTTTCAGGTAACTAAAATTAAATATTAATCTTCATCAAAACGATAGTTCATGATGTTAATGTGAATTTCATTGAATGATCGAGAAACCTTCTAGAGAATTCTGAGAAGAAATATATAGATACGGACAGCTGGCAGAATGATTCATTCTGTATTCGATTGCTGTATAGTAAACAAGAAGTGTTGAAGATAAATTGTATATAGTTGTGTGAAAGATATTTTTAAATGCATTGTATTAACCAGACTTTATCTATTTTTTCGGCATAATCTCTGAAAAATGCTCTAACAACAATCATTTTGAAGATTTTGTGATTTTCTACAATTATTATCACTTTTTAATGTTCAAATAATTTACTTTTAGGAGTTTCCTGTTAAAATTATGTTAATTATGTCTTGTAAACTATTATTTACGTGATGACGTAAGCGGTTTGCTTGTTAAATTTTATGTCACTTAAATATCTTTTGACTGGTGAATAATTTTTCTATTTTTGCCTGAGTCATAATTTAATGATATGATTTATCATTGTGTAGTAAGAGTTTTTGTGTGAGAATTTCACTGTTTTGTTGATTGAATTCCATTTTTTAATATAGTAGGAACACATTGCATTCACATTTTTTACTTACCTTCAAAAATCTTTAATGAAACATTTTAATCACTGGTCTCAAAAGTTATATATGAAATTTAAATCCAATATATTTGAATAATTAGTGATAAAATCACAAAATAATGACAGAATTCTTTATAATTATTGCAGCCACAGAAAAAAAGAACATCTTGACACACCCAGATTATTTCAATGTCCACAAACTATTCACTGTCAAAGATTTATTTGATGCTAGAGTACATTATGGCCACAAAGTTGGTTCACTGAATGAAAAAATGTTACCATATATCTATGGCAGTCGATTGGACCACATTATTTTTGATCTGGACAAAACAGCAGAACACCTCAGACTAGCATTGAATGTAGCAGCACATATAGCCTACAAAGATGGCATCATCTTGTTCATTTTAAGGGGAGCACAAAACTCACATTTGGTGGATCGTACAGCTAAGGAATGCGGCGAATTTTCATATACAAGGGTGTGGAAAAACGGCATTTTCACCAATTCAACTAAACTGTTTGGAGCTGAAACAAGGTTGCCAGATCTATGTATATTCTTCAATACATTGAACGATGTTTTAGCACCTCATCAGGCCGTCGTTGATTCGGCAAAAATGGGGATTGCGACGATTGGCATTCTAGATTCAAACTGTGATCCAAATCTAATAACTTATCCTGTGCCGGGTAATGACGATTCTCAAGTTTCGATTGAGCTCTATTGCAAATTATTCAAAACTGCAATTTTATTGGGCAAGGAAAAAAGGAAAGAAGATTTAAAACTTTAGATGTATTATAGTTTATTTTTATTATAATAAATAATTTATTAAAATAGTTTGGTTTAATTTTTCTCTATTAATATTTGAATTGTCAGTTTTTGGCTAACTTAAAAATCTCTTCATGGTATAATATTACAACTTTGAATAAATGCATGCTACTTTAAATTATTCCTGTAAACAAATTACTATGTAACTTTAATTAAAAATGCAAACATCCAAACCCAGTTATCTTTATTCAACTAATTAATATACAATTTTATTTCACAAGCTTCTTTGTCAAATATTCTTGAAACATCCATTTTAGTTTTGAAATTCTGTTTTAGTTTAAATTTAAATATTTACTTCATTTATGTTTGTTTTCAGTACAGTTATCATTAACTGAAAGGCACCGGGTACCTTAGAGATCGTTGCTGTCGTGGTATTCGTGTTCAGCGACCTCAAAAACCCCGCCCTCATGAATTTCCGCTGATCTCATCTTGGGTACCAGGTCCTCCGGAGACCTTTGTCGTCGATATATTCATTTCCGTTATGATACAGTTATAATTTTTATCATTCACAATTTCAAGATGCACTTACATGCATTTTTCTTATACACTGTTGATTTTCAAAATTTATTGATCACATGTGGTCACAGGTATGTAGACGCTTTCACGATTTGAATGTAAGAAATTGCATCTGGAACCATATTACTGCCTTTTTCCAGTGAACACCGTTCTGTAAATCTTATGTCCAGTTTACCGAACAGAAAAAACACTTTGGATAACATACGACTCACAATTAAGAAATATGTTCATGATTATTTCACACTTATTTACGTAAACCTATAATGTAACATTATTACGTAAAATTTACATAATTTTTACATCAAAGTTCTGCGGAAGTAATCACATATGTACTGGATACATAAAAAATTTGTTACCTACATATTCTGTCAGCGTTACATTCCTTTTAGGGTTTTATCGTTATGTAACATGTACGTTTGGTGCTCAAAGCCGATATTATCACATAATACGACTATATTGTTTATTTCATATACTTAGTTGCTAGGTTCTACATTATCAATAACCCAAGTGCACTTTGGTAAGGTTGCGAATAACTAGAGATTTTCAAAAAAGTATTTTAATAATTTTTGGTCAATTTATAAAAATACATTTTTTTGTTCAGAGATCAAAACATGCATGTACAATTATAGGAAATTAGTATACGTGCGTGAAATTGTAGAAAAGTGTATGTAAAGACAGTCGAATAAGTAAGAGGAAGAAACCCACTACCATAGTTACTTATTACCAAGAGCCTAAAAAATAAATATAAACTGATATAGGATGTATTTCTGTATAGTTACTGTAATGATGATGCGTTTGTAGTGTTTATGTCAAATCTCAAATGAATTTTATAATTTGTTATTTACCTGGCATTACATTGTAAAAGATTTTTGATGAAAATCTTGGAAAAATATATGTTGTGAATGTCAAATCAAATTTAATTAAATAATATATTACATCATAAAATATTTAACCAAATGTTTTGTTTTTATTTAAAATGTAAAAAATATGATTGAGAGACTGTATTGTTAGAACTTGAGCTATTCTAAAAGAACAAATCAGAAATTATATGTCCGTGAGTCAAATTATATAAACCAAGAAGCACGAAAAGCTGTTCCAAAACGTATTAAACGTAAGACTAACGTGTTAGCTTTCATTGATATTAAATTCATATTTAAGATATTGTATTATATTGTATTGGTGTAGACTGTAGATAATTGATATATGCTGACTCTCCGGTTCTTAGCAACAGGTGAAACATACTCAAGGATTCTATTAATACACCTTACTAGCTATATACTATCAGAGACATTTGAAGTGATGATGAAGATGATACACTTTTTATTGCAGAATCAGATTTTGGTTTTCAAAATTTGTTACATCAATTCAATGGAACATGCGAGGAATTCGGGATGCCCATTAACCACAAAACAAAAATAATGTTAATCAAATTCCTAGAGTGCTGGATACTGTAAATCAGAACCAGAACTCTTATGCGACCTACGCGTAGATCGAAATCTCAGATTAAACCTTGTATAATGCTACATGTGGGCAGACCTGCTCTATGGAGTAGAGACGTGGAGAAACAGCGAGTACGAACAAAATAAAAGCATCTGGGATGTGGGTTTATTACTTCTAAAAATACCTTGGACGGCACGAATAAGAACTGAGGAAGTCCGTCGCAACTACTATAGGATATAGAACTATTAAATGCAATAGAAAACAGGTAAACAACTTATCTACGTCATATACCTCGGAATCAATAATATTATATCCCAGAACTAATTGTTAAAGAAAAAATTGAAGGCAAACAGAGCGTTGGCACAAAGAAACTGTCTTGATTAATAATTATTGGGCAATGAATTTTGAACAACTCATAAGAACCGCGTAGAATAGAGAACAATATGCTTATGTGATCGCTAACCTTCAGTAAATGGAGACGATAAGAATTCCACAGCAAAACAATATTGCCTTAAATATTTATTTCTTCTAGGTACTGACTAGGTTTTTAAATGGGGAGACGATGTCATTATGCTGGTGAAATACCTGAGCTATATGAGGGTGATGTTAGATGACAAGATTATCTTCAATGAGACTATTAAAAAAGAGAAAACTATATCAAGTATGATGGTGAAATTATAAAGTTTGTTCAATTGCGTAAGACATTAGCTAAAGCAGAACTGCGGAAGCTTTGGTATACGAGTTCATGTATTTATGTACCCTGAAAATTAGAACTGGTCTTAGTGGCCACTCATTGGTTCTTGACAACGGCCACACCTGGCTGTGATTGGGTATAACGTAGTCAAGGGCATATCTTCAGCATTTTCCTTGGGGGTAAGAAAAATAGAATTCTGTGTAGGCACACACTTTTTACAATCATTTTAAGTAAATTTGGGGGGGGGGCAACTGCTTCCCTTGTGCCTCGTAAAAACGCCTATGCATGAAGTATCACTCTTACT
Source organism: Octodonta nipae (assembly GCA_034190945.1). Classification (NCBI taxonomy): domain Eukaryota; kingdom Metazoa; phylum Arthropoda; class Insecta; order Coleoptera; family Chrysomelidae; genus Octodonta; species Octodonta nipae. The sequence continues at coordinate 79,023,741 of CM067223.1, read as the reverse complement.
GAGCATTTATATGTAGATAATAATAAATTTCTAAATCATTTACATATAATAAAAGCAATGAATATGTTCATTTCTATAATTACCCGGAATGAATGTTCAAATTTGTTGAACTAATCGCGCCAAAAGCACGTAGGATTAGTAGCAGTCGCCACTCCTACTTTTTCGATTTCGCTTCAAGTTATATTTCTAAAGCTCCCTCAATATATAATTACTAATGGTTTTAACCTAGTGCCAGGAAAATCACCTAAAACTTTATCAAAACCATAAATATGAGCCAATTTTCCCAAGAAGCTTCTGGTACAGTTTGGATATATATTTTTTTTAATTCAAATAAATATACTAAAAACTCATCAACATATGAAAGTGGCAAACATTAGGTGTTTAAAGTTAGTTGAGCTGAAAAAGAAAATTGTTAAAAGTGCAATAAAAAATTGATGAAATGTTTGTTAAAAAAACCATTAAACATAAGTTACTACCTATTTAAATATACATTAAAGTCATTAATTTCAATAGAATAAAGCACTTTTACATAGTTATATAAATTGGTGGTTCATAAAATTTTGAGAGCCATTTTGTTCTAGTTTTTTTTATCAAATTATGAAACTGCGATTCTGTTGAAAATTTTCTCACATAGGAAAAAGATAATAAAAAAATAGTGCCAGAAAATAACATATATATCCGTTCATCTGACAACACGATTTGTCTTTCATATTATTTTTCACTTACTAGTAAGATTTCAATTGGACTTTGCAACCCTTTATGCAGGTCAGTTATATTTTATTGTACATTTAGGTTTTTGAAAAAAAACTAACAATTTTGCATATTGTATCAGAAATAATACTGTTAATCACTATGAAAAATTAATAATAATATCATGATTGTCTTTATTATCTGCAGAAAAGCCCATGCCAGACTAAGAAATATCTTAATTTGATAGTTTTTAGAAAATATATGTCATGTCCAGTATATAAGAAATGTATGATTAAAAAATAATGAAAAAAATTGTCACTTTGTTGAAATTGAATCTTCAGGGTTGAATCCTCCCCCCCGCTGGCTCCGGTCTTGGTTCCCACATGAGCTTAGTTAGCCATTCAGTATATTTAAAAGTTAACATCAAAAACTTACAACGTGAAAGTTAAGGTATCAACACTCATCACATAAAAAGTTCTATTAAAAGGATAACATTTCCACTGCATCAAGGAGGAAAGCAGCTGTAGGTAAGCAATTGGATCAACAAATTTCATTTTCAGAATTTTCTGACTGACATTGAGTCATATACCAGGTGTTTGACTACTGCAACCAACAGAAGAACGAATTCAGTTCACCACCAGTCAGCTGTTCAGACACTGCTCAAATGGAAATAAAAGCCTCTTCAAGGAAGACCCTGATCCCTAGTCAGATGGATCCAGAACAGGAAGTTTTTCTACTGATAATCTAAGACCATGTAATTCCAACTAAGAACTAGAGTTGTCAAATATTCTTTCATAAAAAATGACAGATGCAAATATAATTATCAAGCGTTTGCTGCAGTTAAATAAAGGTTTGACGTAATGTCTAAAATACCGCACCATGAATTAGCACTCAAATTCATTGTTGGCACCTTACTTTAACTACAAACTTAAATTTGTTTTAGAAAACAATAATTACAAACTGTATGGGAATCTCACGATACTGATCAGCTAAAAGTTTGCTAATAAAAAAAAAAACGAAATAGTTTTTGTACCTAAAGCTTCCAGAAAAATAATCTTAGTTGAAATAGAAAACTAAATAAGGGGTCTGGAATTTCAAATACAGGGCAAAGAGTCATAAACAACTATAGAAATTGTTATGTCAACAACAGGATAGTCCCAAAACTCTATCAAACTCATTGATCTGGACGAACATATTTATAAGCTAATGCATAATCCCGCCTTTTGAGGAACAGCCTGAACGGGCAGAAAATGTAATGCAACTCGATCCACAATAACCAGAGTCTTGCAAACTCGCAAGGACTCTCACAAGGCTACAAGAACTCTAATTTCCTACAGCCTATAGTGACAAATTTATGATTAAAAGATCGTATTTATTGATTACTTAAATTACTATATTCTGGACCATGCAACTAAACGCATATAAATATGACTTTTTTACGAAAAACGTATCTCTTTACAGTCTTTTAGCTTCTCTCAAAATCGCAGAACTACCCACGTTTACACGATAAATATATCAAAAAATATTGGCACAATAAATTGTTCAGTTTGAGATTTGTTTAAACTAAATGTACCTGTTCAACCTTCTTACTGTCTCTTAATTGAAGAAAAATTCCGGACCCAGGATTTTAACGGCACTGAAAAAGAATATTTATGAGACGAGACAGTTCAAATAGCTGACAATATTACCCAAACACAGTCTGTACACAGTCAGTAAGCAAAAGATGGTTTAGAAATAAATACTTGGAAAACCCAGATGGAAATATTTTTCCGAAAAAAATCTTTAGTCTTCATAACTCTGCACAAGACTTTTTCATTATAAGTCAAAGAGTATCAATAAGTGTTAATAAATGTGGAAAAGTCAAATATTCTCTGAAACATCGGACTTTTTGGAAGTCTTATTAACTCTTAATAACTCCTCCAAAAAGTTTTCCAGTGTTGACTTATTGACACTTTTCCAGACTTGGTACAACTCGTGGATTCTGAACCAATGTAAAACTATTGTGCTAGAACATCCACATTGGACGCAATAAAGATTATTTGGTGTAAAAAGATTCGTTGGAAATTGGTTATTTGACCATGATCGGAAAATCTGGCGAAACACCAATCAAGTTTTTGTTTAACAGTAGCCAAGATAGGCTAGTGATGATTTGCAGAAGGCAGATAAAAAATATTCCGAACCGGTATAAATTCGTCGTGGAATAAAACAGGTACACTGTCGTCTTTTTATTCAAACTTTAGTCTAAACACATTTTTAGGAGAGCGTTAAATGGAACTCAAAGTGTAAAAAAATAAAATAACACACAGTTTTGATAGCTGACAGTTTGACAAACTTGAAAGAACTAGTAAGTTTTCTTAATTTTACCAGCAGGGAATATGGTCTAGATTTTAATGCCAGAAAAGACAGAGTATATGGGAATCAGTAAAACTGGTCAGTAATAAATTTACTTATTTAGGAACCACCCTGTTTGAAACTTGGGATCATTCTGTGGAGGTAGAGAAAGCAGGAAGCACTTTCATTACTATGAAACTCCTGCTCATCAAGAGAGATCTCAGTTTGGAGTTGAAAGAGTGGGACAATCTCGGGAACTATGGAGAAACGAATAAGGGCTTTCGAGATGTAGGTTTAGGAAAGAATCCTGAAGTTACCTTGGCCTGACCATATAACAAGTAATCAAGTACTAAACAGAAAAAAGTGCCAAGCAAAACTTTTACTTATAATTAAAAACATAAACTTGAGTACTTCAGTCACATCATGAGAAATGAAAATAAATACCTCCTATAGAACATCAAATAGGGCAAAGTAGCAGGAAAATGAGGTCCAGGTAGAAGGAAAATTTCCTAGTTAGCAAATCTCCGCAAACGGTATGGTGTTACCTGTACCGCGTTGTTCAGAAGTGTTGTCAAATAAGTTTGAATAATGCATGAGAAGAACATGACGATTTAGGAAAACGGAAAGCCACAATGTACACTAATGATTTTTTAGTATTTTAATTTTGTTAAATTTTATTTTCTAAGTAAAATATTGTTTGTTAACTTACCAAGCCGATAACATTGGGAAATAAACTCTGGCATATGTTAAAGGAATGACTGGAAATATTGCCATCCATGATTCATAAGTTTTATTTGCTAATGCAACTGCATTTAAATATCCAGCTCTTTCCGCTGTCATCCTTTTATCTGTAGGTTGCGCATTTTCGCCATATTTCTGGAAATCAATGAATACATTGTGAATAATAAAATACTTGGGTGATATAATAAATTAATCTGGTCTTTATATATAATAAATATATGAATAATCTCACCAGTTCAAAAATTTTTAAGAAATTTAGTTTATTGATTCTAACTGTAAATATCAGATAATATTAAAGACCAATATTTATTATATTTCTAATTTCTCACTATATTTAAGTGTTTTCTTAATTATATAGATAAACTCAGTTATATTTTTGGTTGCTGGTAGATTTATTTTGGTACTCCTCATATGTAGTTAATTTTATATCGCAGTTTTGACAGAGGCATGTGCTTTTTTGGTGAGATGCTGGACATATTGTGTGTTTGGTTTGTGGTATTATCAAATGATAGGATCAGATCCCAGTTCAATGTTTTGAAGTTTGGAACAATGTCAGTTATATTTTGGTTCAGGGGCGGATCCAGACAAGTGCTTCCAGGAGGACGATTTCATGCTTTAGGGGGGCGCTCCTGTACTAAATTTACCTAAATATAATTTTAAACGCAGATTTCTTGGGCTATTACATTAAAAATAGTCGCCCTCCCCCCTGGATCTGCCCATGTTTTGGTTAGAACACTTGACTCTTTATATTCTTATTACAGAACTTTACATTTTTGAGACTAATTTTGTAAAGGAATATCAAGGTATACAGCACCGACGTTTGAGCAAAAAGTAGGAAAACCTTATGAGGAACGGCCTGATGGGAGTAGGTCGTTCGTTTTTACAATAGTGGAATTTATTTTTTTTTATTTCGAAAATATAAAGGTTGATAATCGCAATCAGCAGAATCATCCTCAATTTCTCTGATATGATTCATTAAAATCTCTTATCTCCAAAGGTTTTCCAGGTACAATATTGTTCTGCTTGCTTTAGTCTTTTTTATAGGTTCAGAAAGATATAATGAAGTGTGTCTGAAAACACTTTATTTACATTCTGGAGTGGGATTTTTTTGAGTTGGACTGAAATGGCTTATTCTGCAAACAGTAGTTCATGTTGCTAGCAGGACTCTTGGTTCTTTCTTTAGCATAAGATTCGATATGAGTTCTCAACTACAATGACTTCATAACTTTAGAATAAATACATTTATAAAAAATACTATCTAGGATATCCTTTGAAGTAGTGTAAATCAACGTTGGTGTTAGTCCTTTCGGGCCAGGGACCGTGTAACCACACCCTTACAATCCAAAGCAATATAAGTACTTGGAAGTTCCTCAATGAGATTCAAAGTTTCCTTGGACTTCCTCAGGGGCGGATCCAGACACGTGCTTCAGGGAGGGCGATCCTGTATTAAATTTACCAAAACATAGTTTTAAACCCATATTTCTTGGACTATTACATTAAAAATTGTCGTTATGTGGTTTAAATCCATAGAAGTGTCCTTCTTCTAGGCTCTTGAAGTTAAGATTACCTCGTTTTAAAATTAAATTTGCTAATTGTGAGGCTCTCGGTGGGAGCGATCGCCCCCATTGCCCCCCCCCCCCGTGGATCCGCCCATGGACTTCCATCGTCTGGAAATAGTTGATCTGATAACGTTTCAATAGCGTTGGATTTGCTATCCTCTTCACAGAAAAAATTATAGACATTTGATCAAACCTTGATATTGTTACGCATTTTTTTATGCTGAAACTGAAACCGAGAGATAAAATAAGGCTGTGCACCCCCTAATAAGGGTGAAACTGAGATTCGAATTCAAGTTCAGTTTCTGGAACTTAATGAATTGAGTTAAAATTGATTTTTGATAAATGCTAACGACTATTCGATACATTTGAAATGCACCTTCATTTGGGGGTGAAAACTACCCCATATTTTGGAAAATTAATAAAAAATTGTATTAATTTCTAAAAAGACATTTAATGTATCAGTTAGAGAAAATAAGAGGAAAGCATTAAGTATAAAAACAGCTGTATATTTTGCATGCTTAAGCTTATTTGGTAGACATTGAAGCAACATCGTTATTACATACCACTCCAAAATACGGATGAAAACTACCCCATGCAATTCAAGCTGTCGTGACAGCACTTTTAAGCAGTGCGAGCGCGGGTTATACCAAATTTTAGTTATGATTTTATTGTGATTATTTTTCATCAGTTTTATGTTATTTTTTTCAGTTATATTGTTAAGTTTATTTTATTGTGTTATGATTAGACCTGTGACAGCTACTACTGGTATGATAAGTGAGTTTTATTGCTTACACGATTTAGTAATAAGCACATACAACAGAAATAATCATATAAATTCGGTTGTGTATTAAACAATGATTAAAATAAAGAATTTTACTTACGACTCCAGCTTTTGCGGTAAAACTTTCTTGTAAGAAATTCGTATAAACTGGTCCAGGGCATAATAAAGTCACATCTAACTTTTCTCTGGATTTTTCGATACGCAAGGAGTGGAAATAACCCTAAAAATTCAAAAAATGATTACAATATATATTAACAATATTGAATAGATCACAGATGAAATAGATGGGATCAGAAAATTGACTGAATAATAGGTTCTGTCTAGCAAAGTGTTGGAAGCATATTGCCAACATTAACTCGCCAGTCAAATTGGTTGGTAACATATGAGTTACATACACTCTTCGAGGTGTCATCCTTTTTTACGCAAGACAATATATATTGTTTCTGGTCGGGAACCTTCATCAGTTGCGCGTCTCACAATAGAATGTCCCCTCGCGTCTACAAATATGAGTTACAGTTGGCAACATATTTCTGCTGGAATGATATCGACAGCGACGCCCAATTGACAGATACGTGACGTTATATTCATATACTTATAACTAAAATATTGGTTATTTTATATCGCTTGAATCTTATGTAATAAATATGGAGATTTGTTATATTTGAATCATAAAAATATTTATACCTGATGCAAAAGAACTGATTTTTTAAATTATTTTAATAAACAATGACGACAAAAAGGGGTATTACAGAAAATACGATTGATAGTAAAAACGATTTCGAATCCATACTAGAAGCAGATAAAGAAATATCGAAAATAACTAAAGGGTATATAAGGCCGCTGACAGACAGAAAAATAAAAGTATAGTAGATAGCATCGAATGAATCATTGTTGTTGATGTAAATAAGTCGAATGTATTGTGATTTGTTTTGGTGCTAATAAAGATGTTTATATTGACTGTAAAAATTTGTAAGTGAACCCAAAGAAAATTTATAATAATCAAAAATATTTCTTTTGACACAAAAAGGAATAGTTTGTCATTAAATTAATAATCATATAGAAGGTAATTATTGTTTTTTGTTTCCAACTAAATTTATATGAAACTTGTTTCAAAACCCTGTTAAAATAAAATAACATTGTACCAAGATGCTAGTTATTATTCATTGTTTTATGAATCGTTCTCCAAAGTAATTAAAGATTCGCCCACATTAAAAAAGTGACCTAGAACGTGCTGCTTAATCTATTACAGATTTAAATTAGCAATAAAATTAATTAAAAATTCTTACATGTATTGAGAATTTAGCCGCTGAATACGATCCCGAATACGGAACAGGCATAACTCCTGCTAGACTAGAAACTACAGCGATATGTCCACGACCAACTTTTCTGAAATACTCAATGGCTACTCGACTCAGATTAACGACGGCAAATACGTTGAGATCAAACATCTGTTTATCGACTTCCAGTTCAATTTCCTCCCATAGCGCTCGCTGACTTCGCCCAGCGTTGTTCACCAAAATGTCGATTTGTCCGAAATGGTTTAAAGCTCGTTCGAAATGGGCTCTGTGTAACTGGAAGTCTAATACGTCCATAGGGAGCACGAGGACATCATTTTCTGACAGTTGTCCTTCCGATATTCCTAAAAATAAATATTTCATTTAGAATAATATATACTCTATAGCAAAGAGATACTTTAGTCACAGCCAAAAATTAGAGGGATACACCGTCTTTAAAATTATTTTGAATACCTATTTTTCCCCTACTTTAAGAGATTCATCAATTTGGCTTGCACTATTTTGGGAGGGGTCATGACATCTATAACTCCCTGTCGAACCGTCATTGCAGGAAACATGAGAATGTATCATAAAACAACTGAAAACAATCCTAACAATTTGACCATACAATGTATGGCAGGCACGTATACTCCCTCTAAGTCACGGACAACGTGCCTTTAGGGGAAAATTGACTAAACCCCAGATATACTAGATATCAAAATGATTTAGCTCTGTTGAAGCCCTCGACATTTTCTCAGGTCCATGGTTTCCCATGAATTTTCGGATCGTCCCGGTTGCTCCTAACATGACGGCTTTTTGCATTAGTTGGTAAAGATGTTCGTCCAGACCGAGACAAACATCTGCATCTGTTAATTTTGGTTGACGCCATTTATATGTCTTCCATTGAGCGACTTCTTTTTCCAATTGAGGAATTTTAGATCAGTTTACTGGTGGTGTAACTGGACTTGTTGATTTGTCAGTCGCAGTAGTGTTGAGTCATCTGGCTTATGACGCTTTATAGATCAGAAAATTCTGCAAGTTTCTGGAAACGACTACGCAAATTTGAAATATGTTGATCTACTAGCTTGCTTATATCTGCCAATCATCTTCCTCATTCATACTCTGGTAAAGTTGTACGTTCGACAGAGCTCTTTGGACGGTGATTTTGAGTTTTTTTTAGTAGAGCTCGAGTCGGATACTTTTTGAACACCCTATATAAAATGGAAAATCTATTTGTGTTTGTTAAAAAAGTTAAAATGTCAAAAACGTCAAACAGTCAAAGCCCCGAAAAGTTAAAAAAGAGTCCAAAAGGTCAAAAACAGAAAAAATAAAAAATGTCAAAAATGTAAATAATGTTCAAAATGAATTCAAAATTTAAACATATATTTGAAAAACATTAGCACAGAAAAATATCCACAAACAGACAGATTCACCTTTGTGGAGGTTAGGAGTTTCTGACTTACCTATACAAATATTTTTAACTCTTTCTAGTTCTTCCTTTCTTCTCGCTGCTAACACAAGTTTTACACCATGTTTAGCTAACGCATACGCAGTGTGTTCTCCAATACCACTTGAGGCTCCAGTTATGAACACAACTTTTCCTTTCAAGCATTCTGAAACAAAATAACTTAATTGAAACGACACTGAAAGACTGTAGGTTATTTTGTAAAGTAAAAAAATGAGGTAAATGATTTTACCCTACAAAATATTTAGCATTTCAAGTTGTTGCATTAATTCGTTTTTATTTAAGCAACAATGAATCTTGAAAGAAGATTTCTTATTTGAAATCTAAATCATCTGATGCAATCTTTAATTAAAAAAATATTTTTTGTCAAAAAGCATACTAAATTGATATTTTAAATTGAGATGATTTTACAATTGAAAACCTTTTCTGTTATTGAAGAGTGATAGAGGCAATCATCAGGATCCCCTGTATATGGTGGTGACAAATAAATCGTAAACATCTTTCCTCCCTATACTGCCTTTTCTGCCTTCTCTTTTTCTCTCTTCCATTCGTAAAATTAATTTTACTTTTAGAACTAAAATTTTATTTTAACAAACGATTTGGCCCATTCTGTATTCAGAGTGTCCAGCGAATAGCACGACAAACAAAAGGGGAGGATAGAGAAGAACGAACTAGACAAAAAATATACACCAGTAAAAATGTCAAAATTTTAAGATATTGATTTTTATCTTTCTAAAAAATCGTCTTATTTGATAATTTTTTGTTGTGGTTTTGTTGCATAGACACACATCTTCTTACTTTTAAAATTTTAAATCACTCTGTATACATATATTTTTATCTCGCCCCATGTCAAGTATTCTACTTATGCAACTGCTCATGGTCTACCCTATATAACTAAATTTTTCACATTTTTGAACCACTCTACAACTATAATTTTATTCGACCATTAATTTCAACCACCATATGGAACTGCTTGTAAAAAAATTAAACCCATCTCTATAGGTATATTATACCCCGCCCTATAAGTAAAATATACTAATTGCTTAGGCTTATATAACAAATAACTTTACTACATATGCTTATTGAATTCTTAACATTTTTTTATCCTCCTCTGTATAACTATAGTTGTATACGCAACTATTTATGTACTACCCCGTATCTAAGTTATTTTTAAGATTTTTTGATCCCTTCTGTATAACTCTAATACTCCTTCGGGCATTTCAACCGACTACATGGCTTACTGCTAGAATTTCGATGCACACAGGCGCGCGCCTACACATACACACCTATAACCATATACCATATACAAAAGATCTCCGGCATAACAATTTTTCGTTTCGAAAACTGACTCCAAATGAATCTAAATAAAAACCCTGTACGATATACTTTCATGGCATGTCGCTATTTAAGCTAGACCACTTCGGGATCCCTTTTGACAGAATCCAGTTGAAACGATCCTAATTCCTTGAGCCGATTTAGAATAATGGCTAAACACACATATTACGTAACCCTGTATTTTATAACGGAATTGTGTATTTGTAGAATGTTGTTGAAAACCACACGGCAATAATTTACCACAATTGGTACTTAACAATAGTTGAATTTAAATATAGTTGACACATTATTCATAATTCACAGTTAATGACCTAATTATACGACTAGTTGTTGATACCAAAAAATTAATTGTTCAGACATTTTTGTCAATGAAACTCATTTATTAGTGTGGCGTTGGGGTATGTTTTAAAGTTACATTGGTATCGCCGTTGACACTTTAAATTGAATTGCGATTTTTTATTTTTTGATAAACAATTTTTTACATTTTAAAACTTTACTTTCTATATTACTGCTCAATAGTTTTTATTATCTTTTTTTTTAACAGAGCATTTTTTAACTTTACAATAATTAAATGAATCAAATGTCAACTGACACTTATTCCGAGGGATCAATTTAAGAAATTTTTTTGAAAAAGAGGGATTAAATGCAGTTGAATATAGAGAGAAGTAAATTCATGATATAGGAACGCTCACAAATAGATTAGCATAATGTGGTACAAAAGTTGGAATTCTGTATAAGGAATGAACAAATTGAAGTAATTAGTGAATTTAAAAAACTTTGCGTTAGGTCTTTGTAAAAAATTATGTCACTATGGCCAAAATAATTGGTGTATAATTGCATAATAAAAACACATTTTAATTACTGTATGTCTTTGTGAATATCAAGTTCTACAAAGCGTACCTACTCGTATATAAAGGTTGCAAATATTCCAAAACAAATGAAGGAGAAATGGTACTAGGATCTGGGATGTAACAGGTATACTTCAATTGAAAGAATGCCACACAGATTATAATCTCCAGGAACGAATTTTTTCCTGCAACAGATAAGTATCTAAAATAAAAAAATTGGAGAACAAAGTGCAGTAAGGCAATTTCGTAAAATTACCCGGATTAGTGGCTGTCCGTACAGAAATTCTTCCTCACAGTTATTCCGAGAGAAACAGATATCTTAAAATGATCAACTAGTATTCCTGTATATAAATAGTGTATTGTATATTGCCTTACTCCACTTTGTACTCTAAATACGATTTTAAATACTTATCTGTTACAGGAAAAAAAAATTGAGGTGAGAAAACCCCAATGAACAGGCAAAATAGTTTATAAAGTCATCAATTTTAAAATGCCTCCACCCTTATACCATAAATTAATCTTTAGAAATACCCTCCATCCGCTTAATTTACGCTAAAACAGACTTCTTCACATCCCGCGTCACAATACTGCCTTATTCAAGAGATTATTTTCTTACTTAGGTTTAAGGTACTTTAACAAACTCCTAATAAGTAAGCCATTCACATCAATACTAGCATTTAAAAGTTGGCTTAGAAAGTTGTTGCTGTCTGGTACTTATTGTTTGTAAAGCCTTTGTTCTCTGTAGACTGTTAGTATCATGTAACTCCTAAACATTTGTATTTTAAGTGGTGCCCTGTATTATATTTATGTAATTTACCTGTATGGCTAGGTTAAGTGTAAGCTAAACTTCGCCTACCTTGTAGGATCAATAAAGACGTTTATTATTAAAGAGACTATTTTCTGGTTTTGCTCTAAAAACTGTTAGCTATAGGTTGCAGTGAAATAGTTTCTTTCTTATTTTAGTACACACTTTTTAAATATCAAAACATCTCCAGATAATCAACATAGCTGTTGTAATATAGTTTAATCTAATGCATTTAAAAAAAGTGTCCGTTATAATGCATTCAATTAGGGTGACGCTGATGTATCAGGTGATTTTGGAAAATTGTTAGATTATTTCAGAAAATGGGAATGTTTAAAAAAAATGTAGAATTTCCAAAACTCAGTTTGATGCAGAAAATTTGTCTTAATTATATCCAGGCTTGAATAAATAGAGATTTTCAACAGGAGTTAATCATTACCCAAGCCATTATATTATTTTGGTAGATATTTTTTAAATATAAAAACATCTAAAATTTTTTATTCAAAATAGCTGTTGTAATATAGTTTAATCTAATGTATATTAAAAAAGGGCCCGTTAAAATGCATTCAATTAAGGTGGCGCTGATGATGCAAGATGGATGTAGGGAACAAAATAGTGTTTACAAACGCTTAGTTGAAAAAAAGACAAAACCGGTTAAATTTAGCAATTCATATCGTACCCTCTTTATATACCAGCGCCATTCTGGTCACTTCTTGAACTCCATTTATTTATTTATTTACTCTCTTTACAAACACCAAAAAGGTAATTACATGTAAAGGGTTAAACAACACTAATGTATTTGACAATATCACAAATATGCCAATATCATAAAGGGTGATGCAGCAATAATATTCGCCTAAGCTCAGTAAATTTGATGTTATGATATAGGTCAGGAACTATGTTCATGGACAACATACGATTGAAGACACTGAGTATATAAGTGAAGGACGAAGGGCTTCCGTTGTTAATGTACAAGAGATTAGATGAGAGTAATCTCAAGCTAATTTTGGGGACCCTAAACTTAAGACTATTGATCAAGCCACAATCGGAATATTTTATGTTAATTATTTTATTTTTTATTAGTATATAAAGATAACAGCATGGGTCTTTCTCCTCGTACAGATGGAAGGTTGCCAACATTGATCTATAAGATACTATCAAGGGATATATGACATTCCTTTTGATATATAGGTAGTGCAGAAAACGTTTTTGAACTTTTTCAGTTTCATTGCTGTGGGTCTAACAATTTGGTAACCAAATGTTGGAGGCATACTCAAGATGAGGCCTCACCATAGATGTATAAAGTGTTATGGTTGTTTTTACACTCAAATCTTGGCTATTACGTAAGTACCTTTGTTTGCTTTGTCACCTTTGTTTGCAAGTATGAAATTACATATAATGTTTTCAAATATTTTAGAGAGGCTATTTAATAAGCTGATAGGTCGAAAGTCATGGACACGATTTTAATTTAATCCTTATATAAGTTTGTCATCATCTCTCTATCCCCCATAAACTTTTTTGTGGCGGATGTCAAGTCTCTAATTTAAAATATCGCAAACAGAAAATTGGAATCTTTAATAGAGGGAAAAGCAAATTTTGTGCTGGTATTGTATTGAATGCAGTTAATTTTTATAATTTATTGATTTTCTATAAACGAGACTTAATATATAAAAATAATAATAATACGCTTTATTATCCAACACGAGAATACTAATTTCAAAGTAATTACAGAAAATAATTTCTTACCATTAAATTTGAACATATTAATAGAAATTATTAATTTAATTAATATATATTTAATAGTGTAAATAGTTACAATTTAATGCTTAATGTATATTTACTACTGTGATGGCTAATAACTGATGAGATACATCGGTACAAATAGCAAACAATTTTATAAGATATAGCAATAATCTGGTAAACATATTCATCTCAATTAGGTATATAAACAAAGAGTTTTGTACCCTAACACCAAACTTTTATTTTTTTCACATCTAAGATGTCATCATCTGGTGTAAACCAAAGCCAGTTATTGAAACGTGCGTAGAGTGAAAAAAAAGTTCCACAGACTTTCCAGTCAAGCAGGTAGACAAAAACAGGTTAATTTACATAGACGATCAATGGGACCACTCGGTGGAGATTAAACACACAGTTAAAAAAGCAACGTCAGCTTTCTTTATATTGTTCACGATATTCAGGAGTCATAATCTTAACTTAAAAATTAAAATACGCTTACTGAGAAGTGACGTGTTCTCAATTCTATTGTATAGAGTCGAGTCTTGGACACTATACGAGGCGTCAATGAAAAAACTCGAAGCTTTTGATTAGGTTGGAATCTTCTGGGGGACCATGTTAACAACAAGGAGGTACTACGCAGAGTCGCTAAAGATTGCGAAATCTTTAGTAATGTGAAACAAACATCGATATGGCCTACTACAACTAATTCTACAAGCAATGAAGAGGTCCACCAAGAAGAAGAGTTTCTTGGCTTCAGAACTTAAGTAAATGTTTCTCGTTAAGCACGACAGAACTTTTCAGAACAGCAGTCAATAAAGTCAGGACAGCCATGTTACTAGCTAACATCTCAAAGGGATAAGGGATAGGCACTATAAGAAGAAGGCGATTTAAATAGAAAGCAGAACCTTTGCAATAATTATGATTTGATACTGCAAAATTAAGCTTTTTCAACAGGGTTGGCGCATCAACGCGGTTTTGTAGCAACTTGTATAAGAAACTACTGCTGGTATTAATTCTTCTACGTTCGAGGGATTGAATGCCCGAGCTCATAAATAGGTATGATCAATATCCTATTGTAGATAGATACCATTAGACTTGTATTGAATAAAGACGCATATTCCATAAGACTAATAGAACACCAAGGACTTTGATTTCCTCATATCTAAGTAGTGGAGTATCGTTTAGTTGGTATACAAAAGGGATGGGTTTAATCTTACGAATATATGAGCAGACCTTGCATTTTGACAAGTTAAAGAATACCTGATTCAGTTACAATATGTGTCTAATTTTTTGTTCTTGTTGTTTGTAAAAACTGACAATCATCGACAGAATTTATTGCTAAACTTCACGTCACCTGCGAAAACTAATCTCTTACAGTCCAGAACAAGTATGATATCGTTAATGAATGTAAGAAACAACAATGGTCCTAGGTTAGACCCCTGTGGGTCGCCTGACGTTGCAATAATTGTTTGATTTAAAATCATTGTATGAGACAAAGTGTTCTCTCTACTATAAATACGACGTTAGGAGCGAACCCAGTCGATTGTTAAAACTAAAATTTGGCAGTTTTGATATCAAAATTGAGTGTTCAAATCTATCGAATGCTTCAATGAAAAGTTTGTGTACACCACAGCTGGCCTCGAACTATCATTTCTTCAGCAATGAATTGAGTAATATCAATAAAGTTACAAGGTTACGTGTTGTAGAGTGATTTTGCATAAAGCCGTAGGTAGATAACCTTGCACACAGAAATTTCAAAAACCTTCGCAAAGTTGCTCACATTAGTTATAGATCTATAGTTAGCTATGTCCGCTGCATTTACGTTTTTATGGATAGGGGATATATGAGCCACTTTCCAACAGTTAAGAAAAGTATATGATTCAAGTATTTTGTTGAATATATTTAAAAAAGGTTAGCTAGCACAACAATCTTTAATTAAAAAAACTAGTATTCTGTCATTTTCAGATATCATTTTGTATGGAAGTTTTTTGCAATATAAAAATCTGGTTCTGAACATTCGTATAGGTTGAAGGTATTCTACTTTTATATGCACAAACAATTTGCATCTACTATTTCAGATCTTCAGTTGCTCACAATAGTTATAGATCTATAGTTAGCTATGTCCGCTGCATTTACCTTTTTATGGATAGGGGATACATGAGCCACTTTCCAACAGTTAAGAAAAGTATATGATTCAAGTATTTTATTGAATATAATTAAAAAATGTTAGCTAGCACAACAATCTTTAATTAAAAAACCTAGTATTCTGTCACTTTCAGGTGTCATTTTGTATGGACATATTTTACAATACAAAAATCTGGCAAATCTGCACAAACAATTTGCATCTGCTATTTCAGATGTTCAGCTATTGAAATGTTGTTTTTTTATTAACTGAAAAATTATTTGTTGGTATCGTAATGCACCGATATAGACCAACTGAGAAGAAGACTAACAACTATAAAATATGTATCTTTTTAGCTTTTGGACAACAGTGGAATATACCTTCTGCATAAAACTTAAAATTTTCACATATTTTTGAAAAATTTTCATTTTTTGAGAAAAGCTCAGCATTTTCCAAAATTACATTTACTAGAATTGTAGAAATTTTTATTCTAAATAACTTCATTTTAGAAACACTTTCTCTGCAACTAACAGTAACGAAGTAATAACTCTCAGACATAGAGCACATAGTTTCATTTATTATACATATAGTCTAGAACTCAGTTCTACAAACAGTAGGTCTAGTCCCCATTTCGCATGAACTTTTTGCTAATTCGTTGGGAATAACTGCACACGTCATCGAAACATGGAGTATGAAAAACATCCCTATACAGAAGTAATAATAACACAGTCTATGATTTTAATTAACTTTTGTGTTATTCTATGTAAGTCGTTAAAATTACATTCTCGTTTGTATAATAAAAAAATTAATTAACATTTGAATTTATTAAGTTGAAGTAAATTGGAAACAAGATAATTTTCAACATTATGTATGAAAAAGTAAATATAGGTTCCTATAAATTTGTTTGAAGAAAAAATTTTGCCACATATTTAATTACTAAATGCATTTAATCCTGTTAAAAATATTATAAGAAAATCCTCTTGATTATATACAGGGTTCTTCACACAAGGCATTTTAGGGAAACTAAACATTTTGGTTTTGGGTGTTGTCAAGAATGTCTTTTTTAACTATAGACCAATCAATAGAGCAAAAATTAACTGATAATGTGTAAAAAATACTATCAGGATACCGACTGTGCCATCACATTAACAAAGATTCCTAGCGATATTTTGCTATGTTTTCCACTCGCGACTATGGTTTTTTACTTTGTTATGAACAATTGAAGCAAGAAAATTACGTTTTTTTTCATAACATGTTTATAAAATCAAAAATAATAAACTAATCTCAATGGTGTCAACAGGTGAATTGTAAAGCATGAAAATACCAATGAAATGAGCCCAGGCTCGATCCGATTGGATCATTAGTAACAGAGAAAAACAAAAAAATACTGAAAAATGTAGCAATTTTTTTAAAAAAATTGTATCTTCGTCACTTTGGAAACTATAGAACTGGGCTTGTAGGAACTGATGGTAATTTATATCTATTTTATGTATGCCAAAACCAGGCGGTACCGGTTTATTAGTTTTTGAACAATTGTGATATAAAGTTTTCTGTTCACTATTTTTGCATTGTGCCCCCATGCGTCATAGATAATCAAACTTCAATTTTGAAAAAAGTTGTTGAAAGTAGAGGTGTCATTCTACAAAGCCGCTATTCTCATTTTTCACTAAATGTGTGTGAAATATCTGAAAAATGTTACCAAACATGACAAAAAATGGGCAAGCGTATGAATATATTCAAGGAGTGGGGGAAACACGGTTGTTGAGGGGAAGCGTATATAGTAATATATAGTAGAGGCACATACAAATATCGTTTTAATATTTAAAATCCTCACAAGTAAGAATTTTTTTAATGACCGCTCTTTTTCGATGTTCCGTAAACTCAAAATCCACAAATTTAAGGAAAAAAGTTTCCGAGAAAGCATTTACATATAAATATATTAATAAACAGTTCTCATTTGATATAGTAAAATCGAACAAATCACTCTGTAGGGAAGTTTTTTTAACGATTAAATTATTTCACCATCTGTCAGAGTGACAGTTACTATGGATAATAATTATTGATTGCAGTTCCCCTCAACAACCGTGTTCCCCCCACTACTCGAACACATTCATATGTTCACCAAATTTTGGTCATTTTTGCTAACATTTTTCGTATATTTCACAGACATTTAATGAAACATGAAAATAGAGGCGTTGTAGAATGATACCTCTACTTTCAACATCTCTATTCTAAATTGATATTTGACGATCCATGTCGCATGGAGACACACTGCAAGAATACTGGACTAAAAACTTCAGATCGCAATTATTCAAAAACTAATAAACCGATAGCGCCTGGTTTAGTCACACATAAGGTAGATATCAATTAGTATCAGTTCCCACAAGCCCAGTTCTACAACTTCGATAGTGACGGAGTTATGATAATATAAAGAAAACCGCTAAATTTTTCAGTATTTTTTGTTTTTCCCTGTTACTAAAGATCTTATCGGATCGATCCTGGGCTCATTTCATTGGTATTTCCATGTTTTACAATTCACCTGTTGACACCATTGAGATTAGTTTATTATTTTTCATTTTATAAACATGCAACGAAAAATATTGCAATTTTCTTGTTTCAATTGTTTATAATTAAGTATAGTTGCGAGTGGAAAAGGTAGCAAAATATCACTACAAATCATTCTTAATGTGATGACACAGGCATTATCCTGATAGTATTTTTTGCACGAATTTACTACTACTACTAATTTAATTGTAACTGTCGACTTCTTCTGATTATATCGGCAGTTTGCTGTAACATTCTTATTGTAACTGAAATGGTATATTTTTTATGAGGAATTGGCATAGAACTCAAAAACTTAAGATAAGCTTCATAACCACTTTATATGTCTACGTCGAACAAAATTGACAACACAACCCAAATTATTAAGTTACAATTTCCAAAAAAAAAACAACATATTTAAGAATTTTGAAACACTTACCTTTTTAAGTCCCAAGCACACTGTATTTTTTTTATTTCAACTATTTATTTTTTCACCTTATTTTGACATAATATCGGAAAAGGACCCTAATTTTCAATCGAAAATTCTCACATCAAAATATCTGCTTTTTTAAAAAACTCGGTAGGCTTTTTGTTCATTGAATATTGAAACCGTAAATGTCCTTTCTATTACATTTTGGTTAAAAATGTAACAATTTCACAGATATAACAATATTACACGGAGTTTGAATACTAAAATGCGCCTAAGCCGCTAAATTTAATACCAATAAGTCAAGAACTATGTTCCTTGAACTATCTCCTTTGACATTAAACCATTGCAGATACTGAGCATCTAAGTAAATGACGAATGGCTTGCATTATTAATGCAAAAGAGATTAGATGAAAGCATACTTGAACTAATGCTACTAATCAGAGCAAAATTATATGTGTTATATATCATCAGAACCTGGGCTACCTACTAAAAACAGTACTAAAGAACATAAATTCTATGATACCATTAACAGATATATGTCATTCCTTTTAATAAAGCTATAAGGTAGGAAACGTTTCTGAACGTTTTCAATTTCATTGCTGTGGGTGCAATAATTTGGTGACCAGATGTTGGAGGCATATTCAAAATGCGGTTTTAAAAATAAGTACACGTACAGCCTTGTGCTTGTATGTATCTTACGACCTTTGTTATTACAAATAACAAATTCAAGAACTTTATATGCTTTGATTATCAAGTAGTTCATGAGCGTAGCCAGCTTCTTTAGTGTGAAGCAAAAAAAAAAAAATGTCAAAAGTTGGTACAAAATTGCTTTATCCAAAAAACATATATTGGTATTGATCGGAATAAAAATTATATTATATTTTAATATTAAAATGTTTCTTCAATTGAGTATCTATTGACTTGAACAACAGGGGATCATGCATGAGCTAGTCAGTTAGGGTGGGGCGGTTGTTCCACCGTGGCCACGCCTGTGAGGTAGTTGTAATAATTATTAAATTTAAAGTTGTCTTGAAACATCACGTCCAGACATTTAACCTCCTAACACCTCTTAATGTTACAATTTTCAATATAATAGTCTTTAATGACTACAAAACAACATTTTGGGTATTAACAAACATGTTTTCCTTGAATTTTTGAGCTCTGCTTGAACAGGGTTTCCTGTAAACTCCTGATGTTGATAGCGAGTCATTCTAAACCTTTGGAGAGAATGAGGCAACGTCATTGAATGGGTTAGAAACCCATTTTAATTTGGTGTTTTTAATTACCAGATCTGAACCGTTGTATTTTTAATATAAGGCAAAATAGTGAGTGTTGATTTTTTAGTTCACTGGAGTTCCGTCTTGATTTAAAGGACGTCCATATCTCGTGGGCCGACTCACCATCTTGTAATCTTTTGATTAGGGTGTTGATTGGAATGTTTTTGCCTGGAACCGTGTTAGTGAGTTTCGGCATGGTTTCCTTATAAACTATGAACTCGGTAAATGAAACAATCTCACACATATAAAATATCTTGCAAACAACAGTTTCGAAATGTTCTAAACACTACATACTTTCAGAGAAATGAGTAGCCATGGGAAGTTCTCTCCTTTTACATGGAGTTTTTCGAAGCCAAAACTATCTTCAAACCGTCATCTTGGTTCCATTACTTGATGACATATTTGTGGTTTGGAGCCAAGGTCAAGATTCATTAAAGGATTTCTTTTTTCAACGGTATGCATCCACGCATCCAATCCAAATATATGGAAAACTAGCACCCACGCACACAGCGTTACTTCGAAAAATATTTCAGTCACCATCCTAGTCGAAACATGGACTTAAGACCCCACACAGCATGGTATATTTCCAAAAATTTTTTGCAATATTTCTTGTTTGTTTTGAAACATTTCGAAATATTTCTTGAAATATTTCTACAATATTGCTATGTTCGCGACAAAACCCCATTTTAAATAATTTATGAAATATTGCTGCAATATTTTATATGAAATAGATGATATATTTGTGTAATACTTCATGATATATTTCAAAACATCTTTTGTTGCAGATATGAAAATAGTTTAAATATATTTTAGTAAAATGATCGTATTTACGTGACCACAAAACTTCTGAAATATTTCAATAAAATATATCTGTCATATTTCAAGATATATTTCAAAAGATTTCATGGGCATATGTCTATTTCAGAAAAATTGGACTGAAATATTTCAAAATAGTTCTAAAATATTCACAAATAAATTCGCTTAAAATATTTCATTAATAATTTTTGTAATATTTCCCGTAATATTTCTCTAATATGAAATATTTCGATAGATATTTCAGTGAAATAGTTCTTCTAATATTTCATGCTGTGTGGGACTCTCGTAGACCGAACTCCCAGATTATGCGAACAATGTTATTTAAAAGATGAATACAGTATTTAGAATGCGCATTCCAAGTCGATGGTTATTCGATCAAAAAAAAAAAAACACCACATTAAAACATTTTCCAACAAACTCAACAACTTCAAAACATTCTCGGATCCCTACAATTCCTAGTAACTCCCTACCAAAAACAGAAGGTTAAAGGATACCCTGTTGTCTGTGTCGCAGAACCTACTTTACTTTCAGCAGATCATGTTATACCATATTCAGCATTCCGATGCACTATCAACGTGGTATCAACAACATCCCATTAACATTTTCGCTCAAAGGAAACATCACAATAATTACAATTGAAAACAAGTCTAAAACTCCAGTATACGCCTGCACAGCTGGGGATGTCTGCTGCATTTGCAGACGAAACGTTCGGAAGAAATGTCAATAGACTACATCAAAATAACCCAGAAAACCACAGTATATCTATAATTTGCATAAAAACTCAGCTTACCTGCTGATTTATTCTGATGATGCTACAGAGGAGTGAAACAACTGTCATTAAAATTATTATTTCAAGGAATATTTGTATTAAATTATGTTTGTAAAATAAGATGCTTTCGTTAATTAGACCCAAGAACAACGTACACTTTTTAAAAGGTATATATATATATTGATGACAAAAACAAAAAACAAAGTATAAAGCACGCTAAACAGAATAATATCAATTATATAGCAGACGTAAATATGCGATTACCGGTTATTAAAGTAGGTAATAAAATAAATGCTCATTATAACTGAAAAAAAAAAAAAAAAAGGATAATAAAAATGTTTCATTAAACAAGTTCGTAAAATCATTGCTAACAGCTATATACAAACTACAAACCTTGAAAATTTTCGTGAACAACTCTCAAAAAATGCAATCACCGGAATATATAATTCAAATGCTACTATATTATTAACGAATTTAAAAGATTCCTATCATATTTAAATTGTGATAAGTGTTTACTCAGTTAGCTTGTATAATCATTATTAAAATTTATAAAAAAAAATAAAAATTATTATTACTTACTCGGTGATTTTCCAAATTTCTCATAAAACCAAAGTTCTAAGTCACAGTCACTTATAAACGTTAAAATTGAGAAAATAAGTCCATATAAAAATGTTCCCAGACCAAGTAAAGTGAAAAACATTTTCTACACTTTTAAACTTAACTTTTAAATTGTATGTACCAATAGCAATTGTAAATTGTGACCTCGACAACACAGACCATACAACAGAGAACTCGACTCGACGACCTCACGCTAAGAAAATTGTTTTATTTGACTTTCCTAAAATCATATGCTTATCAGAAATTGCACATAATACGTTGACATCTGTGATATCGTTTATTTTGGGTCTTTACCGAGAGATGGCGCCTTTATAATTTAGTCTTTGTAACCGTAGAGCTTATACCTCAGGAGGTATCATTCAATAATAATAATAATAATAGCTTTATCAAACGAGAACTCCACTCGCAGAAAGTGTTGCGCAGGATCAACAGCCAGCGCTCACTCAAGCGGGACTGATAAGACAGCGCATGAAATGGACTAGCGCCATGAATAAATTTATAATGCGCACGTTTTACAGAGTGACTAACTTTGGCCAGGACAAGACTGGATATAGCCAAATACTGCATCAAGAGTTCTGTCGTGAGTATCCAGAGCTTCAAGTTACCGAACAGAGAGTCGCAAATCAATATCGTGTCATCTTGAGAAATGGCCTTATTTCGCCTGATCAACTGGACGAAATAAAGAGGGAAGTTGAGCGCGAATTATTTGGTCGAAATACAACAGATCCAGAGCCTGAAACACCTTTGGCCCAAAGAGCGGACGAGATTCAAGAACTTCAACAAGAACAGCCAGCCAACGCTGACCTGCTTGAGAAAATCCAAGCAGAAATGGAAAGAGCTCTTATAGAGTATAGTGGAACAGATCCATTGAATAGACTAACTCTTCCCAAACTAAGATCTTCTAAGAAACTGGGTATCGTCTTGCAGGCTATGAACAAATTTATCTTGCCACACTATGTTTTAGGTGTTAATACGTTAGAGTCGCTACACACAATCATCTACTGTGCTGCAATTTCCATCTGCAGAACAATTGGGGTCGCAATAAGACCAAAGCAAAACCCTCCCCAATTTAGACAAACACCTCGAATACCACCTTGGCAAAGAAGGCTAAAAGGGAAAATTAATTCTCTTCGGAAAGATTGGAAGACTGACCGAGTACCAACGAGGGGTCAGGAACAACAGAATAGAAAGACTTGTCAAGACGATCATGGACAATAACCGAATACACTCCCAGTGGGATGGAGAAAACATCACATCTCAGCAGTGTCTGGACAGTCTACGACAAAAGCTTACCGTATACACAAGTCGATTGAGAAGGTACAAAACCAGTAATCAACGGAAACTAGACAACGCACTATTCCGAAAATCAGTAAAAGGGTTTTATAGAAAACTCAACAACATCAATAACAATGAAACCCTTAGTTATCCCAGTAAAACGGCGATCGAGCAGTTCTGGAAAACACAACTTTCCACAACAGTTTCCCATAACTCCAGAGCGAGCTGGATTAATGAGGAGGAGGCTGCATTTCAGAATTGTGATAAGATGCAACACCAACCATTTACAACGGAAGACACGTCCAACAGAATGAAACACCTCCATAACTCGAAAGCACCAGGACCAGATGGTGTGCAGAATTACTGGATAAAGAAACTTTACGCCACCCACGATAAATTAACAGTACTCATTAATGACATAATTATCCATCCACACAAGATGCCTAGTTTCCTTACCCATGGTGCTACATACCTCTTACCAAAGGATAACCTACGTTCACAGGACCCAGCAAAGTACAGACCAATCACTTGCCTCCCAACCTTATACAAACTTATAACGTCGTGCATTAATCATCGCCTTTTCAGACATTGTGAGCTAAACAACATAATTACCGAACAACAAAAGGGATGCGCGAAAAACTCGATGGGGTGCAAAGAACAACTAATAATTGATTCCGTTGTCTGCAATCAAGCCCACGCCAAACGACGAAATCTCTACATGGCATATGTGGACTACAAAAAGGCCTTTGATTCAGTTCCACATGATTGACTCATTCAGGTGCTGAAACTCTATAAAGTAAATAATTGTATTGTTAACTTTTTAGAATATGTCATGACTACCTGGCAAACCAAAATCTTTCTGAATGAAGCCGACTGTTGGATACAAACCGACTCTATCCCAATCAGAAGGGGTATATTCCAGGGAGACTCTCTTAGCCCGCTGTGGTTCTGCCTTGCCATGAACCCACTCTCACACAAACTGAACGCGACTAACTTTGGATTCAGTCTCAAACACAACAACGTACAAACACTAAAGATAAACCATTTGTTATACATGGACAACTTAAAGTTGATGGTAGCTACGAAACAACAGCTGCATGATATGCTTAAAATAGTAGAAGGGTTCTCTAATGACATCCATATGCAATTTGGCTTAGACAAATGCCGAATTATCAATATAGTGAAAGGCAAAATACAGCAGGGGCACTACGAAATGAGAGATGGCACCTCAATTGAATCCATGGAGGAGGGCCATACTTACAAATACCTTGGAATAAAGCAGGCTCAACGAATTGATCACTCCACCATGAAAAAGGACCTATCAACAGAGTTCTATAGAAGGGTAAGACGACTGTTGAAAACTAAGCTTAACAGTAAAAATCTGTTTCAGGCTATTAACACCTACGCGTGCTCAGTACTCAGTTACTTATTCGGAATAGTTAAATGGTCCAAGACTGACATTGAACAACTACAACGAAAAGTTCGAGTTCTACTAACAAAAGCTCAAAATCACCATCCAAAGAGCTCCATCCAACGTACAACGTTGCCACGGTATGAAGGAGGAAGAGGATTGGCAGATATAGGCAAGTTACGTGATCAACAAATTTCCAATTTGCGTAATCATTTCCAGAAACTAGCAGAATTTTCTGATCTACACAGAGTCATATGTCAAGTTGATGACTCAACACCTCTGCGACTGACAGAACAACAAGTTCAAGTATACCACCAGACAACTGATCAGAAACTGCTCAAATGGAAAGAGAAGCCCCTTCATGGAAGACATATAAATGACGTCAACCAAGATTATGTCGACAGTTCAGCGTCGAACTACTGGTTGATCTCTGCTCATATGTTTCCTGAAACGGAAGGCTTTATATTGGCAATCCAAGATCAAGTAATTCCAATTAAGAACTATCTAAAGTACATCGTCAAAGACCCTTCTATCAACAACGACAGATGCAGAAATGGTTTCCAAACATCTGAATCTATCCAGCATATCACAGGAGGTTGCCAAGCGTTCGCTGCAACTGAATACAAAGAACGACACGATGCTGTGGCAAAAATACTGCACCAGGAACTAGCGCTGAATCTCGAGCTATCACAGTCGGTAAGAACATCCTACTATATATACAAACCAGAATCTATTTTAGAAAATAACAACTACAAACTGTACTGGGACCGGACGATATTGACCGATCGGACTGTTGCTCACAATAGACCAGATATAGTTTTGGTAGATAAAGTCTCTAGAAAAACAACCTTAATTGACATATCAATCCCTAACGACAATAATATAAATATTAAGCAGGCTGAAAAAATAGCAAAATACAGGGATTTAGAATTTCAAATACCGAGACAATGGGACATGAACAACACTCGAACAGTACCAATTGTTTTGTCAAGAACAGGAGTAGTCCCAAAACATCTATTAAACAATTTGAAATACCTC
Source organism: Octodonta nipae (assembly GCA_034190945.1). NCBI lineage: Eukaryota > Metazoa > Arthropoda > Insecta > Coleoptera > Chrysomelidae > Octodonta > Octodonta nipae. The sequence continues at coordinate 78,997,881 of CM067223.1, read as the reverse complement.
GGTCTGGACGAACATCTTTACCAACAGATGTAAAAAGCCGTCCTGTTGGGAACAGCCCGGACGGTTAGAAAATTCATGAGGAACTGCAGCCACGACGCCATCCACGGGCCTGATAACCTGGCAAGGGCTCCCACAGAGCTAAACCCTTTTGATATGTAGTATATCTGGGGTTTAGTCAATTTTCCCCTAAAGGCACTCATAGAGTGCCTTAGAGGGAGTGTGATGCCATACATTGTATGGTCAAGTCGGCTTTATTAAATAAATACGTCGTAAATAAGCTAAAATATCGGGAGGAAACGTATAAATGTACCTACGATTTCTTATTTATAAAGGGACTGCAAGTTATAATAAAAAATACCTTGTATTGTTTAAATAAATTAAAAAAAGTTGAAAAATATAGTTTTTACAGAATTCCAATTGTTTATCTTGGTAAGGGAAAAATACCAAATTTTTATCTCGCCCAGTTTTTAATAAAAAAGGTTTAACAACAGTCATTTTGCGATAAAACATCAAATTGTTATATGTAGGTACTCAATACTAATTGGAGGTGTTAATCAGTTGAGGAAAGCGCAACTGCTGAAAGTTCTCGAACAGAAACATACTTACTTCAATGGATTAATCAATCTCGAAAATATGGAGACATTAATTTTAAAGTTCGACAGTTAAACTAATAAACTAATAATCGGTAAGAATTTTATTGTCAAATAAAGAAGTGTAAAATGTTACTATTTTCTTAAAGACAAATAGTTTTTTTTTATTATACAATCTTTTCAATATATGTCATTGAACAGCCTGTTAAATACGTTCTTGGCGTCTTTGAATCCATGGTGCTTAGATTGCGTGAGGTCTATGCATACAATACTCATTAACGTTCTAATACTGGAAAAATTAACTAACAAAAACTCATTGAAAATTCAAAATTGAAAAAAAAATTCTGTATTTGGAATGGAAGTTATTATTAAGAAAAAGTATTTCAACTAAATACCTAATTAACTATGTTTTTAATTAAATTTATATTATCTGATGCAATTCAAGTTACAAGAGATTAGAGATTCGTTTTAATATCAGTCTTGTACAAATGAAACACATACATGGATTCAAAGATGCAAGAGACCCAGTACAATGGAACAAATAGGCGGTATATTCACGGTACTTCCATCGTGTTTAATAGTAAGAACCTTAAGATTGGAAGTTTCTACACTCATACGATAAGAACTAGAAAATTTGTCCCTATCTTGTTCAAGTTTATTGTGAAGATGGTGGAACTCTTCCAAGCTTCACTTTATATCGGATGCATCTAATGTTTTTTGTTTTCCTTAACGATTCAGACAGGAATTCTCCAATAAGAGAATATCCTCTATGTTCTTGTTTGTCGTTTTTGGGCATTATTTAATGCTAAACACTAAATTATGGAAATAATTCAGGGGTCGAAAACAACAAAAAAGGTAAATAAACTGTAGTGGTTTATGAACTATCACTTTCGTGGAGGGTTTGGAAGCATTGTGTTCACCAGAAATGATGGCACAATAGCGAGGGGATTATATGATCCTAACTCGCCCCCTCCTGCCCAACCCATCTCCTCCCGCCCCAGCCTTTTCCGAATCTCCCCAACAACCATCGCATTCCTAGAAAGGGGGGGAGAGGACTAGTCATGGTCACGTAGTCTCCTAATGGTGTACTTTCATTTTTGGTGAACAGAATGCTTCCAAACCCTCCACGAGAATGATGGATCACAACGGAGGGTAGGGCTGTCGACAGTAAGGGAGGGTAGGGCTGTGGACAGAAAGGGAGGGCGCGGGCAGCAGGGGGGACTGGTTAGGATCACATAGTCCTCTCCTTCATTTCTGGTGAACACAATACTTCCAAACCTTCCATGAAATTAATAGTTCATACACCTCTACAATTATTTACCGTTGATTTTTTTGTTTTCCACTCCTGAATGGCCTTATATTTGCATAACTTAGTGTTTGTCATTACAAAAGGGCAAAAAAAACAACGATGGAGAACGGTACCTAAAGCATAGTTTACCCTCCTCCACGTCCAATTTTAAAAATTAAGCAATTTTTGTATTTGGTTTTGTAATTAATTTTGTTTAAATAAAAAAAGGCGTAAAGTTGAAACTGAATAATGGAGTATTTGATACACAAAAAATATACTTGACAGCCTAACATCGGTTTCACTGTTTGACGGTTCGGTTCTTCGGCTGTTCGTCTGCTTTGACGTTCACGGGTGCAGTGGACGTTTAGGATTAATCAAGAGAAGACGAAAACGTTTAAATTTTTGAGGTAAAAAATCTACAGTTTGAAATATTTGACTACTTTTGTATGTTTCTAATTTTATAGAGTTCACCTGTTTCCAGGAATTTTGCTGTTGCAAAATTGGTTTTACGTCCAAACTGTTTAAAAAATACGTGATCTTCCGGAGGTATCACATATTTCAAGGGAAAGGCGATTTTGGACTAAATTTACCCAAACTGAGGGGGAGGTTTCTTTATTGTTTTTAAGACAGCTGCTGTGCTAAGACACTTTATCTGAGGTTTAAACCTCTAGAAGTTACTTTCTTCCAAGCTCTTGGAGTTAAATTCCCTTATTTAGTTTTAAACTCAGTAACTTTGAGGCTTCCTTGACGACATCCGGAAAGACATGTTACTCATCCCCATTTTTCCCAAAATTGAATGCGATAAAATTTTTTGAAACAGAATATTTCATTTATCTTTAGTCGAATTTTTGTAATTAGCCTAGCTTTGCCTCACAATTTTCCTACATTAATTGTTTTTGTGACGATTACGCGCATTGTAGACTTAGAATTTTGTATCTCCAGATTACAATAAATGTATATAAGAAAACACATACTTTATATTAAATTAATTTATTTAAATAGATGAACATGCAAACAACGACATGATTGCAATAAATCACTTAATCTATGTAGTAGGTCTGAAACAAAAAAGAAAGCGAAATCTATTTATTTAACTTACATCGGCCCAATTTCAAAACCTCGTATATGGAGGGTGAATAACCTCGTAAGAGCTGTCTTATTAAGTTTCATTAAATCCATGTAAATTTTTGTCCTTTATAACGACATCTATCGAAAATTCACGAAAACTCAAATCTCATTTGATTACCAACAATCATAACTTTTAAACAACAATTTGCGCTTTAATGGTGTGCATTTGATAGCATCAGGATCAATGGAAGAGTTATGTTTATTTTACTTAATGTTTTAATTTATACTTTAATATTATCACAAAATTTCTAGTAATTACATTAATAAAAAGTTGGAAAGTCTTATTTTGATTTTATTTCATTAACATTAAGATTGAAAATAGGTGTTTTTAATTTTTTTTGTTAGATCAGTAGGATACTATGGCATTACCCACAAAATAATGAGATTCATTCTTGCACATAATTTTCCCTAGCATCGAGCGATAATTATGTCGAGATTTAATATCAATATTTTAGTACCAGCAGAAAAATTCGATGACAAAATAATGACAATTCATCATCTAGTGAAAATGAAGAAAAAAAAAACAATAGCTACAGCTATTATAGAAATTCTGAAGAATTAATTCTCAGTAATAAAGAATGTCGCCAGAAGAAATAGAAATAAGCATAGACTCAGTGTAATGTAATAAAAAAGATGCTAAATTGGGAATTCATCAAGCCTAAAGGAACAAGACAGCTTACAGTTGCTTGCTTTTGTATATATAATCGAAATAATTTAAAGCTAAATGTGACCTAATCAGAGGCAAAGACAAGGTATCGTTATGTCTTAGCCAGAAAAGAGAGTGTATCTAAACATTTGGAGACATGAATTTAGATTCAAGAATGCTGAATAAAATATATGTGTTAAATATAATGTAAAAAATACTAAGGAAAATTTTTAACGGAGAACATACAAAGTGTATTGATGTGCCCTATTTTAAAAAACAAAGTTCATTATTCAGTGATATCTGTTACTATTAAAATTGAAACTCCGATGTAAAGTTACATGCTTTTACTACATAGTTTGGGACTGAAAATAATAGTGCATAACTATTTGGAAGGTCATACTCTTCTTCTTCTTTGAAGGTTAGCCTTTCGTGCCTGTAGCTTTCAAGGCTGATTGTGACCTTGGTCTGCACGACCTTATTCACCATCCACAATAATATATAATAATTTGCATAAATGCAGATGTATTAACCGGAACGGGACAGCCTTGGACTTCAGGCTTAACAATCACTAACACTATTTGTGTCATAAGTCAACAAAGTGTGACTCCATGCATAGTTATTCAACTATTGCTTTTTACATTTTCTGGCTTGTCATTTATTAATTAAAACAGAGATCGGGGGTCTTAGGTACAATTCTTTTGGACTGTTGGAATGCTAAAGGAATTATAAAGATGAAGAGGAAGTATTGCCCAAAACAAGGGCCCATTAGCCACCCTACGATCCGCCAATGAATGAATAAAGGAATAAATCTTTGAGCAAGTTACCTAAACCAGTGTTTACTCTAAGTTGAATATTATATGTTTATATCTGAAATTTATTAATTATATTTGTTGTTAAGTTGTATGGAATAAGATAACTGACAATAGTTCTTAGTGATTGTGCACAAATGAAGAAATAAAACTTCTCTAAACCTCTTGTGAGGTTTTGATATTAGGCCAACAATTTACTGATAAAACTAGTTGATATAGGAAATAGTACCATTGAATAATGTTTTAATAAAACTGAATAATTTTATTTCAAATTTCGAAACCTCTGTATCTTTATGAAATATAATATAGTTGTCAACTTGTATATATAGATGACAACTGAAAGTGTATAATTCATTTATTTAAAAACAATTTTCAAACGAAGTAACATTTAAAAAAATCTAACATATGTGACATCTTTGTCACATATCTTTCTTCGGAGACGATGATGCAGGTGAGTCTTCATCAGTCCGGCTGCATTCTGCTTCGATGCGGTGACCCTGCACTTTCTTATTCAGAAATTTACCACCAGTGTAGCCAGCTATCGCGCAGCCTATTGCGGCTAATCCTCCGATTTTCAGACCGGCGACCAGTCCAATTGGCCCACCAATCGCGCCACCTAAGAATGCTCCTGTAACTGGATAGGCAACTGCTTTTAATCTAAAAGAAAAAAGCTAAGCTACACCATCTCGGAGATGAAGATGGCGATTAATGAGTATGATGATACATGATATGTGAACAATTTGATGAATCTGGCAGTGACGCAGGAAAATTTGAAAGTACAGTATTTTCTTGAAACATTTATTATCAGAAGAAAAGAATTTGCAGAGTCAGCATTTTTATAAAAGGAGTTTATATGAAAATCACAGGATACACATGACCAATGCTCCATGCTTTACATTAAATGTTAAACAACACTACAAAAATGCAAAAATCTTAGAGAGCAGATAGTCAACTTGTCTTTCAAAAACTTTCCGATTCACTGACAGACTGGTATTGGGAACTGTCAAATGGGAGTTCCAAATACGGACTTATAGTTTTGCGAAAAATTGTATGGATTTCAAACTGAAAAATAATGATAAAATATAAGGGCAATATGTGAGGTAAGCCAGTCATTTTATAAAATGCGGTATAAATAAAGAGCGGTCAGATGTAGTTATTTTGACAGCGTATTGCAAGAAAGTCCTCATCAAAATAATAAAAAGCATCAACAATGGAGTCCCAAAATCTTAGATTGAGAAAAGAACTGAGTTCGATGGGATTCCGGAATCGAATATCTCATTGGCTGAGCAGAGATTAGTTGAAGAACATCTGTTTCACTATTAGTAATCATTGTTTTGAATAGGTATTTTATTTGTTTTGTAAATAAGTGAATTTATTTTGGTCAAACAAAGACATTTAAAGCCACTGTAAAAATTTGTGCAATTGAACCCACAAAGTCTGTAACAATATAGTCTTCCATTCAATGTATTGAAAAAATCTCAAAAAGATAGTACCAAGTTTGTAGCAATATTAAAAAGAAAGAAAAAACATCACAAAAGGGGTAGGGTCCAAAAAGTTAATAGTTTATGACATAATATGTGGACAGCCCTTTATCATCACTGATAAATTGTCAATAAACTACATCCACAAAAAATAATGAAATATCTTATAGTTTGGTCATTGGTATACTCTTAGAAGTAATTAAAAATAAGTTGACAAATTCTCATAATAATTAAACATATTTTTTCAACAGTAGTGTCTACTACTAGATTATATTAGCAAATACACATTTGTTGAACATCAATGGCTTAATGGCAGATGACACAAGTCTGTTGTTAAAATGAAATGCATCTATTTATCTCTCATTATACTTGATATTCAGTCTATTTATCACCCACCAAAAGTTGGAATTAGCAGGTTTGGAATTACTGGAAAATTGGACTTTAGTAGTTATAAACCTAATATAATGAGGCCCTAAAGGTATGTATAGTAAAGAAAGAGATATATTCATCAAAATGTTTCTTCATAAGTATTAACTAATGAGACCATATTCTATCAAAAACTGTCAAAAAAATTGTATGAGGTGAGTTAATTTGGGAAACTTTAAGTATTATGTAAGTTAAACTTAATGATTTTAGAACTCCTACACCCTTGATAAGATGAAAATAAATTTTTCAAAACTTTTTAAGCATTATATTCTACTTTTTTCCCCAGTTCATTTAAAAGTGGTACTAATAATACTTAGTAAAATGCACATTTATTTATTTATTTCTAATAAGATAAAAGAAATTTGAATTCACCATAGTAAAAATAGTTGTATTAACTTAAATAATTAATATTTTACAATTCTGTTTTCTTAGGTAAGATTTTCATTACCTAATACCAACAAATAGACTCTTATAGAAGAACACGGCTTAAGTAAAATATGTCCTTTGTTTATGTTGTTTTGTTATGTAAATAAACCAGGTATGTTACCCAATAAATTATGTGAATTTTGTGTCCAAATTATGTGAATTTTGCGTAATGAGTTAAATAAAATTTCTACTAATTATTCATAGAAGTAAATTATATCAATATTATCAAAATAATTTTTTAAACCTTAAGGGTTCCTTTGGGAAACAATGAAAACTTAAGCATGGAAATTTCGCACTACTGTTTTTGCACCCAAGATAAGAACACAATGAATGCTTTTTTTAACATCTTGTCTTCTAATATTTATTTAGATGAACACAACTATATATAAACTTATTAAATATCTAAATTTGTATTAACTAGATATTAAATCTCTACTTTATGATTTTACAATATATATATATATATATATATATATATATATATATATATATGTTTTAGGTGGTTTCCGAGAATTCATTCACGTAGTTCTTCAGGTCGGTTCGCATAATTCTCGTGGCCTTCTGCTTTCTCGAATATACAGTTTTGAGTAACGAAGCGAAAGCAGAAGGCTACGAGAATTATGCGACCGACCTGAAGAGGGCAGATGTGCCTCTGCCGAAAAGTCGTCATTTTACCATCGATCCCGGCAGGGATCAGTTTCAACTACGGGATGAATTCTGGAAACCACCTAAAACATTTTGCCCGCGAAAACTTAAAAAAACAAATATATATATATATATATATATATATATATATATATATAATATTGTAATGATGTGTAGTTTTGTTAACTATCAATTAAAAACTACTAGTTGTTTGGTCCAATTTTGCGTGACACTTGCTACTATTAATTACTTTATATGATTTTGTTGTCAATATTACCAGACTTTATCCATGCAAATAAAGAAAATGGTACATAAAATGGGAGCAGTGCCTTACACACTCAATCACTGCTTCAAGTTTGTGATAATTCTTCATGATAATAGATATGGGTCAAATTAAACTGTGCCCATATTTGTTGGTACTATAAATAGTACTTTGTAATATTAAGTTACATCAATTCAGCTAATGAACAGTTATTTCTAATAGGATAAAAGCAATTAACTTAAATTATCAATATTATGTAAGCTTGCTTACATAATACACCCTCTTCAGGGTATTTGAAAGGGATTTTTTTTTAAATATTTGAATATATATTAGATGCTTCATTTAGAATGGCATATTGACTTTTTTCTATTGAAAACATCCAATAGTCCCATGTCCAATGCCCGTTACAGAACTGTAGTGGTTTATATACAGTAAACTGGGAAAGAAAATTTGCCAGGTAAAGACTATTTTTGAACCTATCATAATGTATCTGCTAGTCCAAAATAGCATGTTTTCTTTATTGGAATCAATATGGGGTTTTAATGTATCCAGTAATTATGTCAATTCTATATGGACTTAAACTTGTATACTTGAATGTATCTGTTTTTATTGTAATCGATTTAGAATTATGGGCTTTATGTGTATTTCCTAATAACAAAATGTTTTTGATGGCTTTTCCAATCCCAATATACATAGAACTTATTTTTTTACTGGGTATATTCATATTGACAGCAACAAAACTACATTAGCACCTCTACTGGGTGGATAACGTTAACAACGTACCCTATTAAGTAGTAATCTTAAGTTACAAAAATTCATCTAATGCAGTTATTTCTAATAGGATAAAAACCATCTTCAGAAAATGGGATTTTTAAATTTTTTTTGAATATATATATATTAGTTGCTTTTTTTAAAATAGCACATTGCGACTCTTTGAAATTTGATATTTATATGGTAATGAAACAGTGCCTTACTTATATGCTTTCATCAATTCCTTGGTTCCACTTTCTACATTTTGCTGTGCACTATCAACAGATTTTTCTATATGGTCAACATGTTCAGCTTGGGTTCCTACCATCTCATTTAGATTTTGGTACATTTCATGCAAATCGTCTACATCTCTTTGAATATTTTCCACTTTGTTTAAATTGTCTTCCAAATTTTTCAATTTTAAATTATCTATGTTTTCAGTCATCTGAATCTGTGATGCACCATGAAAAGGACTAAAATTTTCCTTCTCAGAATCCTCTTGGGCAGCATTTATGATCACATAAGCTTTTTTCTCCCAGTCTAAAAAGAAAATGTGATAGAAATTTAAAAAAAACAACTACTGTAAATATGATACCCATATATCCATTTATAAGAGTTATAATAATTTTTCTTAACGACAAAGTTCTACTATCAAATTTGTCAAGATCTGCATCTTCGACTTGGGTTCTTAATGTGTCCAGTTCATACATTAAATCTCTAAGTTGTTTAATGGTACGTTTTTTGTCTTTAACTTCTCGTTGGAGCTGTTCTAAATTATTTAAAGAAATCAACTAAAAAGATGTTTATTAGTAAGGAGTTTATAATCGATTCATTGTTTACCTTTTGCATGGAAGCTTTGTACTGATCATACATTTTTTGATGGTGAGGAATAACTTCTTCAGAGAATTTATTTAAAGGTATTTCAACAAGCCTTAAAGGCTGTTTGATGATACTTGGATTTATCACGCTAGCCATTTTATAATGCTTCATAAATTGTTACCAGTTTTTCATTGTATTTGTAAACAAAAACACTGTGAATTTGGTTATTTAACTTTTGATAAGTTTTGTGTTATCTGATGACATTGACTTAATACTTCCTGTTAATTGTCAAATGAGCACTGAACATTGAACTGTTGAAATCATAGAGATACTAATGAGAAGAGAGACATACAGAAACAAAGTTGTTTGCAGAATTTCTCCAGAAGAGGCAGTAGTGTTCTAGGTTTAATAGTTGTGAATTGTAAAGCTTATTGTACTGACTAGTTATTTTTTGGAATTGAACCAAAAAAACTTTTTATTGTAGTTTAAAATTTATAATTAAGTAACTAAATATTGTTTGCCTTAGTACGAATGTAGTGAAAGAAATATTTGTGACTAAATAAACCATATATAATTGTGTGCCACACAGAACTATAGAAACTGTAGTAGTTTGTTTGCAATGTATTTGGAAAGAAAATTTGACAAATTATTTTTTTGAACTTATCGGAATTTAAATATCTCTTAGTTAGCTTTATTCAAATGAATAGGCTTTTAATGTATTCGGTATAGCCCTGTGAAAAAAATCCCATATATTCCAACAAAAAAATGTATAGTTCAAATAAATCAAATACCGACTTTGGTAGGAATATATTTTGAGTCTGTATACTGATCTTTACTAAAATTATACATATGGGTTTACAGCTGTGTGCAGATTAACAAATGCTCAAGAAACATGTAAAAATGATATTAGAGGTAATGTATGAACAACAGTATAAAAATAAGAATAGGTATACAAAACGTATATAGGTATAGAAATCCCTACTAGTAAATATTCAGTTTCTGTTTCTAATATTTTCGAGATTGTATGTATAATCCAAAGATTTCGAATATATTTAAAGTGAACAATTTTGTTTACCCTTTTTTTCAAAATGTTTGTATTTTTGCTAAAAGTATAATCAAGAATTACTAGGGACATCTACCATTAGGCACACTACACTTATAAAATTCCATGTACTAATGGTTGCCGGCGTACCCTATCTTAACTAGAGTATTAAGTTATCAAAATTCCCACTCTTACAAAATTTTCATCCAATTACAGTTTTCTATAAAATTTTTATTTTTGTCTATTATACGTATTTGCTTCCAGTAACACTTTTGTCAAATTTAAGACATTAAGAAGTTGGCTCTAAGTGTAATTGATATTTTTAAGCGAAATAGAAAACCTTAAACTTCTTAATTAATTATGGAAAACCTTAAAAACTTTTTTATTCTGTCTTATGAAATATGAATAAGACTACAATATAACATATACATTCCCACAGGTTACGTTTATATAGAATTCATTACGAGCTACATTATATACCCATTAATTTTAATGAAGAAAACTTGCTATATTTGACTAGTTGATAGATTCCGCTAGGTTCAAATGAGGTCTTTATCTGGCAAGTTTTCTTTCCAAATAGATTTGCATACAAATTATTATAGTTTCTATAGTTCTGTATGGGACTCTATAGGATGTTTTCAACAGGGAATGGTTTTTCCATAACCAGTACATAAGTTTAATGTTTACTATTTGTAACAGCTGTATTAAAAATAGCAGAAAGATATTTTTTCACTTAAAACTTGTATTGGTTTATCTGTGGCTTGACAGCGATAAACACACATTAGGTTGCCATACTGGAATTACTGGAATCTTATATTTTCCTTAATATCGTTTTTCAATTTATCAAAATAGACAATTTCATTTGTCTAATTTTCACTTGTTTTTTTTAAATTTTAATATTGATTTGGTTTTCTAATTTACCGCTCAAATTTAATACTGCACATTGTTGAATTAATTGTATTAAAAATTGGCAACTGTAAATTACTTCAAATTTGGTGTTTTTTTTACGACGATCAGTTTAGAATACAATTTGACTGATTTATTTCTATGACAAGAAATTGTATATTGCACATAATAAGGTGAATTTGTTCCTAGTTCTTTTAGTACTTGGAATAAACTACGTAACATATATATTTTTTGAAGACCCACTGATTTCTCTAAGGCAGTTTATGTTTTTTAACATGGAAATTTCATATATGATTTTTTAAATACAAATGATTCAAGGTCTACCTTGGTCTCATTGGAATTACAGTTAACTTCAAATTTGAAGGAGAAATGTTATCAAAATTAGATTGACATAAACATTTCACCTGTATTAATTTATTTATAGTTATATGTAGCAACATGAAATATTCCAAAAATCAATTAACTTAGAATAGCTGTTTTTAATAACTTGAGTGTTTTGTTTAGATATTATATTTGCGCTGCTTAGTGCCTGCTGCTTTGATTTCGTATCAGATTTAGTCCGTTACTATTGGGAGTTAGGAAGTCTCTTTGTCTAATCTCGATGTTTTGATGTTTGTTGTTATTCAGCAGTATATCGTTATTTAAATAACTGTATCTATTTGTGTTCAGTTTTTTGATTGTACCTATGTTTTTTGGGGGAGTTTGTTCATTTCGGTTAGGGCCTTCCTATTTAATGATATCAAACGCCTTAACAAGAAGCACGTATATGTCGACATTGTAAACTCTTCCTGTCTGTGTTGATATTTGTGTGCTTGTTTCCTTGTAAAGCCGAAATATCGAATTAATAAACAAAATTGAGAATAAAAAACAATAAATAATAATCAACAACGAATAATATTAATACAACATTAAAACATCAACCATAACGTTCAATGCCTAAAAGCGATTATATCCAATTCAAAGAAACTCAAGTCAAAAAGATGCACTTATAAAATTCTTTGTGAATTTTGTAAATTTTACATTGGAGACATCATAGGCTTCTAAATGTTCGAATAAATGAACATAAAATTATATATAACATCGGCAAATAATATGCTTAAAAACTTGGAAACCTATACAATTTCATAATTCAACTATATTACATTAAGAAGAAAACAATCTGGTTTAATTCCATTGTTGCAAACTTAAATTGTGACGTCATCTATTCAAAAAGTTGTCCAAACTATGAATAAAATAATGCGACTACAGTATGCCCCAGAAGATATTCGAAAACACTTTTAGAAATAAAAAGAAACGTTGTACATCAGAAAATGCCCCTCAATGCATAGTTATTGTGTAGCAAATTTCAATAAAATATCTAAAGTGGTTTCACAGAGATATTTTAAAAATAAGATTATTTTTTGAAAACATTTAAGACATACGTTCATGTGAAGTTTGTTTCGTAAAATGAATAAAAGAATAGCCCCTTAAATATTTTCCCTTACTTTTGAAACACCCTGTATTTATATGACTGATAGTTTTGCCATATTAACACTTAGACCCGTGCTTCAACACAAACACTTGCTACTGGGTCCAACCCACAATACTGCTTTTAGCGTTAATAATGTGCTTATTTCATCGAATAATTGTTTTACTTAATCAAATGACAAAAATAGAAGGAATTTTGGCATAGTTTTATGACGTTATAAATTCTGTAACGATATATTTTAAACAAAATCTTCTTTATTTAATATACTACTATAATGATCTACTAAGACAAAATATGACAGGATAGATTATAATTTTTGGTAGAACATAGTTCTGCATTAATAAGCTTAGCATTTGCACAAATTTGTTTTGTATGTTCTCCACAAACTGGGTCTTACATTTTACGTAATAAACCTTAGTTTTCCTGTCTTTCTTCCAGTTACAGCAACGTACTTTTCGTCCATAGATGCTGCTATTACTTCTGGTATTATGTTCCGGATACGGGTTTTGAATTAATATTAGTGAAAAATTCTTACATCAATCACAACGTTTTGATAAAATCAAGATCATAATAAGTATTGTGGCCTTTTGAATACACTCAATATGAGGCCATCTTTGAGTTCGTCTTGACACAGAATTGTGTCAGTGATCAACTACATCGGAAAGGCGTTGTAATCAATTATAGGTATTTTGTCATCAATCATCATGATGCATAGTAGATGCTAAAGAACTATCTTGCCACGTTTGGGTAAAATAGTGTAGCATATTAAATCGTAAAATATATCTCTCTTTTATTTTTCCAAAAGCAAGTCAGGCTGTACCAATAATTCTACCCAATGGAACCTCATAAACCAATTATCCATGACGACATTTCGATTAGAACTCTCCACCAATCTTTTTACCACATCACTTGGAGAGTTGCTGACCTGGTATGGCCCGTCGTTTTGTTTGCAAATTTCGAGATTTGAAGTATAAAAAGTGTTTGAATCGACCGCAAGTATTTTGAGTCCATATTTTGCTGGTTTGCTAGGAAGATATTGCCGGAATGCACACCGACCACGGAAAGCTAATAACATTTCATCTATAGTGACATGTTCTCCATGTTTGTATATTTTTGGACACAAACTCTTCAAAAATTTCTCGAATTGGTGCCAATTTATCAGTTTCTTTTCTTGCATCTCTTGTCCTGATATCATCGAAACGTACATGAGCAAAAATAAATCTGGACATAGCTGAATACCACTTCCTGTCAGACAAATCTTTTGTGTTCAGATTTCCTCTTAATATAAAAAAGAAATCCTAACAATGCTTTTATTTCAGATATTAGTAGGATTACAGTCTTTCTCTCTTTCAAAATTTTCTCGAAGTTTTTCTGTCATATAAATATTTGTAAATTGTACAATTTTCGACTATCATCTGGTAAGAAAAGACTAAATATTTCTGTGTTGTAGAGTTTAGTGCTTCCGAACAGGGCCCAGGAACTTCACGTATAATATTATGACTTATTTTATAATGAAATAACCTCTTTGTAAAATTGTCAAAGGGGTCCGGACGGCGAAGATCAGGTGCAGGCCGACGGATATTGCCTTGGATGTGTGGTTATTTCAAGAAATATTTTGTTCAGCAAATATGCTCGCTTATTTTTTATCTTCAGTCTCAGAACAGTATTTCTTCATTTAAATATTCTTCTAATCTCAAAGGCCGGTTGCTCGCCATATTCTATGAAATAAAGTAACAAAAACAGTAAACAAACATAAATAATAATGAAAAAAACACTCACGTATTTAGTCGCTAAATTTTCTCGTCCTTAGCCCATCTGACAGCTTAGAGGGTAATCTATCGACCTTGTCGAAAGGTACTAAGAACGGCAGCGTCCAAAACTTTTTAAGTATTTCATAGACTGGGTCTGAAAAATGTTAACACTATCTAGTTTATATTTTAAACCCACTTCCAAAAAGGAGGAGGTTATCAATTTGTCGGCATCTTTTTTAGGGTTCCGTATATACAATATACGGATACCCTTATAATATCACTTTGCCACATCACAGCAATTTTCTCCTAAACTACTGGACAGAAGAGGTTGAAATTTGGTATCAATGTATAGTTTGGTGACCCGATCAGGAGTACATATCGAAAAAATACATACATAAGAAAAAAATTTGATTTTAGGGGTACTTCTAGGGGGAAAAACTAAAAAAATCGACCGTTCCCCCCTTGATCTCCGAAACTACTAAGCCTAAAATTTTGAAAAAAATATGAAATATAGGATGTTGCCCGAACTTTACAGGATAAATAAGGAGAAACCATTAATATTAATTTTGGGGGGCAAATTATAGAATTAAATGAAAATTTAAAAATAAAAAAAATTCAAACGCATCATGTAATACATCAAATGAAAGGTCCCATTCTGAGGAACACAAATATATTTTTTTCATATTTAAAAAAATATATTTAACAAGATATTAACGAAAATATACCAAAATTTACCCATTCCCCCCTTATCTCTGAAACAATAAAACGTAAAGTTTTCAAAAAAATTAGAGGTATAGGATCTAACCTGAAATTTACTGGAAAAATAAGGAGAAACCTCTACTTTTAATTTTGGAGGGCAAATTACAGAAATTTTACCTATCCCCCCTTATCTCCGAAACCATAACCTGAAAAATTTGAAAAAAATGGAGGTGTACCCCCTCACCTGAATTTTACTGGAAAAATAAGGAGATACCCCTAATATTCATTTTGGGGGGCAAATTATAGAATTAAATAGAAAATATAAAATTAAAAATGTTTCTAACCCATCATGTTATATATCAAATGAAAGGGCTCATTATGACGAAATCAAATATATTTTTTTTCGTATTTTTAAAATAAATTAATTAAAAGATATTAACAAAAATATAAAAAAAATACCCACTCCCCCCTTATCTCCGAACCCATAAGCTGGAAAATTTTGAAAAAAAATGGAGGTATAGCCTGAATTTTACTGGAAAAATAAGGAGAAACCCCTTATATTCATTTTGGGGGGCAAATTATAGCATTAAATGGAAAATAAAAAAATATAATTGTTTCTAACGGATCATGTAATATATCAAATCACAGGGCTAGTCATGACGAATACAAATGTATTTTTAAAATTTTTTTAAAATGTATATTTCAAAATATATTAAAAAAATATTTTAAAAAAATTACGCATTCCCCCGTTATTCCCCAAATTATAAGACCTATTTTTTTTTGTTTTACAGGAAAAATATGAAGAAATCCCTAATATAAATATTGGGGGCCAAATTATAGAATTAAACGGAAAATAAAAAAAATATTTTTTAACGCATCATGCAATACATCAAATGAAAGGGCTCATTGTGAAGAATACAAATATATATTTTTCATATTTTTAAAAATAATTGTTTACAAGATATTAACATAAAGATATATAAAAATTTTCATTTCTCGCTTTATTTCCGAAACCATACTACCTAAAATTTTTAAAATAATAACTGGGGCTCACTTGAAATGTATAAGAAAAATTATTAGAAAACCCCCATAGTAATTTTAGGGACAAATTATACAATTAAATGGAAAATCAATTTTCAATTGCATCATATAATATATCAGATAATCCTTATGTGAATTACAAATATTTCATATTTTTAAATCATTTGTTTAAAAGATATTAACAAAAATATTAAACATCGACTTAATTCCCATTTTACAAACTACACTATTTAAATTTTGAAAAATGTATTTTTAAATAATTTCAATAACAGATTTAATAATTTATAATTTAGAAGACCTGTTTTGCCCTTTATCTTCCAATCTACAGAGCCTCAAAACTCAGACAGTAGATTATAAAAGGTTTTTCTGAAAGTTTATTAGTAAAATAAAACTCTAATGTTAATTTTTGGGGCCAAATTAGAAAATTAAATACATATGTAATAAACAAGCGAATCCTGAAGCAGATAAAATAAAAAGTCTATGTGTGGAAAATCAAACTGTATATTTTTTATAAATTTAAAACGCTTTCTTTAAAAGATATTAGTGTAAATATAAGAAAATGCACTCATTCCTTGCTTGTCTGAAACTGGAATATTAGAATCTTGAAGGTGGTACGGAACCCTTAGTATGCGAGTCCAACTCGCACTTGACCAAATTATTTTTATGTATGCTCAGTGATTGTTCAAAAACGGCTTAGGCAATTTTGATGAAATGACGATTGAAAAAATAATCAATGAATTATAAGATAAAAACAGAACATATGTCAGAATATAGTAATTGTTTGCACAGGGTTTTCAAACGGTTTTAATATTAAGTCAGTTGAAGTCGGTTCTTTTTTAAATATAAATTATCACTATTCTCTTTGATGTTCAATTTCATAGCCTACTAGCTTCATATTAGAAATTAAGTTATGTTTTAGTTAATGAATATCTTCTTTACGAATAAATATTATACATTATTTTAAAGTTGTTCTTAAAAACTATGAACAAAGTATTCAAATATAAAAGTAAAGTTAATATGGGCTCTGTTCTATTTAAGCTTTTGTAAACCACTGAAATTCAATGAAATAATTCAGAAATGCTATTGATCTATCTCAACAATTTTTACGCGGAATTTCTCATCCCAAAGTGTATTTTATTTGAACAGTGAAAGATTGAATGTAGGGGTGTAAGGAATGTGCGTATTTTCCCACGACCTGATCATAGACACCACACTGATATCTAATAGACGTAAAGATAACAATTGCAAATATCATAAATATTGACATTATTCTAAATACTACACCCTCACTTAATACCTCGGGAAATATTTATTCTTGACATTTTCATTGAGGATATTTGTTCGATGTATTTGCTTGAAACTTTTTACAGGTACTATTACAATGATTCTTTCATTGGGTTAATGGGAAAATAAGACAGCTTGTGAGAAATTTAAATAATTGGACATTTTTGACGTGTCAGTTCGTAAATAGAATAAACTGGTTATTGTAATCGGTTGATAGTGTTTCTGTATGTACAGATTTGAGGTCGCTAAAATTGTTTGGGTACAAGGTTGGGTTATAACAAGGTGTTTTAATATTTCACAGATATTTCGGAAATCGTAGAATTATTGTTTCTCTAAAATTATAGAACCAAGCAATGATTTTTAATAATTGTATAATGTTGGTATATCTTGAGAGAAAAGGTTATTAACCCAAGAATTTTTTTAAGTGGAAGTTCTCGATTCGTCATAAATGTTCGAAAAATTATTATTAATGCACGTCCTCCATCGATGAGATATACACGCATCTATGACCATTTGTCTAGGCCTGTGGTTCTTAATCTTTTTAGGTCCGTTACCCTATATGATCCAACTACCCTAGTTTTTCTGATTTTACCCCTCCTCCCAACGAAGAACTCAAACAATACGTGTTAATACAAATACGTAGACTTTATTACATATAAAAACAATTGCACATAAAAAATTGAAATATTTTTACTCTAAATTACATTTATAAGCTCGGTTTAACTCAATAAATATATCTTAACCAAAAATAAATAACTTAGGAGCGATTTTACAATTGTCAGTTTATTATTATTTGACTGAAAAAGTATTATGCTTTTGAAATTTCAATTTCTAAAACTTAGAAACCATAAAATAAATTTATGATTTTTAGTGTGAAAGTTGGTACTGCCAATTTTTTCATTTTGAAAACTTGAAACGTCCAGCTGTAAAAATATAATGTTAGGAAAATACGATGGAGGCATAAAATAGGTACCTGTTCGAAACATACAAATACAATTTGTATTGAAAGAATGTTTACAAGAGCAGTTTTACTCTCGAATAGGTCACCAAATCACCCTATATTGAAATAATTTTTACAAAAGAACTCTTAAGTAGGTTACCAAATCACCTTGTATGAACACCTTGAAATTACAAAACAGCTATCTTGATTGTCACAAACTCTCAATATACTTTTTAATAATAAATCTTTAGAGCCGTTTTCCAGAACTCAAATATATATATATATATATATATATATAATTATATATGCCTTTTAGGTGGTTTCCGGGAATTCATCCGCGTAGTTGATAACTGATCCCTGCCGGGATCGATAGTAAAATGACGACGTTTCGGCAGAGTCACATCTGCCCTCTTCAGGTCGGTTCGCATAATTCTCGAGCCTTCTGCTTTCGCTTTTAGTAACTAGTAAATTCGAGTAACTAGAAGCGAAAGCAGAAGGCTACGAGAATTATGCGAACAACTTTCGACCTGAAGAGGGCAGATGTGACTCTGCCGAAACGTCGTCATTTTACTATCGATCCCGGCAGGGATCAGTTATCAACTACGCGGATGAATTCCCGGAAACCACCTAAAACATTTAGTGCCCGCGAAAACTTAAAAACAAATATATATATATATATATATATATATATATATATATATATATAAACATATAATAGAAAATTTATTTGTTTTTTCGTGTCTCGTTATTTTGTTTATGAAAACCCCTATGTAAATAGCAGTCGACTGATGGGCTTGATGAATAGCGGATGAAGCACTTTGATTTTTTTATTTAAACACCAAATGGTATTTCTATTTTTCTCAAATGTTGTAGAATTTCCCAATAAAACAATTAAAAGAAATGAATAACTTCATTTTTTTAAATGGCACCTGCCATATATTTTTGGAGATATTGGAGTTTTACTAAAAATAGTATAATTAATTAAATTTGGCTTCAAACTAGTATGCCATGCTCCTGAAATTTATCGCAAAAATAACTTGTCCAAAAAGTCTGTCTATCAAATTTCGTGAATTCAAACTTCATAAATAAAACAACTAAACCTATCATTTTCAATAAACAAAACAATCTCAGTGGTTGAATATTTTTTTCTCATATTGGTAATTTTTGAATACTTCAAAGTAACGTTGTTCAAATATTAAGGTGGTTTTCCCGTAAATTTAATTAATATATTGCAAAATTAATTGATTTAAAGTTATTGGACTACTATGTACTGATAACGTCTATTTCATTATAGTTTAGTTCCACTTCACTACATTGAAGTGTCCTTTTTCTTGAGAACTCAAAAAAAGATTGTGTTTTCATTTAATGTCAACTATCAGAAGTTATTATTCGCGGTTGGTGGTCATTATTTTATTTAATAGACTTGTTAGTTCAATATCATAATGTGGTTTCGAATTTTTATAGAATCTCTTTTAATTACTTCACCACAGTAATAATAGATTCTTTTCATCAAATAAATTATATCTATAGAGCTAGTAAGTGGATAGTAAATTTAATAATATGACTGGGGCAACGCGTAACTACCAAAAATAACATATTTTTAATATATGAAATTTATATATTTTTTTCAGATAGCATGCCTTCACTATACAGGGTGTAACATAATGCAGTGCTGTTCAGTATAAATAAAAAAGTCTTGTTACGAAAAAAAAAAAAAATCAAAGCAACCAAAGTAAGCGCTTACTTATGTATTTAACCATTTATTAACTCAACAGTGCAAAATCCACCACCATTTTTATCAAATGAAGGGATATTTAAAGCAAAAATAATTTATTTTTTCACCAGCGTTATAAAACAAAATTGATGGCAACAATGGGTTAATTTTACTTTCTTTCATTAAGTGTAGACCGTAATAAAAGATTTATTGCGGAAGGTTTGGGTTCACTATTGAGAAAACTAATCTAATATTTATTTATTTATTATAATATTTTAACGTTTTTGGTTTAGCTAAGAGAGTTAGTTTAATTTCAATATAAAGTTGATTAATATTCTGTGGCTGTTTGCAATTGTGAACTTTTTGTTTGGAATGAAATAAAAAACACCTGAATTATATGAAAGTTTGTTATGGCATTGCAAAATATTTTTAAAATTTCCCAATTATATGTTAGTAGTATCGGGTATGATACGTTTTAGGTACCTACACTTTGATATATTTATGGAAATTCCAATAGAGGATAAGTTATTATTATTAAATGCTTCTTAGACAAGGAAATGTAACAATATAATGCTTCAGTAAATCTAACTTGTCATATTGACATTAAGACTAGGTCTAAAGCCCTTGAAATTGGAAAAAGTGAAAAAAATAATAGTAGGATAACACCCATTGGAAAAGGAAGAGAATACAAAAAAAATAAAGGAAAAATAATTTACGGGTGATCTGAGGTAGGGGGAGGAGGGGGTAGGTTATTTAAAGGTATGAAACGGTTTATCTCGATTTCCGGCAAAACTACAAGTCATATGGGAAAAAGTTAAATGGCAAAGGTGTAGGGAATAAAAATATCTACAACTTTTGTGTTTACATTTTTTTCACATAACCTCAATATTTAAGTGACAATTTAAAAAACTTAGTTATTGGTTTTTTATTTTTATCTTTTACAAAAAAATATTTTTACGAAATTTGCTGAAATCTTCCCTTTATATGTCCCAAACACACTGTATTTTTTTATTTAAAACATTTATTTTGACTTAATATTGAAAAATAACCCTAATTTTCAATCGAAAATTCTCATGTCAAAATATCTGCTTTTTTAAAAAAGTTGCTGGGCTTATTTTTCCTTGAAATCTCTACTTTCTGATGGTGTAATAAATATATACTTAATATGGTAAATGTTCTCAGAAAATTAAGTTAATAATGTTAATATTTAATATATCTATGCTTATGCCTGTTTATTGCCTACTTATTGCTATTTATTTTAAAATTATAGTTATATACATGAATGACTTAAGGAAAATTTTATCCCATCAAAAGGTATTTTATAGAGAAGTGAGGAAGGGGCTAGAAGGGTATGGGCCTTACTTTCGTTTCTTTGCATTTTCTCAGTACATTTACTTTAGTAATGTATATTTTTTATACTTTTACACCATCAGAAAGTAGAGATTTCAAGGAACAAAAAAACACCGACTCTTTGAAAAAGCAGATAATTTGACTTGAGAATTTTCGATTGAAAATTAAGGTGCTTTTTCGATATTAAGTGAAAATAAGAGGAAAAACAAATATTTTAATTAAAAAAATACAGTGTGTTTGGGACATAAAAAGGTAACTTTTCGCCAAATTTCGTAATTTTCTTGTAAAATTTAAAAGCAAAAAACTAAAAACTTTTTTTTTTAAATTTTGCACATAAATTTTGAGGTTATGTGAAAAAATTTAAAGACAAAAGTTGTAAATAATTTTATTACCTACATTGCCATTGTCCTACCCGACCTCAGATCGGTTGTAAATTATTTTTCCTTCTTATAGTTGTTGGATTCCCTTCCTTTTTCAATGGGTTGCATCCTACTATTATTTTTTTTGGTTTCAAAAATCATTAACTCTGATCTAGTTGTTTATTTCATTGAATGTCTTATTTTGAAAGAATTTTTTTAAGAATCTATTGAAAAGCAGCAGTGATATCATGTCATAAATGAATACAAAAATACAAAAAACTACATAATGGAATTGATCCTTAACTATACAAGATAGATATGTCTTTGTTAAGAGTTTTTAGCTCAGTACTGTCAAAATGTTTGCGTTGCATAATGTTACATCTGGTATATTTTACAATAATAATATTAAACGCCAAGAATCTTGGACGCAACTGAATTTATTTCAGAATTCAAAGCTAATTTTAACAGCAAAATTATGCAATTGATAGATACTTTTTACAACAATCTACAGTCAAACTGATCAAAAACTAAACTGGTTCCTTTGTCGGTATGCTACATCCCCGTTCACAAATGTCTGTCAACATCGATGTAAATGATGAAGTTTTTGCAGGCTGTACTAATTAATTTAACTCCGACGAATTTAATTACAAGTAAACTGTAACTAAATACACCCAACCAGAAGTTCTGTAATGAATTTGTTCCACTGTACATTCAAATTATTTATTTTCGTTAATCCAAAATAGAGTAATATGCAACACAAGGGGAGAGTACGTTTTCTATTGGACGATACCAACTAAGATTATTTTTATTCTTTATTACCAGTGTCTGTTCGTATAAAACAATAGGCGACTAGAAAAAAATATTGCCCATAACAATGCACAAAATATTTGTATTTTTTCTGATTTTTTTGGCAATAACACCACAATTGCTTGAAAGTCTGTATATTTCAAATGGTCCAAACGTTTCAAAGTCTAAGACCGCTATTATATTGTCAAATCTTTGATCAAATATCTTTGATAAAACATCTTTGTCAAAGATATTTGATAGTGTAATATCTAATCTTTGATAAAATATTTCTTTGACATAGGTATATCCGTCGAGGTAGAATTTTAGGTAGGCCAGTTTTTATCACTTTATCACTCATTACAGCAATTTTCTCCTAAACTACTGGACGGAAAATGTTGAAATTTGGTATCAGTGTATAGTTTGGTCAACCGATCAGGAGCACATGTCGTAACTGAAGAAATTTTGATTTTAGGAGTACTTTTGGAGGGGGGGGGACTGAAAAAATCGACGAAAAAATAGAGATATAGGGCTTCACCTGAGTTTTACCGGAAAATTAAGCAGAAACCTCTGCTATTAATTTTTTGGGGGGGGGGATTAAAAAAAGAGCTCATTATAGCGAAAAGAAATATATTTTTTTCACATCTTTGAAATAAATTGAAATAAATATAAGAAAATGCACCAATTCCTGCTTGTCTGATACTGGAATATTAGAATCTTGAAGGAGCTACGGAACCCTTAGTATGAGAGTCCAGTTGGCATTTGATTAAATTATTTTATGAACCGAGAGAAGACGATTGCCTAGAGCATGGCCTGTCTTCTGTCAACGAGTAATGCCGGCTAAATAACCTACCAAGGTTAAGGCCATTAAAGGAAGGAAGAAGAAGAAGACGAGAGTTGAAAACTCTTTTGCGGTATCATAGGCTACCTCTTTCCATTAAATTTTGTACGGGTAGTTTCACTCCTGGGGGCTTGAAGGGGCAAGTGAATAATCTTATTCAAAAAGTGTAGTTTCATCTATAAATACTGACCTTTTCCGAGACTTTTCATTTACATTAACAATTAAGCAGAAAATGAATTTATTTAAGCATTTAGTGTATATGATTCTGTGTATTGTTTTACACTTTTTTGAGGATTTCTTGTAATAAAAGAACGATTTTCGTCCCAGCATTACTTTTATCTGTGACTTTTGCAGGTAATGGGAAAAAAACATTTCTCACTCAAATTGTAAGAAAGCAACGTTGCAATCCATGAAAAAGTATACACTAAAATATCTTTTATATTGTTTTTTTTATTGATGTTTTAGGTACTTATAATGTCAGCAGCAGGCCAGCTATTCGCATATATCTTAGAATATGGGAAATCGGACGCCCATGGCTAACACCCATTTTCAAAATTGCTTATCTAATGAATTGCCTGAACTGGCACTGGTCTGTGTAAATACCACAGCAAAGCGATTCCATTTGAGATGTAATCAGTAATTAATACTGGCCAAGCTTCCGATGCAGCATTCACACCTTGGTTTGCAGGGTTTTTGTTTTATTACTTTTTGGACCAGTTGCTTGCGAATGACATTTACATTAATGCAATCCTAGATTAGGTTACCGCAATCTACAGAAACAATTATTGCGTCGTTCTGCTGGTTTTCCAATACGGTAATGTAAATGCATTTACTTCGATTACGATTAGAGTTACAGAATAAATAAGGAATTTTTAACGTAATTTCCAAAGTTTTCTTTCAATGCAGGTACCTGCTATTCAATTATCATGAAGCACCTTAATTTGAATTTTGTACATGACTGTTTTTCGAAAACCATCATAAATTGTCAATAATGTTGTAATAAGCTCGCATTTTGCTGTTTTTCCTTCATAATTTTCAATATTGTCTAAAAAAATTAGGAATTAAATTAAATTCAAATAAATATAATAACCGGGTTAACGCATGTTTTTTATTTGTGACGTAACGAACGTAGCTTTGAACTCGTGGAACATTTATTTAATTGCAATGTTCTGTGACAACTATGTCAGTATTGCCATTAATAATATATCTACTACTCTCTTCGAGATGTCATTCCTTTATACGCCAGACAATATATATTATACGAGGGCTGCCTTTTATATTTAGAGAACAAAAACAAATATTAATCATCGAAAATCGCTTTATTGTTTTTCAAAATACCCCCAATGAAGATCTATACAATTTTGAATGCGTTTGAACCAATTGTCGAAGCACTTTTCCACTCTGATTGAGGTATCTCCAAAACATGCATTCTGAACGCAGCAACCGCTTCTTCAGGTGTGAAAAAACGTTGACCTCTCAGTCTGTTTTTTACGTACGGGAATAAACAGAAGTCATTTGGTGACAAGTCAGGACTATACGGCGGATGACTCATCAAATCGATGTTTTGAGTTGTCAAAAATGCAGTTGTTGAGGCGATGTGTCGTGGTGAAGAGTGATCCATCTTCGACGGTTGGTTTTCCTCATTTCTTGGAAGACAACTGGCAAACAAATGGTTGTGTACCACTCAGAATTGACTGTTCTGCGTTGTTCTAGTGGTACGGTTGCGACATGTCCAGTTTTTCCGAAAAAACAGGCGATAATTTGCTTGGAAGTGGAAGTGCGCGAACAACTTTTGTTGGATTCGGCTCACCTTGAAACACCCATACAGTCGATTGCTGTTTACTTTTGGGCTCATATGCGTAAATCCACGATTCATCACCTGTCACTATGTCATAAACGTGTTTTGAAGCACCGCGATCGTATTTTATGAGCTTTTCTTTCGACCGATCGACACGAGCCTTTTTTTGAACAATTGACAAATTGTGTGGGATCCAACGCGAACAATTTTTTTTTGACATTAAAATGTTTATGCAATATTGAATGTATGGTGGTCCCACTAATATGTAAGGTTGACTCAATCTCAAGATTGGTCACATGACGATCTTGCAATATCAGTTCGCGCACGGCATCAATGGTTTCCGGAACAACAACTGTTTTTGGACGACCTTCACGAAATTCGTCTTGGAGTGAACTACGACCTCGATTGAATTCACCATAACATAGTTGTGAAGTAACCTGAAAATTTTATCGTGACATTCTGTCCTAGGAGTTAAGGGAGAACAGCAATTACACGGAACGGCTCCAGATTCGGAACCTCTGTGTGCTAATTCTCTCGAAAATCCTAGAAGTCGGTCTTACATCTCGCGTCTTCAAATTTAACGAAATGTATCAAATACATAAAGAAGTGTTCGAGAGGACATTCAATTGTGGGAAGCGCAACTCATGAAGGTTCCCTGACCCGAAACAATGTATATTATATATAATATATATTGTCTTGCGTACAAAGGAATGACACCTCGAAGAAAGTATTCAAAATCTCTGACAGGTGAAGTAACCTGAAAATTTTATCGTGACATTATAAGCAAAAGTTGTGCATCACCACAATGCAAAGTGTGGATCTCTCGATGGCAATAGAACCCGTACATGGCCACAGAACTTACTGTAGGTCATCTTTCTGTGGTCAGATTATGCAAATTCCGTTTTCTACGCCACGATATATTTCACTGCGTTTTTGCTCACGTGACTGCTATTTAAAATGTAAATTTTTATAGCTTTTATTACAAAACTAATTGGTATTTCTTAGAAAAAATTACATATAATAACCCTAAAACAGTTTTAGGATATTACAGATTCAACAGATTTTTTATATTAATCTTGCAACTGACGAAAAAGTAATTTACAACATTATGATTTAAGGCAGTGGAACAAATAAGGCAATAAATTAATCAATCATGCAGAGCGTTAAAAAGATTTAAAAGTGGGGATGGATTAAGATCTAACTGGTTATTTAATAGTCTGTTTTTTAATTTTACTGGGGTTATTTTCCAAATGTAATATATTTACAACTTGTGTGGAATAACTTCTTTTGTGCTCTCTACCAATTTATACTGCAAAAAAACAAGACATTAATATCAATAAATATATTAAGAATAATAAATCAAGAGTAGATAGTAATTGTAAATCCGGAGGCACGTACCAACTTTACTGGTTGAATCCCTTTATATAGTTAGATCTCAGCTGCAAAACTGTTATAATTTTCGTAATAAATTAATCAATCAGATTGGTCATTAGTGCAAAATTGATACCCAGGCTACCTTACGTGGTACAACATGTCTCAAAATCTACGCTGCAAAACTATCATTAGACAATGTGGTACCAGAATGACATTATGCCCATTCTGTACATGGCGATATACAGGGATGGGGCGCCTTGGTCCAATTTTATGAACACTAAGCTCTCCCGATTAAAACCCATTGTACTTTGATTACTGGGCTTGTATGAAAGATAAGATTTATTCGAAATCCATATTAACAATTGGTGAATAACGTCAAAAAATCTTGGGTTCGGCTGAATACATCAGTTCACGAAGCTGTGCACGAATAGCTTGTTTGTAAGACGATGTCGTGCATCTATTAATGCTGGTGGCAAACAGTTTGAACATTTTTCAGAATTTGTGTTAATAAATATAACAGGATATTTTTTTGTGATAAAACACACGGTTTGGTTTGCGATTTTACCTTATAAGTAGTTTTTCATTAATGTGCGTATATCTTAAAAAATATGATCCGATTTTTAAATTACTTTTCCCTAGTAGTTATAAATTGGTCCACTCCTGGGTTTCGGATTGACGTTGAATTTTAAGACACGTTGTGAATGCAAGTAGTAACAGTAATGATAATGAGAATTGTTTATTTTGAGATTTACGAGGGCTGCCTTTTATATTTCGGGATTATAGAACAAAAACAAATATTAATCATCGAAAATCGCTTTATTGTTGTTCAAAATATTCCCCATGAAAATCTATACACTTTTGCATGAGTTGGAACCAATTGTCGAAGCACTTTTTCCCTGATTGAGGTTTCTCCAAAACATACATTCTAAACGCAGCAACCGCTTCTTCAGGTGTCGAAAAACGTTGACCTCTCAGTTTGTTTTTTACGTACGTGAATAAAAAGAAGTCATTTGGTGACAAGTCAGGACTATATGGCGGATGACTTATCAAATCGATGTTTTGAGTGGTCAAAAATGCAGTTGTTTGAGCCGATGTGTGAGAGCTCGCATTGTCGTGGTGAAGAGTGATCCGTCTTCGGCGGTTGGTTTTCCTCATTTCTTGGAAGACAACTGGCAAACAAATGGTTGTGTACCACTCAGAATTGACTGTTCTGTGTTGTTCTAGTAGTACGGTTGCGATATGTCCAGTTTTTCCGAAAAACAGGCGATCATTTGCTTGGAAGTGCTTCGTGTGTGAACAACTTTTGTTGGATTCGGCTCATCTTGAAACACCCATACAGTAGACTGCTGTTTACTTTCAGGCTCATACGCGTAAATCCACGATTCATCACCTGTCACTATCTCATAAACGTGTTTTGAAGCACCGCGATCGTAAACTTTTTCTTTCGACCAATCGACACGAGCCTTTTTTTGAACGATTGACAAATTGTGTGGGATCCAACGCGAACAAATACATTCAAATGTTTATGCCATATTTAATGTATGCTGGTCTCACTAATGTGTAAGGTTGACTCAATCTCACAATAGGTCACAGACGATCTTGCAATATCGGTTTGCGCACAGCAGAAATGGTTTCCGGAACAACAACTGTTTTGGACGACCTTCACGAAATTCGTCTTGGAGTGAACTACGACCTCAATTGAATTCACCATACCATCGATAAACAGTGGTCCTTGATGGAGTTTTATCGCCAAAAATTAAATTAACTTTATCCATACACTCTTGCTGACTTAATCCACGTCGAAAGATGTAAAAAATAATCGCATGAAAATGTTCTCGATTTAATTCCATTTTTTGGCCGAGATGAATCCTTTAACTTACTGTAAACAACACATAGCGCTCGTATGTCAAAACGTTCTGAGTACGTATAACCTCAAAAATGACAAACTTTACGATAGAGCAGTCAGTTGTCAGATTGCAACACTAGGGTTGTCCAATCCCGAAATATAAAAGGCAGCCCTCGTAAAAGCGAAGAATATTGAAATCTAATTTCTCCAGTCTTCAATTATGTTTAATATTACGTTTAGAATTGATTACTTGTTGTTATATGTGGATCTACATAGTTGCAATAAATTATCATCACCAGCAATTGCTTAAGATCTATTTTTTGTACGCGAAATTCGTATTCTAACATGTGCTGTGTTTTTTGTGCCAATTCACTTAGGTACCAGTTGGCTTAACAGGAAGTTGTGATATATGCCATTTGAAATTCCATTGATATGGTGGGAAAACTGGAGAAACAGTCATGGACCATAACAAGTTAGACCATTAAATATAATAACACCTCTTCAGTTATCTAGCCAGTTCTTTACAGCGACGAGTTTCTAATCCCAGATCTACGACAAAACTGGAGTGGATAGTGGATTTACGTCAAGTCCAGAAAAAGGCGATATAGAAGATCCAGATATTGGTAAGACGTCTGCAGAAGCTCGTAGGATTAGTCTGAACTCTTTCATCTAGTTCCTGGGGCTCGGTTCTTAAAACTATGATAATGGTCTATCACTTTGAATATGACAGTTGAATGTAAGCTGACAAAAATGAGGTTTTATCAATATTCTCGAAGAAGAGAACCAATTTGGTTATCAATAGAACAAACTTTTTCTACGATTATAGGATCGTAAACGAGCAAGTATAATACGTGCTTGGCGAGTTCACCGGGCAACAATAAACGAACAGCGGTTTGAATTTCCCTGCTTGTAAAAGTGGATCGTTTATTATAGTGTGCCTACTATACCAGTCTGGAAGCTTGCTGGAAATATCGGTATCGGGATGTACTTGTTTCAATACTTTGTAAATGTAAATGGCATTGCTTTCCTTCCTCCTGTGTTTCTTCTTTTTGTCAGCCTTTGAAATGTTTTTTTGAGCTTTTCCGGCTTTCCTTGCAGCTTTACAGCTTGTCTTGGGTGACATGACGAATTGCTAACGATGTTTATGATACGAGACTCGAAAAGGAAATTGTTACAATCCAGATTTAAGTATTCGAGTCTTCTACAAAAGAAAACTACAGTTACTTCTTCTTGTTCTCTTGAACAAGACCTGTGGTGTTGGTTCTTCACAGAAGGCAATTTAGCATATTGCATTAATGTTGATTCATTACTGAGTGACTTAGCATATTTCTAATATCATAAGAAATCTGATTAGGTCCATTTTTAATTGCTATTGGGCCTGATATATTTTTTATAGTTATAAGACGAATTTGCTGTGAATCTTTGTAATACTTAGAAACCCTTTTCAAATGATTACATTTAACCCTCTCCTCTCTAGCTATCGCATTATTATACATAAGATTATATGCAAATAAGGAACCACTCGGTATATTCTCATTACTTTCACTAGGCATAAACAAATTAATTTTTTGTTGTCGTTAATAATAATGTCAATAGTATTGAAAACCATTCTAGCGAGCAGGTGAATAAATACCACAAATAACTTATTTCAGTTTCAAGTTTATTGAATGACATTTTGTTTTTTAACACAATCATGCTGTTGTTCGTAGTTATTTCACTTTACGCCAGTATCGTCATTTCCAGCCAGGCGTTTGAAAACTATGAAGGTGAAGATTATTTCGACGTTAACGAAGATTTTACTACAGTCCTACAATGGAGTTACATAAACTTCACTTGGGAATCAAGGGAACAGTACTCAGAAGCAATCCGAAGAAGGAAATACATACCAGAAAACGTTCTACCTAGTGGAATAAAATTTCACCACAATACTCTTTACATCGCATTGCCTAAATTTAGAAGTGGTGTACCAGTTACGTTGACAACTTTACCAGTTGAAACGAGTTTAAGGGATAACAATTTGTTGACTCCATTTCCCAGTTGGAAGGCAAACGATGATTCGACTTGTGACAATTTACAGAGTGTTTTGAATATGGAAATTGACACTAACGGCCATATGTATCTAATCGATGGTGTCAGGATGAACAACAATAATGTCCAGTGTCCATGTAAAATCGTTTTACTGGATCTCAATAAAAATGGTGAGAGAATTCAAAGTTTGGTGTTATCAAATGACCTGTGCCTTCGTGACGGTGGTTTCCTGAACGATATCGTGGTTGATCAGTCTGGAGGAGATTTCGCTTACATCACAGACACTTCCAACATCGATCCTGGGCTAATAATTTTTTCCAGATACCAAAATCGGGCGTGGAAACTGAGAGACCAAACGATGTTTGCACAAAAACCTGTTTCAAACTTTTATGTGGGCGGAGATCTCTTCACTCAACGGATTCCTGTTGATGGATTAGCCTTATCGCCAAGGTCCTCACACAGAACATTGTATTTCTGTTCTTTATTGGGATTTGATATCTTCGGAATAAGAACCAACATTCTGAAGAACGAATTCTTGAGCAGATCAGGCAACTGGAGAGATCACGTGAAGAATTTTGGAAGAAAGCAAAGTCAAACAGACGGGATGATGATGGATAGCGAAGGGAATTTGTTTTACTCTTTGATTCCGCTTTATGGTGTGGCCAGGTGGAACATATTTGAAGGGTTGGACTCTTCTGAAGTGATTTATACGAACAAAAGTACGTTTATTTGGACTGATGGATTTGGTATGAATCAACAAGGTTATATTTACATTATTACTAACTGGGCACATCGGTATTTTGAAACTATGTATACTCTTGAGTTTTCATTAGATATAAAGTTTAGAATACACCGTTTGTATACAGGAACTAGAAGTTACTTGTATAATGATGTAGATATGGGGAATTACTAGCAATTATAGCTAAACAAAAGTTGAAAAGATGTACATAGTATATAATATTTAGTTGTAGACACTGCCACAGGAGTTCTGACACTTTTTATATGGAGGTAAGTACCTAACACCTCTAATGTTCTTAAATGGTTAAATTCTACAATTATTCTGGATGAGTTTCCTATAGTTTCTAATTTTAGTTAGTTTATTTTTTTGCTAATGCTTATTGAATGCGAAATTGGCGTCAAGATATTCCATTACAATTACTACACCACATGCATATGTATATTTACAAAGAGTTCGTTTATTATACACCCACATTTGTAATAATGCAAATATTTATAAAGTAGTACGTTTATTCTAATTAAAATTATTGCAGAATTATAATTGTTTTTACTGTCATTGTTGTAATTAATCTTTAGTATAGAACATTTGTGTAAAATCTGTCAATGAATACATTTATTTTGATCAAAAAATTGACGCGACAAACATAAATAGCAAATTCAAAGAATATTGAAGAATTTTATCATTGCGTCAAGAATATCAAAAGTGTTTGAAAAACCTGATTATTTTGAAAAATTTCGCAGTTATTAAGATAGGGAAGTACGTATATATTTGAAACATTGTTGTTATATTGTTTATCTGTTTCATCTGAATGCATTAGTTAGCTATAAATAATTGGTTATGACTCCTTGGTGAGCGGGCTAACAAACGAGGTTATGTAAACTAAAAATGTATGAGCAGAACTGAAATTATTGCTGACTAGTAACTGGCGAACAAATTTCAAAAATTGAATTGAAATATTTTCATTCTTCAAAGAAAATTGATTGTCTTGCATCAGTTTGTTGAATTGTTACTGGTGATCGAAAATAATTGAATTGAAACTCATATTTTTGATTCGTATTTTGAAGTTTAAATTGTACTTTTGAAAGTGCAAAATAAGGCGTGAAAAGTGCACAATGGCAATATTAAAATTTCTAGTGCCAAAAAATTAAAATAGCTTGGATTAGCTGAAAACAACGAACAAAATTAGCAGCTTATTGACATTTTGTAGTTACTCTTAGAAAGTTTGTTAAATTGAATTGTGGCTGATCTGGATATTAACGTAATTCCGAATGTGACTGATGTTTTTTTACTTTGTACAATTATAAATTGGTTAGGTTATTTTCGGTGTAAGAATTTGGTTTTTATCTAACCTCTCAAAAAAGGCGATGATGCCTTTTTCCAAATTATACGAAACTTTCCGAAATAATTACAGAATTGAACCTCGAAGTAAATCAAAAGTGCTACTTATTTCCGTCAAAACGTGTTCAGAACATCCATGTTACAACAATGATACCTTTATAAAAAGTATTTGTACATATTAGTTGAAAATTATTTTTAAGTTTTCTTGGGAATAACACCACAATTGAATTAAAAAAGCTGGATATTGAAAGAAAATACCAAACGTTTCAAAGTCGATTCTGAGTTCGTTGTGAATGGCTTTAAAATATGTAATGAAAATTACATATTTTTCGACAACGAAGTCAGAATCGACTTTGGAACGTTTGGTATTTTCTTTCAATATACAGCATATTTAATTCAATTGTGGTGTTATTCCCAAGAAAACTTAAAAATAATCAAGAACATGCCACAAATAACATCTAGAAGACAATTAGTTGAAAATCTTGTTATACATTTACTGGATGTTATATTCTAATTTTATAATTTGACTAATGTATTGTTATATGAAATATTTTTTAAATTCAAGTTTGAATAATGATTTGATATTTAGCTCATAAGTCAAAAAAATAATAGAATTATAAGCATAAAATTATTAATTACTAGTGTAGAATTTAGTTTCATATCGTTATCTTGTCAGTTTCAGAATGTATGCTTTATACTTATATAACTCTTTAATAAGAAATAAAATAATTTATATTTAAATAATTTGGTCAAGTGCGAGTTGGACTCGCATACTAACGGTTCCGTACCACCTTTAAGATTTGATACAATGTAGGTGAATCAAAGTAAATATTTGTCTAATATTCCAGTTTAGTAAGACAAGCAGAGAATGAGTGCATGCTCTTATATTTACCCAAATATGTTTTAAACAAAGCATTTTAAATTTTGTAAAAAATATACACTTTAAATTCTCACATATAAACTTTTTATTTTATTTGTTACATGATTCGCTTGATTTTCATAAAAATATGTATTTAATTTTCTAGTTTGGACCCCAAAACTGACATTAGAGTCTAATTTTACTAATAAACTTTCAGTGAAGCGCTATATAATATATTGTCTGAATTTTAGTCTCAGTAGATTGGAAGATAAACGGGTCAAGTTTTAAATAATAAATCATCTTTTAGACAAATTATTTAAAAATACATATAAAAATATTTTTCAAATTTTAGATTGTGTAGTTTGCGAAATAAATAAGAAATAAGTCAATGTTTAATATTGTTTTTAATATCTTTTAAACAAATAATTTAAAAAATATGAAAAAACATATTTGTATCACTCATAATGAGCCCTTTTATATTATATATAACATGACGCGTTTAAATTTTTAAAATTATTTTCCATTTAATTCAATAATTTGACCCCAAAATTAATATTGGGGTTTTCTACTAATTTTTCTTATAAAGTTCAAGTGAGCCGAAGTACCCCTCATTATTTTCACAATTTTAGGTAGTATGGTTTCGGAAAGAAAACGAGAAATGGGAATTTTTAATACATTTCTGTTAATATCTTGCAAACAATTAATTTTATAAATAT
This sequence comes from Octodonta nipae, assembly GCA_034190945.1. NCBI lineage: Eukaryota > Metazoa > Arthropoda > Insecta > Coleoptera > Chrysomelidae > Octodonta > Octodonta nipae. The sequence goes on along the minus strand of CM067223.1, from coordinate 78,963,735 downwards.
GAAAAATATATGTTTGTACTTCTCATAATGACCCATTTGATGTATTGTATAATGCGTTTAAAAAAATATTTATTTTTTTGCTAATATTTTTTTTAATATTTATTTTAAAAATATAAAAAAATGATATATTACACGATTAGAAATAATTTTAATTTTACATTTTCCATTTATTGCTACAATTTGCTCCCAAAATTAATATTAGGAGTTTCTCCTTATTTTTCCAGTAAAGTTCAGGTAAGGGACTATATCCCTAATTTAAATTTTTTATGTCTTATAGTTTCAGAGATAAGGGGAGGGGCAACGGGTAATTTTTTATATTTTTGTTAATATCTTTTAAATAATTTATTTTAAAAATATGAAAAAATATGTTTGTCTTTACCATAATGTGTCCTTTGATTTGAGATATTACATGATGCGTTAGAAACAATTTTAATTTTATATTTTTTATTTAACGCTGTAATTTGACCCCAAAATTAATATTAGGGGGTTCTCCTTATTTTATAGAAAATATATAAAATTCAGGTGAGTTCCTATACTTCTTATTTTTTCAAAATTTTACGGCTTATAGTTACGGAGATAAGGGGGGGATGGGTATTTTTTAAATATTTTTGTTAATATCTTTTAAATAATTTATTTTAAAAATATGAAAAATATATTTGTTTTCGACATAATGAGCCCTTTCATTTGATATATTACATGATGCGTTAGAAACAATTTTAATTTCATATTTTCCATTTAATTCCGTAATTTGGCCCCCAAAAATCTCTTTTTTTTTTCAAAATTTCACGTCTTATATTTTCGTTGATAAGGGAGGGGGGAACGGTCATTTTTTAATTTTTTTCCCCCAGAAGTACCCCTAAAATCAAAATTTCTTCATTTACGATATGTACTCCTGATCGGGTCAGCATATACTCATACCAAATTTCAAACGTTTCCGGCCAGTAGTTTAGGAGAAAATGGCTGTGATGTGAAAGAGCTAGAAATCCGGAATGATATTATAAGGGTATCCGTATCATGTATATACGGACCGACTTCAACTGACTTAAATAAAAACTGATTTAAGGTACAATTTTATTGATTATTTTAGCTTATTCTTAGCTCTCTCCCTCTCTCTCTCATTCTAATTTGTATATTTTTTAATATTATCCAGATATTTTTTAACTTTTCATTTGTTTTATTATTTGGCCCACTTTGTAACTCTAATTCACCCTATATTGCAACCACCCTGTATATGTTTCTATGTATTAGTCACCCAATATAAATTATTTGTCTATCATTTTCTGAATCATCCTGTACAACTATAATTCACTTTACAGGACGATTCTCTCCAACCTATTGACTCTTTCTATTTTTATATTGTTTAAATCACCCTGTATGCCTACCTAAAACGTTATTTCGCCCAATATGCCAAGAATAAGGAATACGTATGTTCCACACTATATAACATTTTAAGATTTTTTTAACCACCCTGTATAAGTGTAATTCCACTCCACTTAATATTTCAATCATCATGTAGATGCAACTGTTTCTAACATTTTTTGAACCCTCTGCCCTATAAGTCGAATATCCTTACTGCATATGCTTATTTAATCTTTTTTTAAATATTTTTATCCCCTCTGTATAACCTTAGTTTTATTTCTCTCTTATTTCAACCACCTTCTATACGCAACTATTTATGTACCACCCAATACAACATCTTTTGAAGCACCATGTATAACTTTAATTCTATTTCACCTTATATTTCAACCATCCAATGTATGGAACTGCTTATGTACTACCCAATATCACATTTATTTGTAAGACTCTTTCGATGCACGCAAGCACCTACCACCGTATACCAAATAGAAAACATCGCTCACCTAAAATATTTGCTTTTCTATACACTAATGGAATATTTTGTGGCATTTCACTCGACAGCAATGAAAATCTTTACAAACACCCTGTACGATATACTTTCTTGTCATATCTTGTATTTAAACTAGATATTTATGATGAAAATTATATACGGAATCAAGCTGGAATATCTCTTTGTAGAATTCAATTTAATATATTCAAATTGGTTGAGCCATTTTACAAAAAACGGTGTAGATTTATTGAAATGTAGTTCCTTAATTACTTATTTTTATCAGTTAAGAAATAACACCACATTCGAAAGAAAAATCTGCATATTCAAGGAAAAACAAAAGTTTTCTATTATTTATTAGGTTAACATAGCGGAATTCACAGAAACATTACTGTTTTAGGTTCAAATTTGCAGTTACTCTCCCTAGCAGGTATTTCAGAAACTTGAAAATAATTGATATTTAGCCGTTTTTTGCCGCAAGCCTCTACGATTGATAGTTTCTCAGATACAGTACCTCGCATTCTTAATAGGCTACCCTGTATATGAACTCACAGTTATCATTTTTTCTCTTAAATTATTTGTTTTACGCTAACAATTTTATCTCGTATGAACGAAATGTGAACAAAACGAAATTGATATTTCTCATCAGTGATTTCTTTATTATACAGAGTGTTCCTAAATTGGAGGTACAAACGAAAAGGGGAGATTCCTTGAATAGTTTTAGGAGGAAAAAGTTCCATAATCATGGGTCCGCAAACGTTTCGTTTTCAAGATACAGAGTGTTAAAGTTTCAATTTTTTTCAAGTTTTTTTCTCATAGTATCTGCACTTCACAAGATATTCAAATGAAATTTGGCATAGATATTACAATTAAGAGTTTACACCTTGTGACATGCCAATTTCGATTGCAAATCTACAGGGTGATATTTTTTCGGGAACACTGACCACTGTTGTCCTTCAGAACTTTTTTTTGGTGAGCCACTGGTACTTTCAAAAAATGTATAGAAAAGCTTTGTTGTTATACCAAACTTTATGTTCTCTTGTAGTTTTGTCGTATCTACTACCGGTTTCGAGAAAAAAATTTTGAATGATTCTCTTGAAATCCTCAGAAAATTCCGAAATCTAGTAGGCTGTGGTGAATGAATAAATTTATTCTTAGTTTTTGACACATCAAATTAAAGTCCTGTGTTTTGAAAATTAAAGATGGTTGCATTTTAATATCAAAACATGCCGAATTTTACGAATTCCGAAATAGCTTTCATGTATGGTCTTGCAAATGGTAATTCAAGAGCAGCTAAGCGTCTTTACATGGAACGCTATCCCAATAGAGTGATGCCTGGTCATCGGATGTTCTCTAATATTCACAGGCGTCTTTCAGAAACTGGATCTTTTTCTGCGAAAATATTAATGCAGGTAGACCACGAAGTGTGAGAACACCACGACTTGAAGAGGCAGTGCTGAACGAAATAGAAGAACATCCAGGAACCAGTACAAGAAAAATTAGTGTTACCTTAAATACAAGCCATCAAGTTGTTTGGCGGATCTTGCGGGATTCTTTGCTGTATCCTTATCACATTCAGAGGGTGCAGGCGCTCTTGCCTCGCGATTGTCATCCAAGAATTATTTTTTGTCAGTGGTACCTCAACAGACTATTGTACAATCCTTATTTTGATTGCCAAATCCTATTCACTGATGAAGCCTGTTTCTCAAGGACTTCAATCATAAATTTTCATAATGAACACATATGGGCTGAGGAGAATCCACATGAAATTGCAGAAGCTTATTTTCAACAGGAATTTTCATTAAATGTGTGGGGTGGTAATATTGGCGATTATTTGATTGGTCCTTTCTTCTTGCCAGGGCGACTTAGTGGTCAATCATACAGACATTTTTTAGAGAATGATTTGCCCTTGATATTGGATGATATACCTCTTATGATGCGACGTGAAATGTGGTTCATGCACGACGGTGCTCCTGCTCATTTTTCACTTTTGGCTAGGGAGTATTTGAACGAAAATTATGTAAACAGGTGGATTGGACGAGGTGGACATCAGCCATGGCCCGCCAGATCCCCAGATTTAAATAGTTTAGATTTCTTTCTATGGGGCCCTCTGAAATCTCTAGTGTACATAACGCCAGTGAATACCGTAGACGAACTGAGAAATCGTATAATAGGCGCGTTTGATACAATTAAGTGTTTGAAAGAGTTCGATCGTCTATGAGAAGAAGAACAGAAGCTTATATAAGGGTTGGGGGAGGACATTTTCAACAATTGCTGTAGTTTAGTTCCTTTGTTGTTATTTAGTTTTTTTATTATGATTAATTTTTGAGTTGTACGTTTCTTGCAGTAATACATTTTTTTGATGATTATACCAGTTTATCGAATCTTTAAGAATCATTGCTAGTTTAATAATTCAAATTTTTTTAAAATCGGTAGTAGATACGACAAAACTACAAGAGAACATAAAGTTTGGTATAACAACAAAGCTTTTCTTTACAATTTTTGAAAGTACCAGTGGCTCACCAAAAAAAAGTTCTGAAGGACAACAGTGGACAGTGTTCCCGAAAAAATATCAGCCTGTAGATTTGCAATCGAAATTGGCATGTCACAAGGTGTAAACTTTAATTGTAATATCTATGCCAAATTTCATTTGAATATCTTGTGAAGTGCAGATACTATGAGAAAAAAACTTGAAAAAAATTGAAACTTTAACACTCTGTATCTTGAAAACGAAACGTTTGCGGACCCATGTTTATGGGACATTTTCTTCCTAAAACTATTCAAGGAATCTCCCCTTTTCGTTTGTACCTCCAATTTAGGAACACCCTGTATAGCCGACGCCTAATCGAAATTCTACCTTAAAAAATCGTGGTTGGATGAATTAATTCATCTAAATGTAGGAGGTAATTTTAAATCCTTCATCTAGGAAAACATTACTCGTTGAGACTCCCGAACTAACATAACAACAGTCTACAAACATAACATCATAATTTTCCAAAATAATTCACTCTGACGACACTAATGAACACCTTCAAAACAGCCAGATATGAAGTTTATCAATTTATGTTCCCCCGTGTCGCGCGTTTTAGTAGTAAGCTACCGTTCCTCGGCATAAATCAATTTTAAATCTCGCAAAATAAAAAATAAAGCAGTAATCCCATTAAAAGTGCAAAAAAGAAAGCACCACCGGCCTGACACCGAGCTTGTATATGCAAAAGCTCGATAAATCAATTGCAATAATAAAGTTAATATTAAACGATATCGGCAATAGTTATAATTCATACGCGGCAGTCTTGAAAATTCTTTAACAGTCGCATAAATCAAACGCACACAGAGATAGTTCCTTTCATTCTTCTCGACTTGGATGAAGAATTATTGCGAGCTGCCGATTCGCAGAAGCGTCCGTCATCTTCGGTCTGGAGCATTTTTGAATAGCCGTTTGCAACGATTCATTAAGATTTATAACATGTTTATTATTTTACGGTTTACAACTACTTCGGGCGGATTAGCTGGAAAAGCGTTTTTGAAGCGGAAGCTTTTTAACGTTAACGAATACATCAGTCAAAAAGCAAGGTTGAAGGCGTTTTGGGACATACAATTCAAGAGCAAAACGTTGTTGTCATCACTTCTGTAGTAGTTCATAGGTGATATCTTACATGATTTGAACAACAAATTCGTATAAGTATTTTGTACAGTATGGAACAGCAAAATGGAATAAATTCGATAATGTATAAAGGAGGACTTGTAGGGAAAAACGTTTGGACACGTCGATTTGTATTTTTAAATACGTATTTTGTCAACAAAAATATATAGGTCATGTGACAGCGGCCAATGCCAACTTTCTTATTTTAAATGCAAGCTCCTGTACATTATTTATTTTTTGGATTCTCCAGAAAATTCTAGACATGAATCTTGTAAAATGTCCTACACTTATTTTCAACTGTTTCGGAAATATTTCAGATTTATTAACATGAAAAAAAAAGAAAATTATATTATTTGACAAATTCGCTATATTAGTCAGCGGTTACAGTGGATGCGAATTCCTACGAAAATTAGTTCGTACGAATTCACACGAACTCGTACGAATTCATCAAAAGTGAACAAATACGTATGCTGAAGTACACGCGGTTATAGTGAATATGACTAATTCGTTAAGGCGTCTCACGAATTCGTACAACTGTTCTGATGCGAACAAAATATTTTGTTTTTTCGTCAGTTAGTCGTACGAATTTAAAGAGAGCATCATGGATATTGAAAAATTAATTGCACTTGTGGAAGAAAGGCGGTCTTTGTGGGATCAAAAGTCTAAACAATACCATAATAGGGAATTAAACAAAAAATTATGGAGGGAAGTAGCAGAGGAAATGAGAGTAACAGGTACGTAATTTTTATTAAATATATATAGTTAAATTTTTACATTTTGAATATATAGTCAATAACAATTTAAAGTAAAGCTATTTATTTCATCAGATATTCATATTTATTTTAATTAACATGATTAAAATATTGTAAAAAATTGTTCCGAATATCGTAAGCTGCATCAGTAGATCTATTAAAACATCGTCGTCCGGCGTTTTTGTTTTGAATTTGTTCAGTTCTAGTGTTTTCCAAAACATATGGATATGGGGTACCTTCTAAATCGATAATTATATTATGTACCTAATAAGCAAATAGTCTTAACAATTAAATCAACTTTGTCAGGATCAATTTCAATTTCGGTTTTTAGAATTCTCCATTTTGCTGTTATGATACCAAAAGTACATTTAACAAGACATCTAGCTCGAGAAAGGCTATGATTAAAAATTTCTTGCTCTGGAGACAAGTGTTGTCCTGAAAAGGTCTTATTAAATAGGTCTTTAAAGGATATGCTGCGTCTCCTACTAAAATATGTGAAACAATAATATCTGTATTGGGTAGGACCTTTGGTGCAGGAATGTTAAAAGTACCTTGTTCGAGATGATGGTACAATGATATATCTGCAAATATTCCACCGTCACTTTGTTTCCCGTAGCTTCCTATATGAATACTTATAAATCTGTAATTAGCGTCTACCAAACCTTGTAACACTATAGAAAAGTACTATTTATAATTAAAATAATAAGATCCTAAATTGGCGGGACATTTGATTCTGATATGTTTGCCGTCAATGGCTCCGATGCAATTAGGAAATTTCCATTTCGTATAAAATTCATGTGCAATTGATAAAAACATTGCTTCAGTTGGAAAAGGCATATGTTTTTCATACAAAGTATCCCATATGGTCTCACAGGTTTTATAAACAGCTTGTCTAATTGTTGTGTGTGACATTCAAAATGAGAAAGCCAAAGATCGAAAAGAAACGCCAGTAGCAAGATACCTGAAAAAAAACATTTTGTTTGGATGAAAAAATAGTCTAAAATGATTAACAATGAAAAGAAATAAAAAGTACCAATAAAATAGAATAAGTTCAACAGTCTTTATTCAATATTTTGTTACAAATGGTGTAGTTCGTAAGAAGTGGAGGGGAGTAAGAGACACTTTTAGAAAAAAGAAGCGGTGGTAGTAATGAGGAAAAAGCCCCCAAATGGCAATTTTTCGAAACCATGCTTTTTATAAAAGACCAGTATATACCCCGAAAAGCAACTGGAAATATTCCAAATATAATACAAGATTATACTTATGAAGAGGCTGAAGAAAACGTACCACCGAAATTAGCAGACACCAGTAATGATGAACAATACACAGAAAGGAACTCAGAAATAGAAAATGCTTCGCCTTCTATTACGAGTACACAGTTCACAAGCAGTAAACGACCTTTAATTGAGACTGTTTCACAAGATACAAGCACTCCACAAAAAAAATTGAAAGTATTAAAGATACCACATTGCACAAATTACTGGCAATTGAAGAAAAACAATTGAGCCATCTACAGAAGGGTTGTCAACAACACCAGCAGCAGCAGGATGATGATTATTATTTCGCCCTAAGCCTCGTTCCTTACTTGAGAGAGCTACCAACACACAGAAAATTATTTATGAGAACAAAATTTCAATACATTCCGCAACAGGAATTTACAGAAACATCCAGTCAGTATGTGCCAATTTCAACACCTTCGCCGGCATATACTTGCACTTCGACGGATTTTTCAAATGAATCAGTCCAACCAATCAATAATTCCAGAAGTAATTATGCATTGAACTAATGTGGAAAATGCACAAAAAAAACCTGAACAAACGGCAACACAATATTTTTCTCAGTTCCAACCTTAATGAATATTTTTTTGTACGATTATAATTTAAACTTGAATAAATCCCTGTTTAGCAAAAGTTATTTTACTTACCGTAATGTTGTAATCAATTTTTCTTGTGGTGAAATGCATTCGCGAAAGTTACAGAATTTTTTAAGTTTACATTCTACAACTTTTAATTTATAATCAAACGTAGATTGCGTCATTCTAATATAACCAAAAAATTTTTGATCATTTTTCCTAAGTTCTTCATAAGATCCTCCAAATTTTCTGTTTCCAGTTCTAGATAAAAAATAGTCGTCTACCCAGCAGCGTTTTCTGTTTTGCAGTAATAGAAATTTTATTAAAGGCGTTTCCAACAAGTAAGATTCTGTAGCTGGATCCATAGCACTTCAACACTATATGCAGCTATACACACTATACTACTTCCTTGCGTCCAATGTAACCACTCTGTTGGTAGGTATTGTTACGAACAAATTTCTTACGAATACGTACGCTTAGGCTGCGGTTACAGTGGATGCGAATTCCTACGAAAATTAGTTCGTACAAATTCATACGAACTCGTACGAATTCATCAAAAGTGAACAAATACGTATGCCGAAGTACACGCGGTTATAGTGAATATGACTAATTCGTTAAGGCGTCTCACGAATTCGTACGACTGTTCTGATGCGAACAAAATATTTTGTTTTTTTGGTCAGTTTTCGTACGAATTCAAAGAGATTGAGCGTGGATGTTGAAAAATTAATTACACTTGTCGAAGAAAGGTGGTATTTATAGGATGAAAAATATAACAGTATTTATGAAGTTTACTTTCTACAGCTTTTAACAAGTAATTGAACGTAGATTATTGTTCTAATACATTAAAAAAATTATTCCAAAGTTCTTCATATGATTTCAATATCCCGTTTCTAGTTGTAGATAAAAAGTTATCAAGTACCCAAAAGCGTTTTTATTTTTTCAGTAAAACAAATTTTATTAAAAGCGTTTCCTATGAGTAAAATTTAGCACTTCAACACAAAATTAAGATCTATATGTACAAAGCTGCACTACTTTGCGCCTCTAATGTAACCACCCTGTTCATACGAATTGTTACGAATAAATTTCTTACGAATACGTACGAATAAATTTTGTACAAATTCGCAACCAGTGTAATCACCAGCTTACACTCAATACTTAATTCCCATTTAGCTCTTGATATTGAGATAGTAAGCAGGAACCATTCCTGGGTTTCTACTTACTAATATGAAAAAAAAAACAGTTTTGTTTATTTTCGTCAAAACTAACAGCCTTATCATCTTGTTGCCTCCATGGCAGTGGTGATCAGTGTTAGTGCTATTGTCGTTTGAATTTCGTTAACTGTACATAATAATATCAGAATAATGGTTCATTTAACAGAAATGTACAAAATAACCGTTCTACAACAATTGGCAAAATAGAAAAGCAGTTTCGCGAGCTTGGTCATGTAAGACAGATAAAAAAACTAGCTGCAAATGCTCTAAGTGATAATACGAAATTGGATATTATGCTTGAGTTTCAACATAACCCATATAATTCTGGTCGAAAAGCAGCCCCACTGTTCAACGTTAGCCACAAATCAATTTTTCGAGTATTAAAGGAAAGTAAAATGCATCCCTAAAAAATGATGCCGACTCAAAAGCTCATGGAAGACGATTTCGATAACTGAACGTATTTCTGTGGTAACTTGAATGGAGATAAATATTTAGAACTGCTCCAAGATAATGTCGTGCCAACTTTGACAAACTTATATCCTTATCCAGTAAACCCACAAGTTCTTGGCAATGCAATATGGTTGCAGCAAGATGACGCACCGCCCCCATTAGAATGGCCAGCACGATCTCCTGATTTGACTCCATTGGACTAGTATTTTTGGGGATATGTGAAAAGTACTGTATACAAAACTAAAACTCTCTACTTAGATGATCTAAAAGACGAATCACGCTTTTGATTAGAACAGTCACGCCTGAAATGTTGAGTAACGTTAGAATAAGTTTCTATACCAGATTAGCACGTTGCCAAGACGTTTGCGGCGAGCATTTTGAACATTTCCTACCTTGAGATTAGTGGTTTTTTGTTTTTTAGCTCTCCCCTCAACTGATTGAATGGTCGAATAATTATTTATGTATATCTAGAAGTTTCAGAGAAATCTAGCTCACAACGACTCCAAATCGGGAGTCGTACTGTGTGTAACGCCGTTTTCCTGTGATTTCTACGATAGAAATTACGATATTAACTTTTCGAGAGTTTTCAGTCTTTCGAATGCCAAACAATATATTGTTTCTAGTACGACTCCCGATTTGAAGTCTCTGTGAGCTAGATTTCCCTGAAACTCCTAAATGTCGGAATTCATTTCGCCATAACATATTAAATTCAGTTATATGTACTATATACATAAATAATTATTCGAGAATTCAATCAGTTGAGGGGAGCGCCACTGATGAAGTCTTGCGTTCAATGGTTTGAAAAATCTCGAAAAGTTACCAAATTAATCATTTTGCTAACTCACCTACTCTAAGGAATTAAACAATATAAAACCTATTGCAGTAAAAATGTAATTCTTGTTTTTCTTCAAGTAAATACTTTAAGTAACTTCATTAATCTTTGTAACTTGAGAACTTTTATAAGGAATTCCAAAGGTAAATGAAGTTGTAAGGCCACATGTCATCCGTTAATTGGTTCAAATCAATTATAATATTGTATATTTAAGAATTGGAGTGCGTTGTAAATTCTGGTGGAGGCGCGAGTGTGAGAATTCTTACAAATACTGCTAGTGAGAACTTTTCAAAAATAAACGTGCTGCACTCTTGTTTTCTCTTTAATTAAAGTGAAGTGCTTGGCCCCATTATTTCAAAATTGAAGAGCTGCAAACTCTTTTTGGTAAATTGTGAAAGCTATTACGTTTTTATGTAAAGTGTTTGATTTTCATAAATTTGGTACAAGTTTATGTTACAAAAAATTTGATGATTATAAATTAAAACAAATTAAAAATTTAAAAATAGTTTAAAATTTCGTCTTGTGTTTAAATTATCTAAATGGATATGAGGTTGTAGAGATTGATGTTGAAGATTTCGTAACGTTCTACATTATCCATAGTAGCAAACATGGTTTCGTCAGTAGATCTCGTGCAAGATTCAATACTTGATTTTTTTAACCGACTACCAAAAAGGAGGAGGTTGTCGAATCGTCTGCAATTTTTTTTTATGTATGACGAGCGATTATTCAAGAACGGCTTGGGCAATTTTGATGATTTAAACTGTATAATATTAAGGAACATTACAGAAAGGTCCCTTATAATATTCTATAACATGGGATTTACGGTTTTCCAGAAAATCAGAAAAAAAATAAATAAGGGAATAGATTTCAGTGATTTTCAATGAATCTTCACTGATTTCTTTATAATCGCTCAAGAAATTTGAATATTATAAATTGTATTCTACAAAGATGCGTTCCAGCTTGATTCCGTATATTTGTCTATGACGTAAAACATACCATTTTTCTGAAAATCGGAAAAATATATGCAAAAATACGGTACGATAAATGTCAAATTTTCATCATATATATTCAGTTTAAATGTCATGTATGCCAAGAAAGTATATCGTACGTGTATGTAATGGATTTCGTTTTGATTCATCTGAAGTAAGTTTCTTTTGGAGACGAAGTAAGTTTCTTTTAGTTAAATATACAGTATGGTTGAAATATAAGGTGGAGTAGAAAATTACAGTTATACAAGGCGGTTTAAAAATGTTATATAGTTTGGAACATAAGTAGTTGCTTATACAAGGTGCTGAAGTAAGGGTGGGGTAAAATTATTAGAGCTTTTCAACCATATAATACTCGATATAGTTATTCATAAAAATAACGGAGTTATGGAGGCTTTTCTCTCTTATTTTCACTTTTAACGTAGGTAGCCATGAAAAAGATTGTTTTCACTTTGAAGTTTCCTCATTTCCTCATTTCAAATATTAGCAGACACCCACCCACCCTCAAATATCTTACGTAATTTATGGTTGATCCCCTATAAGAAAAAAATAAAATCATAATGGTCATAAGAGTCCCTTAATCCATCGTCTGGGACGGATTGACACTCTCGCTCGTAAAAGAACTAATCTCTCTAGTTCTTCATTGTTGTAGTTTTAAGTGAAATACGACCGGTCGTGAAATAGATACAGTAAAATTCACTAAAAGGCAGTGCGGGGTCAACTCCTCAAAATACAGTCCACTTCACCTAGAAAGCGGTCAGCAGAGCAAGCAAAGACACATGTAAGTACTCTGGCATGATCGTTCTTTAAATATTTAATTTAATTTGGTTCACCAATGAAATGGAATGGGGGTTTTAACTATGATATGTTGGTAACTATTTAAAGAACGATCATGCCAGAGAACTTACGTTTTGTCTTTGCTTGCTCTGCTGACCGCTTTGTAGGTGAAGTGGACTGTATTTTGAGGAGTTGACCCCGCACTGCCCTTTAGTGGATTTTACTGTGTCTATTTCACGACCGGTCGTATTTCACTTAAAACTACAACAATGAAGAACTAGAGAGATTAGTTCTTTTACGAGCGAGAATGTCTATCCGTCCCAGACGGTTGATCAAGTATGGTATGGTCAAATATGTGATACCAAATTTGAAACCAATATTATGTAGCACAGATAAAGTGTCAACGTAATTGTGTGATTCATTTTGAAATCCTTAAAAAAATAACGCATGCTGTTAGTCAAGTAGATGCTCAGCTTGATGAACGAATTTGAAATATCTACTATACGCAGACAGGCAAACGCGGATACTGACTTTAATTTATATATTACTATAGATATAGATACTACACAGAAAGGTTGTCATTTTTAAATCCACAATGAAAAGTGTCTTGTTTATTTGAATAATTGAACTATTTATTTCACGTGATCGATATGTGATCTTGTAACACAACAACAATGTGTACGACGACTCCTACAAATGTAGATAATCTCATCTTCAACCTCCACATCAATAACCATTTGTACGTGTCTCTTTAAAATCCAGACTGTACCCATTCATTCGCCTTGAGAATTATCTCATATTGAAATCGCATCGACGAGTGTCCTCTTCCCACTTGTCTTATTTGTTCCTAATACAACAGAACTGGTTAATTTTTTTTACGAAAACATCAATGTTATCTTATTATCGCTTTGCCCGTTACCTACAAGCGTTACGTAACTTAGCCTACTATTTTTTCTGGTATAAATTGGTTTTAATTACAGGGTGTTCCTAAATTGGAGGTACAAACGAAAAGGGGAGATTCCTTGAACAGTTTTAGGAAGAAAAAGTCCCATAAACATGGGTCCGCAAACGTTTCGTTTTCAAGATACAGAGTGTTAAAGTTTCAATTTTTTTCAAGTTTTTTTCTCATAGTATCTGCACTTCACAAGATATCGAAATGATATTTTTTCGGGAACACTGTCCATTGTTGTCCTTCAGAACTTTTTTTGGTGAGCTACTGGTATACCAAACTTTATGTTATCTTGTAGTTTTGTCGTATCTACTACCGGTTTCGAGAAAAAAATTTTGAATGATTCTCTTGAAATCCTCAGAAAATTCCGAATTGTCATAGAAATCTAGTTACCTACCTAGTAGGCTGTGGTGAATGAATAAATTTATTGTTAGTTTTGACACATCAAATTAAACTCCTGTGTTTTGAAAATTAAAGATGGTTGCATTTTAATATCAAAACATGACGAATTTTACGAATTCCGAAATGGCTGACATGCATTTCATGTATGGTCTTGCAAATGGTAATTCAAGAGAAGCTAAGCGTCTTTACATGGAACGCTATCCCAATAGAGTGATGCCTGGTCATCGGATGTTCTCTAATATTCACAGGCGTCTTTCAGAAACTGGATCTTTTTCTGCGAAAAATATTAATGCAGGTAGACCACGAATTGTGAGAATACCACGACTCGAAGAGGCAGTGCTGAACGAAATAGAAGAACATCCAGGAAAAATTAGTGTTACCTTAAATACAAGTCATCAAGTTATTTGGCGGATCTTGCGGGATTCTTTGCTCTATCCTTATCACATTCAGAGGGTGCAGGCGCTCTTGCCTAGAGATTGTCATCCAAGAATTATTTTTTGTCAGTGGTACGTCAACAGACTATTGAACAATCTTCATTTTGATTGCCAAATCCTATTCACTGATGAAGCCTATTTCTCAAGGACTTCAATCATAAATTTTCATAATGAACACATATGGGCTGAGGAGAATCCACATGAAATTGCAGAAGCTTATTTTCAAGAGGAATTTTCATTAAATGTGTGGGGTGGTAATATTGGCGATTATTTGATTGGTCCTTTCTTCTTGTCCAGGCGACTTACTGGTTAATCATACAGACATTTTTTTAGAGAACGATCTTATGATGCGACGTGAAATGTGGTTCATGCACGACGGTGCTCCTGCTCATTTTTCACTTTTGGCTTGGGAGTATTTGAACGAAAATTATGTAAACAGGTGGATTGGACGAGGTGGACATCAGCCATGGCCCGCCAGATCCCCAGATTTAAATAGTTTAGATTTCTTTCTATGGGGCCATCTGAAATCTCTAGTGTACATAACGCCAGTGAATACCGTAGACGAACTGAGAAATCGTATAATAGGCGCGTTTGATACAATAAGGAATACTCCAGGAGTGTTTGAAAGAGTTCGATTGTCTATGAGAAGAAGAACAGAAGCTTGTATAATGGTTGGGGGAGGACATTTTCAACAATTGCTGTAGTTTAGTTCCTTTGTTGTTATTTAGTTTTTTTATTATGATTAATTTTTGAGTTGTACGTTTCTTGCAGTAATACATTTTTTTGATGATTATACCAGTTTATCGAATCTTTAAGAATCATTGCTAGTTTAATAATTCAAATTTTTTTCTCGAAATCGGTAGTAGATACGACAAAACTACAAGAGAACATAAAGTTTGCTATAACAACAAAGCTTTTCTTTACAATTTTTGAAAGTACCAGTGGCTCAACAAAAAAAGGTTCTGAAGGACAACAGTGGACAGTGTTCCCGAAAAAATATCACCCTGTAGATTTGCAATCGAAATTGGCATGTCACAAGGTGTAAACTCTTAATTGTAATATCTATGCCAAATTGCATTTGAATATCTTGTGAAGTGCAGATACTATGAGAAAAAAACTTGAAAAAAATTGAAACTTTAACACTCTGTATCTTGAAAACGAAACGTTTGCGGACCCATGTTTATGGGACTTTTCCTTCACTCAAGGAATCTCCCTTTTTCGTTTGTACCTCCAATTTAGGAACACCCTGTATATTAATCCAAGGATGAATAGTGTCCCATTTTCTATACTTGTGCAGCATATCTCAGTTATAGACCAGGAGTTATTGACCGATTTCTTTGGGAGTGGTGAAAGGGTAAACTATTAATTATAGTCCAAGATCCCAGTGCCGCCAGAGTTACTTATTGTCTCAAAGATGAAATGTATTGGACAAAGTTGTGTTAGTAGGTACTCTTAGTGTATGTATACTTGCAAGCTTGACTTATGGGTCCCTTTCGAGGTACCAGGTATTTGGGGTCGATAAAAATTAATCCTACTTTTTTCAATTCTCAAGGCTGTTTTTGATGTATGTTTCACAGGAGATGATAGAAATTAATAATCCAAACCGCCAGACACTTCCAGTAACTTTACTTATATTTTGAGTCTTGAATTTTATATATGATACTCAGGGAACTATTTGAATATCTTTTGTAACCAGCCAGACGAGTTTCATTGGTCAAACATCCCACCAGACAAACTTTTAGGGTCGGTACGACCATGAGTGGGAGGTCTCCATTCTTCTCTTTATTCCACTCGTAAATCTTACTTATTCTACCTATGCGGGCAACATACGTGTGCTTAATAAATAGTATTAAAAAGGTGGTTCGACGCCTATCCCATCGCAGTGCTACGGCCATGACGAAACTGTCCTCCTTTGCGCTAAGAAACTGCAGAGGGCTCTGTGTGTAAGGTCCCACTTGCGTTCTTTTCATTGGATATTTCCTGTGCCCTTTAAAGGTGATTTCTGGATTGGTAAATGGTTAGGTGTTCGCATATTAATATCTGGCTCACACTGAACCCGTGTTGTATGTCGTTGTTTTATGTATTATTATCTATTATTGTTGCATTTATACATAAGCAGTTGAATATGCATACATAAATTGGTTGAGATATAAGCCGCTGTACATTAACTGTCTTTTTGCCTTACCTTATATCATTAAGGTACGAAATACAGTAATATTAATTATATGTGAAAAACAAGTTGAATTTTATCGTAACTAATTCGTTGTCACTATTTTAATTTTTCTGAAATTTATGTCCATTGCTAAGAATCAAAATCAAACTTAACACGTTCGCTACCGCTCGTCTCAAAAAAATTAACTTAAAGTAGAAGTACTTCATCGGCTCATATATGAGTCGTCTTGTTTTATCTTATAGACCACAGGCTCATATATGAGCCGATGAAGTACTTCTACTTTAAGTTAATTTTTTCTGTCTGGTTTATCGCTAGAGACTCTATACTTTGATGAGATCTGTACGAATTTATGACACACATATGAGTTGAATGGTCTCGGGATATTTTTTAAGGTTATGTCAGTTTTCAGTGTATGTGTAAGTAAATATTAGTGCAATATGTCTTCATCAAAGAAAAGACGTTTAACTGAAGGTGAGCTGTTAGAAGAAGCAAAAAAGTTTTTGAAGGTGACTTGTGTTCAGATGAAGAGTCATTTGAAGTACCATATCAAGATTCTGCTAGTGACTGGCAATTGTCTTCTCCGGAAAATTCAGATTCAGATAATAATAGCGGAAATGGTACTGATGTAGAAAATGACAATGATGAGGATCAAGATGAAGGGATCTGTAATAATGATGAAGATGCCTGGGTAAATGTAGAACAACATCCAGAAATAGTCGACTTCAATGAACAAGAGGGTCTAAAAGTAAATATACCACCAAACGTTTCACCTCTTCCAATATTTTCGTTGCTTTTTGATGACGCATTGATTGACTTGTTCATTGGACAAATAATAGGGAACACAACTCATGCTGATACAAACCCCGGTACAAAAATCATCAAAATGGAAAAATAGAAAACATGATGAAATTAAACGATTATTATCTCTGT
This sequence comes from Octodonta nipae, assembly GCA_034190945.1. Classification (NCBI taxonomy): domain Eukaryota; kingdom Metazoa; phylum Arthropoda; class Insecta; order Coleoptera; family Chrysomelidae; genus Octodonta; species Octodonta nipae. Next base: position 78,946,501 of record CM067223.1, on the reverse strand, counting down.
GTATTGCAATGGGGAATGTGAAATTGCCGAGTATAAAGCATTATTTGTCAAGAAATATAGTCTACTGTCATCCACTATTCAATAAAACGATGGGACGAAAGCGGTTTGAACTAATTTTGCGTTGCCTGTGTTTTTATGACAACACTGGCGACACCTTTGCATAAAATAAGTAACGTTGTCGATCAGCTCATCAAAAACATAGAACAAGTTTATTATCCAGGATGAAATCTATCATTAGACGAAGCCCTATTGCTATTTCGAGGTCGTCTTTATTTTCGTCAGTATATTCCAAACAAAGCTGCCGGACGTTTTTTTACTGAATATTCTCATATATTCTGGAAAGTGTGCCACTCAAGACGATGCAGTTGGTCATGGATATGCTGTGGTCCAGAGGCTTATGGAGCCCTATGAAGGGTCATACATTTTTTTGGATAATTTTTATAAAAAAAAACACATATTGTTGGCAAGCTTCGCAAAAATAAGAAAGGAAATCCTAAAGATGTTGGAATGAAGAAGCTAAAGAAGGGTGTATTTGTATGGAAAACGAAAGGAAATGTTGGTAAATGGCACGACAAACGTGATGCGTTCATTATTTCGACGTCGCATATGTTTGAAATGCAAGAAACTCAGAACAGAAAAGGCAGCGAATGTACGAAACCAAACATTGTTGTCGATTACAATAAAAGTATGTCTGGGATTGACTGCACAGATCAAATGATTTCATATTATACTACACCAAGAAAAACCATTAGATGGTATCTAAAATTATTCTTTCATTTATTGGACGTTTGCTTATGGAATAGTAATTGGCTGTATCAGAAAACTACAGGGAAGAAAAAGACTTATCTGAACTTCAGGGACGAGATAATACAATCACTCATCGACTCCACGACAGCTGACAAGGAGACAGACAAGAACTATGCTGTCCAAGGTCCCAGAATTCCTCATTAAAAAAAAAATCGAAAAAAGAGTAAGATGTAGCGTTTGTTAAGAAAATGTAAAAGAAAGCAAACATCTTTTGTTTACAACGTGTGCGTAGACAGCAAAGGAAATCCAATAGGACTCTGTCCGAATACTTGTTTCGCGCAACACCATGCATAATTTTTCATGTTTTATGTTGTACAGTATAATAGATTGTTTTGCTATTATATATGTTGTTGCTATTTTTGTATGAAAACTCAAATGAAATAAATGTTTTTAATTTTTTAGTGTGTTAAGGGTGGTCTCATATATGGGACTTGCGGTCTATTAGTACAAATTATTACTGAATTAATTATGTATTATTACCACTGTCTCATATATGAGTAATATTACTATAAACAAAATAACTATTTTCATGAAAAAAACTCATCAATTTAGTGTCATTACCTTATCTACTTGCATCTTTTACAAAAAAAAGTGGTCTATGACAAAGGTTTTTTTTAAATGGTGGTAGCGAACGTGTTAAATTTCCTAATATGTGGAGGAGTGGAGGAATGTGTTGTAATATTAACTATGTCAATTGACATTCTGTAACAAAATTTGTGTAATTTAATCTAATGTAAGACAATATATTGTAATTAAAAATGTAATGTAATGTAATAATGTGAACTATAATGTAATTTAAATGTAATGTGTACAATAGCATTTGCTATATAAATAAATAAAGAAATAAAATAAAACAAAATTGCTAAGAATGACACAATGAAAAAGAAACAGAGACAGGAAGATAAGAAGAGACGGGAAGCATATTTCGCACGAAGCTTTCTCTTCCATCGTTCAGTCTCAATGACTGCCCTTATTTTTTTCTGAGGGGTTTACACTATGGGGCTCGGGCAAATATTCGCTTGGCGTACTTAACTTTACTGGACCTTCCATGTTTCACTGAGGCATGAACCAGCTCGCTGTCTATTGTAAATGATAGCAAATTGCGGCAAATACTTCTGGAAGTCCATTGTTATAAAATATAAATTAGGCTTAAAAGTGAAGTATCTACCAGAATTTTAATAAGAATTGAAAACTGCATCTAATTATGTCATTCCATTACTAAAAATTAAAATAATTGTCACTATTTGGTTACGACTGAAGTGTTAATCTTAATGTGTAATTTAATCCTTAATTTGAATATAAGTGCAAAGGAACATATGACATATATATATAGATATATTTATAGATGCGGACGTAAAGACCGACATCTAGGATTTTCGGGGAAACTAGCACACAGAGGTTCCGAATATGGAGCCATTCCGTGTAATTGCTGTTCTCTCGTAACTCCTAAATTAGAATGATGAGAATTTCAGGACCTGTCAGAGATATTGAATTTTTGTACGCAAGACAATATATATTATATATATTCTTTTTTATATATTCTTTCTTCAATTATGCAATATCTCTGACAGGTGAAGTTAACCTGAAAATTCCATCGTGACATTCTAACCTAGGAATTACGGGTAACAGCAAATACATGGAACTGCTCCAGATTCGGAGCCTCTATGTACTAGTTTCCCCGAAAATCCTAGAAGTCGGTATTTACATCTCGCGTCTTCAAATTTAACGAAATGTTTCAAATACATAAAGAAGTGTTCGAGAGGACATTCAATTGTGGGAAGCGCAACTGATGAAGGTTCCCTAACCAGAAAGCAATTGTTTATTTATTTACATTTATTTATTTATTCAGGAAAAAATGTAGTGGAGCCGTATGTGCTTCTTAACCTTAATCAGCTCGTGGAACCCATATTTCAACAAGATAATACTCGGCCTCATGCAAAATCGAGTTAGTTTGACCTTTTTTGAAGAGATCCATGTGAATCTGTTGCCATGGCCCCCCCAGATCCCCGGATCTTTGACCCATAGAACGTGTATGGGATATGATGGGTAGAAGGCTCGGAAACTTATCCCTGCCTCTAAGGACTTCGGACGTTCTAAGACATGAAATGTAGGTAGCTTGAGACAGTATTCCTTAAGAAGAAATAGACCACCTTTTTTTATCATTTACTCGTCCTTACTATGCGGCTATGTTTTACCAAAACAATATTAAATTTAAACACTTACTTCTGGGTTTTTCGATTTCTTTGCCAGTAAGTGTATATACATTTTTTGCGTTCTTTGTATAAAAAAAATAAAAATGATAACCGCATGTATAGATCATACAGCATTTTCAATGTGAGTGAATATAATTCTGCAGTAGCACGAAGCATTAACTCCATTCTTTATAAGCAGAAGATATGCATGAGAAAAACCGAACTCAAGAGACTTGCTCATTTGAAATATTTTAAGATCGAGACAATTCAAATGTAAGAATGCGACGTTGCTATATACCAATACTCTTCAGATATGCGTAATAATATTTTCAGACCACCCGACAACAAATGAGTCATAACTTTTAAACGTACAAGAACTAATAACTTATGACACCCAAATTAATTAATTATATGTTTCATACTGAACCCATGGGGTCTTTCAGCATTAAAGCTTTACAACCGGAATTAGTTTTCTCAGGCCGTGTTTTATGGTCTCAAGTTGTATTATGGTAATGCAGTGCATACATAACATTAATTCCCTGCTGAATTCCAATTCTTATGTATTTTGCAAAGATGAGTTGCTTTTGAATGCATCTTGCGAAACATTAAATGGATTGCAGTAGATCGGAATCATTGGACTACCTAAAACATAATTAACAATTGCATGGTTTCGTCGATTTGGTTGGACTGTACACCTTACCAGAAACGCAGATTTTGACCCAGGGGCACCAGGCACCTTTTATTTGAACGAGGGAAGAACGGAAATGTAAAATGAAAACCTTATAAGTAAAACTTGTACAAACCAGTGAACGCAGGAAAATATATTGTTTCTAATCGGAAGTTGTCAATGGCTAAGAAACTATGAAAAAGACACAATTTTAAAATGTAAAATTAAAATGTTTGACAATATCTAATATTTGACTTCTGACGTAGCTAAAGGAATTTTATTTAATAATATACAGGGTAGCACATAAACTTCATATAATAATAAAGTTGGTTTCAAATTGGAAGAATTTGAAAGGGGTGATCTTCAGAATTGTATGTTGCGCTCCGAGTTGCGACTTTCTTATAAGAATTTGTTGAATCAGTGATCCCATTAAAATCATAAGGGAAAACCTAGGAAATACCTTATGAACTATCCCGATATTGGCTTGTTCCCAAGGACATGACCATTAGCAATTTCTTCCTTAGTCATCGGCAACCAGGGACGACTGAATTTTACGGAGGTAGTAGCGATACAATCGTTTTCATTTAACAAAATTAAAGCAGACTCTTTTAGTTTTCTTTTGGTGTTGTGTTCTTCTTTGTGTATTTATATGCGCAAGGTCCCAAGCATTTTCACAAATTTTGGATTTTTCAAACTGTAAATTTTTATGTAATTTTTGTGTTCGTTTATTTGAACATTTAGAGCTCTAGAGGTTTCTCCAATATTATTTTATTTATTTTGTTTGTTCATTGGGGTTTTCTCTCCCCGAATTTTTTCTTGCAACAGATAAGTATTTAAAATCGTATTTGGAGAACAAAGTGTAGTAAGGAAATTTCGTAAAATTGCCAGGATCACTGGCTGTCCGTACAGAAATACTTCCTCACACTTATTCTGAGAGAAAGAGATGTCTTAAAATGATCAACCAGTATTCCCGTATATAAATAGTGTATTGTATATTGGGTTAGACTTATCTGTTAGGAGACGTTTCAACTCCGACTCTGGAGTCGTTGTCAATCGTTTTGTTGAGTATTTCGAGGTTTTTTCAAAAAATGTTCGCTCTAATGTGGATTTTGGTGTTGGACAATTTGTCATTTGCCGATCACTTGATACTGAGGGTACCATTTTTTTGCTTTTCTAGCAATAGATCTCTGCAGTCCAAATGAAGGTCGATTGAAAGGGCCCCGATTTCCATATTGTTTATCATCATTCAGCTGGCTTCTTTAAGTTTCCTCTTTTTTAAATTGTCCTCTTTCAACAAGAACTTTGTTTTATCCCAATCTATCCTATGGCTGCCGGTACTGGTTAATAAATGGTTGGCCAAATTTGATTTTTCCACAAGTCTACTTGAAATGATATATTTGTGTCCTTTTTTCCTTACTTTTAAAGGTCTTGAAGTTTCACCGGTATAACTATGGCCACAGTCACACACAACACTGTACACACAATTTTTGGAATTTTGATCGCAATGTATTATTTGTTTTAAAAACAGTTTTAATATCGTATTTATTTCCTAACCTCTTAATTTTTTCGGATACACCTGGGAGGTATGGAATTATATTTACAATTTTGTATTCTGTTTGTGTTTGGTTGGTATTAGTGGTGTGTTGGTTATTTGTGCTGATTTGTTGTTGCGCTTTTCTTTCTAGTTGATTTATAGTTTTATTTATAAAGCCTTGGGAATATTCATTTTGGAGTAGACGTTCTTTGATAATGTTGACCTCGTCGTTAAATATTTCGATGGATGAAGATATCTGTTTTGCTCTATCATATAAGCACTTTACAACACCTTTCTTTACATTCAAGGGATGGTTGGAGTTAAAATTCAAATATCTATTAGTATTCGTAGGTTTTCGATAAGTGCTTGTACTTATTGTGTTGTTTGTTCTATCTATATGTACATCAAGATAAGGAAGTTTATGTAAATTTTCGATTTCCATTGTAAATTTTATTGTGGGTTCTTGACTATTGATGTAATCTAGGAAGGAGTGCAGTTCTTCAGCACCATACTCCCAAACCACAAAAATGTCATCAACATATCTCCACCAAAATTTTGGTTTGTTCTTCTTGCCAATGAATCTTTCTTCAAAATATGTCATAAATATATTACTGATTAAGACAAAGAAGAACCCATGGCCATACCAAATTCTTGTTTATAGAAATAAATCTCCTTCAAATTGAAAATATGTTGTTTTTAAGCAGAGTTCGGCTAGTTACATTATTGTGTCAATGCTTATTATTTTGTTTTGCTGTGTAAGGTAATACCTTGTTCTAATTTATTTTTTATAATTTGTAATGATTTATCAACAGGTACATTTGTAAAAAGACTGTGACTATGTCGAAACTTACTAGTATATCATTTCTGTTGGTAATAATGCTTTTTAATTTGGTTAATGAACAGGCACAATATTTCAAGACCTCCTCAACAATCTTTTCGAAATTATTTTATTTATTTTATTTGTCACTAGTTTGTTACTTCTCAAATATCAATCCTAATGTGTAAATTAAATATAAGTGCAAAGGAACATATGACGTGTAAATTAATTTTTAATTAAAATACCGATATTATATGTTGAATTATAATAATTCAAACTTATTTCACCTATTTAATATTCTGGCAATATATAACAAGGTTACTTGAATTATACAAGGTTAAATCATGGGAACATTGTTTAAGTAGATCATTTTGTATGAATGTCAAAGCATCTCCAGATAATTCTTCAATATAGTTGTTGTAATATAGTTTAAGCTAATACATATTAAAAAAATTCCGTCAAAATGCATTAAATTAGGGTGGCCTTGATATAGTAAGTGGATATAAATTTTAAACAGCTCTCGAAAAGTTTTTAGAATATCTCATAGAAGTTTACAGTTTTTTATACCTTTGGTTAAAAAAAAACCCAACCGGTAGCTTAACATTAATATTATTTTATAGTTATGTAGCAATTTACACCATAGCCTCTTTTTACACCACTTCTTGAACTTATTTAATGCTTTCAGCTAATACTTCTTCAGTTTGATCCGCATGTAAGTTTGTCATCAGTGTCTCATAAACTTGGTCCACACCCATGCGCGAGCCAAGGAACTAGATTTGCTCTTCAAAAAATTTTACTGATGAACACTTCCAGCTCCATTGCCATCCACCCCCTGAGACTTGACTCAGGTCCTCACGTTAACGAAGTTTTCCATCTGCATAATCGCTGTCGTCTTGTTGGAATAGCTTGGCTTTGGTTTGGTTCCGTTGCTTTACCTTAATGGACTACAGCAACTGTCTTATTTGTGTTTCGTGGCTCATTCTTTGCTATGATATGTAGCTAATTGTAGCCTTCTGTGGGCGTGCACGTCGTCGTCGTTTGTTTTGTGGATGTGTGTTCTTCTGTCTTCACTTTGCTTGGTAGGTTGATTTCTCCCCCGGGCTCCCCTTGTTGTCTCTTGAAAAAAGAACGTTATATACTTCATTTTTTACTTACCTGTCTTCTATCTCTGGGCTTCTTCTTCTTCTTCCCCTTCGATAAAGCAGAGCTGGTTCTTCGGTCGTTTGTATCTGTCAATAAATCTGGGGTCATAGTCGATTAGTTGTCATAGGTGAAGGTTTGGTTGTTGTTGCAGTTTGGCGTAAGCCTCTCTGGCCCTCCTCTTCATTTCTGCAAGCACTGGTTGATGTCGTAAATAGTTGAAAATCACAGTGTTACGTACGAACCAGAGTGCGTCTACTGCTAGGCGTAGGCATAGGTTCTTCTGCCTTTGGATGGCCTGCCTGTTGCTCTTGCTGATGTGTCCCGATACTATTGAAGCGTACGTTAGCATAGGCAAGATGACTGTCTTGAGGAGAGTCAGCTTGTTTAAGAGTTCCAGCTTGCTTACTCTTCCTATTAAGCGTTAAACTTTAGCACGGGCAGCTCGGACTTTGTTACAAGTCTCTTGGACATGCCTCGTGAAAGTCAACCCCGTGTCGATGATGACTCCAAGGAATTTGACTTCGTTCTTACATGGAATTTGTCTGCCATTGACGGTCAAGTTTCCTGTCGGAACGTTCGTACGGCTTCTTCCGTTGACGAACAGAGCTTAGGTTTTGTCCTCGTTGATGGCTATCTTCCACTGAAGGCATCATCCCGCTAAATCGTGAGTGGCTTGCTGCAGCCGCCTCAAGGCTCGAATCTGAAAGATTGACATCCTATGGCGGTGTTGTCGGCAAACTGGCCAATTATAGCGTCGGCTGGTCTTGGGATGTCTGCAGTGTAGATGCAAGTGATAAACTTGGTAAGGTTGCCATTTTTGAGGTGTTCTGACTCTAATTTAAAATATCACAAACAGAAAAATGAAATGTTTATTAGAACGAAAAGCAAGTTTCGTGTTGGTATTGCATACTGGTTCCTGTTTCTTATACAGAGAACTGAGGCGAATATACAGGGTGTAAACGGTTTGAGTGCAAAGATTTTGAGGATCAATACTTCAGGTCAAAACAAATCAAAAAGCTTTATAACATTTTCAGAAATAAACTATAGTTTTGCCAAAAAAAATATGAAAAAGTTAGAAGTTCTGTAGCCTTTATTACAGTGAATAATAGATTATTTCCGGTTTCAAAATGATTGTAAAGCTAAATATGTAAATACTCAATAGCGTATACACCTTTAATAATTGTATTAACAAAGAAAATTATTATTTAAACTCTAAATATTCTGTTATAATTTGCCCTACGTTTCTCCGATCAGATGTGGCACCATAGCATATACTCAGTACTACAGCTGGCCGCTGCCATGAATGCTTTTTTGCTGCCCGGTTCTTTTAAGAAAGTGAAAGTGATTTTTGCGTGACATTCGACATAGCGTAAGTTATTTGATTTTCATTTTAAAATATAAATTGGAAAAATAAATAAAATCTGTTGTGAATTGTGAGTTCGAGTGTATTATTTTGTGACAAACAGTGACAGTCATACAATTAGGTAAAGACCTGACATGCTATTAATTTGTGGGGACAGCAAATGTAATTACAAGAATTTTGAATTTTGAATATTTACTATAAATAATGCGTTTGCTCGCCAGAGGTCTACCATAATGACATCCTGCAGGTCAAAGGTTTTTATTTGTCTAAGGTAAGTAGTATTAATTTCTTAGTATCAATTATTTCTCGAAGAATTTAACACATAAAAGAACTACATATAAGAAATGTTTTGTTTAATATACTTTGTATCGCATTATTTTTGTATCATAATGTAAACAACTTTGTATCCTCCCTTCTTCAACTTGATGCATAAAATAAATCGCCAAATATAAATATTCATTTCAATACATAGATATTAAAAGGGTACATTTTTGAAAATAATATTTCATAATTAAATCTACCGGCACTCGAAACTATGAAATTATTTAATACAAAAAAATAACAGGTGTTCATTTTTTTGTGGTGACTCATACCTTTATTATTCACGCTATAAGCAAATCTTTAGCGCGACGTTGCCACATTGACAATAATTTACTTAACATGTATTTCAAATTTTCTTGCTTATTAAGGCCTTTAGACCATAGTGTTATAAGAGTTTTTTGTTTTGTTTGGTGGGTACTATCTGCACCTAAAATATATGCAGTCAAACTATTTACACCCTGTATTTTCAAGGTCAAAGAAGTGTTGTGTCGGTCGGTTGGTCGGAACGAATTCTAGAAACAAATACAATTTTTGTATTTCACTACCATACTGATCAAAAAAGCTTTCGCTTCGATCAAAAACTATATTGTGTTCAATTATAAGAATCCACGAAGGTGGTACGGAACCCTAAGTACGCGACTACAACTCGTACTTGATCAAATTATTTGTAATACGATTTAACTAAAGAACGTAATGATACTTTTAACATAACTTACAAGTGAACAGTTGTTTCTCGTAGAACTTATTATTTGAATTTAACCCAAATACCATAATGCCGCAGCATGCATTAAGTCGATAAAATTATGATATTATGCCAATACCAGCGAGGCTACGTGGGAAGCCCAGATAGTGCAACGAAATTTTATTTGCATCTAATTATCTAAAAGTTGTTTCACTGTTTATAAATTCATATTAGTGTCATTGTTTCATTAAGACAATGCACACACAGTGGGTTTGATTCTCCCTATTTTGACGAATAAAATTTCTGAGATATCGAAGCTGGTGGGTGGTCTTCGGTAGTAAGGAAAATTATTTGTAAAATACCCATACGAGTGATAAGTTTTATGTAAATTGTTCGATTTGTATGTAAATCGACAATGCTTCCAAATAATTTAAATCGGTCGTAGATTTGATAACGCGAATTAACATAAACAGTAATTAGTAAACCAAAAATAAAGATAATGTTAACCGTTAGAAAAATGTCTAGGACCATATGGTAGTAACAATAAATTCTTCAAGAATATTGATTATCATAAATTGTTTAAGTGATGTCAATATGCAAACAACGCTTTGCTACTTAAATATTTCAAACTGTATCCCAGAATAACCAACTTACTTGGGAACACCATTGCAGCTTATTTATTAACTACCTGGCTCGCTCAGCTTCGCACGGGGTAGGCAAATTTATTATTAACACATTTGTTGGTTTCCATGTTTATACATTCTTGACAAATTTAACAATTTTCACATTTTTAGCATTAATCATAATTTAGGCATTTTTACATCCTTGCATTTTAGCATTTTTTTTAACAAGGTATAATAAGCTGGTGTGACTAAATAGGCGGAATCCAATTTAATATGTGCCCTAATATTTAACCGACTTCCAAAAAGGAGGAGGTTATCAATTCGTCGCGTATTTTTTTTTGTTTTTTTTTCTATGTTACCTGATTTCTTCTTCTTCTCCTGTGGTGAACCGTTTTGAATGAATATGGTCTTGTTTAATAGAGCATATATCCGGATTGGTGAAACTTGAAATTTTGGAAAAGAATTCTATTGGTAAAGTGATGAAATTTTTGAATGAACACATGCGTGCATGGAAATCGACCAATATCCCTAATATTTTAGTCGATTTTTCGATAACTCCTTATGGATGTGTATAATTTTTTAACGTTTAATCTATTAAGGAAGATCTTTAGGTGATCTCATATACTTTTTTGTGAAGTGCAACTTGCAGTTTTGCAGAAAATCGCTGAAAATTCCAAAATTCTTATCATAAATTTCATCGATATGACATTCCCTCATAAATATTTTAATTCCAACGTAATAATGCGGTAATTTTAGTTAAGTTTTAATTGAATTTGAAAAATTTCTATGTACATCTCAAGCATATAGATAGTAAAGTATAGTATTTTCGGCTCCTTAAATCAATGAGTACCAAGCTCCTTTTGTTTGTATACCAGGCAAATACATTTTTAAATGCAAATTTTTCCATTTTGCGAAGACGGTGCTTTTGGTTGTCACATTCTCCCGGCCTAATAGAAAATTCAGTGACAACACATGTCAAATTTTAAACTGCTATTTGGTGCGTTTATACAAAGGGTGTTTAGTTATAGCAAACAAAATAACAAAGTAAAGTGATAGAAGGAGTTGCATTTATATGATGATTGAAATATAGGACGGAGTAGAATGATAGTGGTCCATAGGCAGCCGCATATACAGGATGGTTGGAATATAGGGTGGACTGGACATTTGGTGGTATAAAAATGTTGGAAAAAATGTAAAATTAAAATTTTATAGGATGATTAAAAAATTGTTATATGATGTGGACATAAGCAAATCATATACAGAATGGTTGAAATATATGCTGGAGTTGAATTATATTTATACAATGTGATGAAAACATTATTTCTTTTATAGTTCATAAGAAGTTGCATAAAGTGTGGAGAGGAATTAATGTTACACAGGGCGATATTAAAAATGTTAAAAATGAAATAATTTATGGGGTAGCCCACAAGGAGTTATATACTATGGTTGAAATATAGGACGGATTTGACTCCGTAAATATGGGATGGATTCTACTCCCTCCTATAGTTTACAGAAGGCAGCTAACAAATTTATGCTTGACCGTAGCCAGTCGTATGTACATGATGGTTGGTACGTAGGGCGGAGTGGATTTATCTATAGTTATAAACAGTTGTCAAAAAAAGTTGAAAAAAATGTTACATGGCGTGGTCCAGGAGGCATAAATATATTTTGGGCTTATTAAGTCAACTAGTACACTATGTTCGTAAAGAATTACCTGTCAATTTAAATGAAAATGTATCATTGTGTAATGTTGAGGCTTTCGATGTTACCTGGTTCTCTCTATTATGGTTATACATACAACAAAAAAGATAAAGAATGAAAACTACCTGAATTCAAAAAAAACTAAAAAGTTGAAATTAAAACATTTTAAAAATATATAACCGACTTCCACCTATAACTAAAAAGCTAAAAATAATTATAACAAAATACAACTCTAGCAAATAAATAACACATTCAGTGTTGTTAGGTATCTACCCAGGAAGTAAAAAATGTAAACATTAAAAGTGCTCATTCTGTACAAATTAATTACCTACCAATCTAGTATATTTTGAAGCAGATGCCAATCAAATCTAAAAATCCTTCATTGCGTACTTATCTACTAATTCATCAAACTTGATTGTTGCTTGGCACCGACTTCAAAAATATACTAGATTGGAAGGTAATTAATTTGTACAGAATGAGCACCTTTTTGTGTTTACATTTTTTACTTCCTGGGTAGGTACCTAACAACCTTCAATGTGTTATTTATTTGCTAGAGTTATATTTTGTTATAATCATTTTTAGCTTTTTAGTTATAGGTGGAAGTCTCTTTTTTTAACAAATTTTTTAACACCCTAATTATTTTTCATCTCTCACTCACCCCTAATGGCAGCGATTCTGCTAGCTTAATCTTCAAGCCTACAGAATTTAAAACATTTCAGTTCTGACCACGCCATATATTTTTACAATTTTTTGACTAATTTTGTAGCCCCCTAATAATTTTTCACCCCTAACCCACCTTAATAGCAGGGAGTCTGTTGACTTAAACCTTGAGAATTCAACAAAGAAAATTAATCCTAGCTATGCAATATTTTTTTACTAATTTGGACCACTCTTGTTTGTCTTGTCATAAAAGCAATGAAAAGCATATTATGCGAAATTACCGACCCAGCTCACTGCACTGATATCTGATGTAAAAAAATTATTTACAACAGAATTTTAGAACTTTAGAATAAGAATAAAGTAATATCAAAAGAGCAGTATGCCAGCATGTTAAAGTTAATGAGATTCTATGCACATATTGTGAAGTGCATGGAACAGTACTGAGGCCACTTTTATTCATTTTGTTTGTTAATGATTTACTGACTAGTATGCCTGAGGACATAATAATAATATTTGCTGAAGACACAGCGTTTACATCCACAGGACAAAGTTGGGCTTAAGTAGAGATCAAAATAAATAACTATTTTAGATATATAAGTAACTGGCTAGCTTTAAATTTTTACAAAACTGTTTACATGACATTTGGAAACTGTACATCCCGTATTCATGTAAACCTAAACATTTCAGTTAATGGAAATAATCTGAATAGGGTGGAATCATGTAAATATTTGGAAATTATCTTTAATTACAGAATGAAGTGGGATAAATATGTACAATACATTTTTAGAAAAACGAAGTATTTAGGATTGTTTTCTACAATCTCTATAAAACGTCTACAAAGCCATCATACGTAAAAATGTTTTAAATTTGGAGGAGCTCTTCTCGCATGAATCTTCAAAATATCACTACAGCACGTTGAAAGAAAAATTGCTTTTTTAAAATAAATTATTTAAAAGATGTTAACACAAATATTTAAAAAAATGCCCATTCCCCTCCTTATCGTTGAAACTATGAGTCCTATGATTTTGAAAATAAATGGGCTTATATGGACTTACTTGAATTTTACAGGAAAATCTTTGGGGACAAATTAAACATTTTAAAGCGCATTATGCAGTATATCAAATAAAAGGGGTCATTATGAGGAACACAAATATATTTTTCTGATATTTTAAAAATAAATTCTTTAAAATATATTAAGAGAAATATTTAAAAATATATACATTTCCCTCTTTACTTCCGAAACCATATCACCTAAAATTTTGAAGAAAATTGGGGCTTTTGGGCCTTACTTGAATTTTATATGATAAATAATTAGAAATTCCTAATATTTTGGGGGGCAAATCATAGAATTAAATGGAAAATAATAAATTATTTTTTTTAAACACATTGTGTAATATAATAAATGAAAGAGCTCATTCCGATAAATACAAATATATATTTTCCATATATTTAAAATCATTTGTTTAAAAGTTATTAACAAATAATCAAACTTTCCCCCTTTATCTTAGAAACTAGAGCACCGAAATTTTGCAAAAAATAGAAATATAGCGCCTCACTTGAAGTTACACGCAAAATAAGAAGACAACTCTGATATGAAGTTTGGAGTTCAAATTACAAAATTAAAACAAAAATTAAATTTCAAGTAAATGAGTCAGGAATATAAGTATACTTTTTTCATATTTTTAAAATAATTTGTTAAAAAGTTATTAAAATATATGCAAAATACAACCCATTATGAAAAGAGAAATACAAATCGTAACACTAATTTATAAAGTTAAATGGGAAATAAAATTTTGTTTTATCAAGTGCGCTGTAATGGAATGTATCAAATGAAAAGATTCATCTTAAAAATACAAATATATTTTATTTATGTGTTTAAATATTGTTTAAATGAGTTAATAATTTATTATTTACAATTTACAATATTCTCTCATTTATCTTCCTTCATTCACAATTTATTGGTAAAATAAAAGGAAAGTCCTAATCTTAATTTTATGGCCAATTAAATAAATATTTTTATAGAAATCAAACGAATCATGAGGCAGATAAAAGAGGACTGTATGAGAAATAAAAGTGTATATTTTTTATAAATTTAAAACATCTTCTAAATGTTATTTGTGGCATATTTTTGATTATTTGTATGTTTTCTTGGGAATAACATCACAATCGAAATAAAAACCTGTATATCTATATATAAATAGGCACCTTCAGTGCAGAATGCTAATATTAATTTATAATATTGGTTCATTCATTAAATAAAATATAATAAAAATTCAGTTTTTACTTCCATACTGTCAACGCCAAACAACTGACAGTGCCGCCGCCGTCAGACGGTCAAAACTGAAAACATTGAGTAATTGCATATAGAGGGAGCGATCGTTAGATGCTGTTATATTCTTAGATTATGTACTTCTGGAAGTGGTAGTAAGCGTTGTTACTGTTTAGTGGTAAAATATTCAATTTTCGGACGCGTTGTAATAACTTTCATATTAAATATTCTGATTTTAATGTGAATTTAATTATTTGATTAATATATTATTATCACAACCTTCCCGAAGGTGTTATGTAAAAAATTGTCAGATAGCGGTTAATAGAGAATGTATTAAATATTTAAGTTCTCCTAGGGTTGTTGGTCCTCTCTTTTCTTTAATATTCCTGAACTTGATTGAAACCGGAAATGAAGAAAACTTTTAGGTTGCAATGAACAATCTTCCAATGATTATGTCGAATATTTTGCCAGGAGCGGCTCCAACCAAAAAATTTGGGGTCATTCATTTGTCATAAATATTTCGATTATTGGTATGTGATTAAATTTTTATTTTCTTATTTCAATAGATAGTTCAATATGAGTGAACAATTTTGGTCATTATATCTACTTCTCCGATTTCTCCACAACTCTGATTCTTATAAAAATATACTTTTTACAATTTCATGAAATAGGGCCGAATTTCGACCACTGGGCGACCATTAGTTGAAACAAAAAACCAAACGTTTCAAAGTCGATTCTGACTTCGGTTTTATATGCATTGAAAATATAAACTGCAAAAATTAAAACTTGATTCACTTATATTGTATCAAATCCTAAAGGTGGAACGGAACCCTTAACATGCGAGTCCAACTCGCACTTGACCAAATTATTTACCTATAATAATATTAACCAACTTTCTATAAACTTTTTTATGATGGATAAGAACCTATTGATTTCTGCTTAGGATCATTTTGAAAAAGATGACAAAATAAAGTGTTGTTTTACCTAAATAAATTTAAATTAAAGCAAATATTCTCACCATACTTATGAAAACGCTTAATATCCAACGATGAATCTGTAATGAGGAACCCTCTAATTCTTGCCGTTGCTTCTTAGTTTCTTAAGTAAAACAAAAAATAGTCGTTTTGACTGATCCAACAATAGGTACCCTAGGCAGTATTTTTATTGAAGGTACCCTTTACCTTGTAATCATACCATTCCTAATTTTAATGTTCGTTATTGTGCATATTTCGGGCCGTCGCATTCAGTGCCCCGGTACTGCACATGCCTCTCGGCATGTTGTCGTATAAATTACCGAAAATATCTGGTTATTCACATTTTTACTGGAAAAAATGTAAAAATACTTTGGGTTAATGGTATAGTAATTTTTCTGTTCGTCTCATGAACAACGTATTAGATTAAAAAAAAATGTTACCCAAGGTTACTAAAGCCCTAAAGGGTTTTACTATAACGAAGTATACTAAATGTATGGGTAGCGTAAAATACTGAAACAGGTCATGAATGTAGCAGGCTGCCTTTGAAAATTACATCCAATTTTCGTGGGGGTATGAATGCTTCTTGAAGATTTTCGACAAAAATAATTAAAAGGTATGCAGTTAGTGTCACGCGATGTATCTCATAAAAAAGTAAGTATAAGCTTAGTGCCAGTTTTTTACTAGCGGTAGACTAAAGACATTACAGTATTTTTTGTCAAATAAGAAACGTAAATCTTTGACTTGATAATGGTTAATGGTAAATATATGGTTTCAAATGTATGATCAGTGTATAAACAGGGTGTAACATAATGGAGTGAAGATACCTTGGTAGGTGATAAAACTGGTAAGTATAAATGAAAAAAGTCTTATACAACGTGTAAATGAATAAGTGCGAAGTAATTTTATGACGAAATGTTCCTATTTTTTTCTTTTGACTACTAAGTTTTTCGAGATATTTAGTTCACTTTTGGAGCATCAATTTCTCTATGAAGTCTTCATAATAAAATCTACAGGGTAGTACTTTTTCTGGGGTCACTTGTTCTTTTTGACCCTACAACTTTTTTTCAGTACATCCCTGGCAATTGACAAAAATGGTAGATGATTTATTTTTTTAAACTTGCCTTTATTTAATGAGAGTTTACAGATCCGTTCAACATGGCGGGATTTAGCTAATGCTACTCTTACAACTAACCATGGAACAACTCCTTATGTGTACACAAGATACTAACTATACATTCCTAACATTAACGCTTACGCTGTAACCTAAAGTATTTGTATCTATATATACATACAACACACATACATATACAACTAACCTGTGAATGTTAAAGCAGTGACAGGAGACGAAAAAGAGGGATCACTTGAATTATATCATAATGACGCGAGCAGCAGCATTTTAACATTTTTTGAAAAAGTTTTGGGCTGAAAATCTTTGAGTTTGTTGCGCAGTGAATTATAAATGACCACTGCATTATATGAAAATGACCGTTGAAACATGGCAGTACTATGATGAGGAATGGACAAAAAATTGCTATCCCTGACATTTTTTTCATGTACTTCTCTACGAAAAATAAGCTTTTCTCTTAAGTAAAGGGGTTTAGATGTTATTAATAGCTTTTGAATAAAATTAGCAAGGTGGTAATAGAAAAGATCAGGCATCTTAAGCCACCCGATTTGGTTATATTTACTTGATATGTGGCAAAATTTCCTCAAGTTGAAAATAAAGCGAACACAGTTGTTTCGAATGAGCTGAAGCCGATGCTTAGTAATCTCATCTAAACATGGATAATAAACCGTATCTCCGTAAGAAACAATGGACAAAACTAACGACTCACAAAGTTTTTTCCTGAGATTAAAATTTAAGATATGTTTGTTGGCAGATAAGACTCTCAGCTTCAGATATGCCTTTGGTCTAGAGTTAATATTAATTTTCATAGCATTGAGTTCAGTCCACAGTTTGTTTGAATTACCATTGTATTTTAGATGGGCTAAATAGGCACGTTTTCCATTTCGAATAGAATTTAGGCAGAAGTTGCGTAAACTCGGTATTTTTCATAATTCTCAGGAGTTTTATTTGATCGGTAAATTGCTTCTGATTTTCTTTCCTCTTTTATTATTACTTTGAGGGGGTACGTTAGCCAAGTTGTAGGCTGTTTAACAATATTAGATAAGTCATATGCATCAAAACAAGGACTTAAAACGTTAGACATGTTTAATAAGTCATTGTTGAAGTCACCAAGTACTACAACGTTGTCAAAACTGCTCATGATATAAATTTGCAATCTTTTTTATTTCTTACGTTTTTTTCCTATATGCCCGTTTTTTGTGAAAAAACATTAATTTCATGTGTATCGTAGACAATAACAATCCTTATGATATTTATTTTTCTAGTAGACATTATAGCTGACATGCATTTTGTCTACGGTCTCTCTAATGGTAATTCCTTAGAAGCGTCAAGAAGATATGCTGTAATGTATCCTCAACGTGTAGCCCCTCACCACAATTCGTTTGGACAGCTTCATCAACGACAGGTAGCTTCAAAGCTAGAAAACATGATTGTGGTCGCCAAAGGGATATTAGAACACAATAAATATAACCAGTTGTACTTAATTTCATTGACGAGCAACCCGATACCAGCACTAGGGAAATTACTTTACAGCTACATGTCGACGGTATTTGCAATCTTAATAGAACAGCTGTTATATCCATAGTATGTAAAACGAGTATGGTCAGACAACACTAGAATTTCTTGAGCATATTTTATTCACGGACAGAGCAAGTTTTTCAAGGGAAGCCATTGTTCATAACCACCTCAACCACATACGGGCGGAAGAAAATCCTCATGCTATCGTTGAAGCTCAACACCAGGAACGATTTTCTTTAAACGTGTGGATTGAGATTATTGGAGATTACCTAATTCGCCCACATTTCCTTCCACATACATTAAATGGAGATAAATGCAGTCAGTTTCTAAGTGACGAGCTGCTAGTTCTACTCGATCCGATTCCTTTAGGTGTCAGAGCGGAAATGTGGTTTATGCATGATGGGGCTCCAGTCCATTTTAGTATGAGAGAACGTTAATATTTGAACGCACCATATCCAGATCGCTGGATAGGATAATTTTGGCAAGCTCGTTCACCTGATTTAAACCCGATGGAATTTTCAACTTGGGAACATTTTAAAACGTGAGTGAGTATACACTGGAGCTCCTGTCCAATATATAGAAGACTTAAGAAATCGCATTATTGTTTCTTGTATCTTATTCAAGATTCTCTCGGGATTTTCAATCGAATACGAACATCTACGTGTCGACATCTTCTTGTGTAATGCTTGAAAGTGGCCATTTTGAGCACTTAATTCGATCTCTTGTTTTTTTAATGATTTTGGAAGTATAGCATATTGCATCACAGAAGGATTATTGTTTGTTTTTATGGTACACATGAAATTGATCATTTTTTTACACAAAAACAGTGGAAGATACGAAAAAAAAACGCACACATAAAGTAGATTGGAAATTTAGTTCATTTAGAATTTTTGTCAATTGCCAGGGTACGCCCCTGGTACCACCCTGTATATTTTCATGACCGTTTCTGTGATCTTATTATGAAGATTTAATAGAGGCATGAATGCTCCAATGCTAAATATTTCGAATAGTGTCGTAGTCAGAAGAAAAAAACTGAAAAAATTTGAAAATTTCAAATTTTTGTCCGAAGCGGACATATGTTCATAGGAACTTATCTTCATAAATAACTAAAAATATTCAAAAGACTAAAATAAGCCAAAGCTATAAAAATGATTAAATTGTCAAAAACCCTTACCATATACATCTTGGTACGAAGAATAACTTTTTTCTAAATATTATTCATAAGAAAGTTTTCCAACTTATGATGTTACAGTGTATATATAGTGTGAAACAGCCAAATGGAATAATTTGATAACGAATAAAGGAGGGCGTGTTTGGGAAAAACGCCTAGACAAGTCGATTTGTATTTTTAAATGCGAATTTGCGAGAGTGACCAATACTAATTTTTTAATTTTAAATGCAATCCCCTGTAAATATTTATTTTTTGGATTCTCTAGAAAACTCTAGACATAATTCATGTACAATGTCCTACACCTATCTTCAACTGTTTCGGAAATATTAAGTGTTTTCAGATTTATTACAAAAATTAACATTGAAAAAAGAAAATTATTTTATTTCACAAATTCGTTACATTACACTAAAAACCTAATAAGCAATACTGATTATTTCTTAATAATATATAAAAACAAAAAAACATTAATCTCAATGTGGGAAATGTTCAAAATGCTTTCCGCCAACGTCTTGGCAACATGCTGATCTGGTATAGAAATGTCTTCTAACGTTACTCAACATCTCAGGCGGGACTGAACTAATTGCAACCGTGATTCGTCTCTTTAGATCATCTAAGTTGAGGGGGTTTAATTTTGTATACAGTACTTTTGACATATGTCCACAACAAGTAGTCCAGAGGCGTCAAATCAGGAGATCGTGCTAGCCATTTTATCGATCCAGGCCTCTGAATCAACCGATTTGGAAAAATTTGGTTCATGTATTGCCGGACATTGATTTCGTAATGGAGCGATACTCTATCTTGCTGAAACCGTATTGTATTGGCAGGAACTTGTGGGTTTACTGGATCACGATATAAGTTTGTCAAAGTTGGCCCGACATTATTTTGGAGCAGTTCTAAATATTTATCTCGATTTAAGTTGCCATCAATGAAAAAAATAATATACAGGGGCTTAAATTTAAAAAGGAAAGTTGGTATTGGCCTCTGTCGCATGACACACCCTATATATTTTTTTTTTGTTGAAAAAATGAGCATTTAAAAATACAAATCGATGTTACCATGCGTTTTTCCCAACACGTCCTCTTTTATTGTATTTATTGTCATTGTAGAGACGAACTGAGAACCTCGATCTTGAAGTTGATTAATTGACAATTACTTTGATTTAATTTCAATCTACGTCCCAGGTACCTAATTGATACATTTCCTTTTTTTAATACTATCGCCTCCACCAAAGGTAACTATATAAGACAGTTCGTTAAAAAGTTTCTGCTGAGTTTCTAAAAAAATATATGTTATGCCCTTGAACAAAATATGGGACCATTTCGGGATCCCTCTTAACAGACTCTCATTTAAAGAATCCAAATTCCTTGAGGTATTTCTAGTAATCGCTGAAAATACATAAAAAAATAAAAAGAAAAAAATATAGAGACGAATTGAGAATGTCCTTTCTGAAGTCGGTTAAAAATAGGAAAAGGTTAGCAGAAAAACTTGTCATATCAAAAAAAAATCCGCCTTTAAAACTTAACTACTCTTGCCTAGATCGGGCGTAGAAAAAAACAATCGCATACAATACAAATATAGCTGTTTTAGACTCGCCATACTCATACACAGAGTATATGGTAGTGACGCCATTATAGAGTGGTTTTTGCCTCCTTTCCAATCTGCTCAAAATAACAACTCTCACATGCGTGTTATAGTTTTTTTGTTTCCATATTTTTCTTTCCCCGAATCCAAAATAAACTCACCTGCATCCTCTGTGTCAGTAATTTTTTTTCATAATATAAGTAAAAAACAAAGAAATCTATATTTTTACGAGTTTTTATTGTTTGCTCTGAAATTGTAGTTCACTTAAAAATCCATATTGGCTTGTGTGATATATAACCGGAAATCCAAACAGACGTAGCCTTGAAAACCTACATCCTCAACTTACCTACAACAACATGATCGACGAAATGTACAGTTTTTTGACGACAACCACATGACAAACATAACTGCACATAATACAGAAACACCACCAGCCATTGTGAAGAGAATTCCGCTATCACACAAATCCTTACAAAAGCGCTCGCTAATGGTAGACCTTGATTTCAGGAGTTCACCTGCAGGTGATCATCAAATACCCCCACATACATAATTACAACGTCTTGATAACTGTATCTCCTGTAATGCATATTTGGCAGCTAACCCTCTCATTTAATGATATATCTTTTAAGTATAAAACGCTGACGAAATTATCGATCGAAGTATCTACGGGCGATGCGAGATCATAATGCTAATCTTTACCGACGCTTCGGGCAGATCAGATTTACTTCTTCCTGTGTACTTGTACGACACGACATTTTACAGAAGCATTGACGACTGTTATTATTATGCACTGTTGCTTTTGATAATTTGGTAAGGTTTTGACCCACATAAATATCATATATTTAATGTCATCGCAATAAACTTGATTACTTAATACGGCGGATCATTTAAGATGGCTATTACGACAGACAGTAAAAATTTTATCTTGACTTTCAGCTTTAAGTACTTCTTCTGACTCAGGGAGTAGGGTAAAAATAAACAAAACACTTATAACCTTTTTTAAATAATTTGGTCAAGTGCGAGTTGGCCTCGCATACTTAGGGTTCCGTACCACCTTCAAGATTCGAATATTCCAGTTTCAGACAAGCAGGGAATGAGTGCATTTTCTTATATTTGCCCTAATATCTTTTAAAGGAAGTGTTTTAAATTTATAAAAAATATACACTTTGATTTTCCACACATAGACTTTTTATTTTATCTGCTTTTTGATTCGCTTGATTTTTATCACAATACATATGTATTTAATTTTCTAATTTGGCCCCCAAAAAGTAACATTAGAGTTTTATTTTACTAATAAACTTTCAGAAATGCCTTTTATAATCTACTGTCTGAGTTTTGAGGCTCTGTAGATTGGAAGAAAAATGGCAAAATAGGTCAAAGTTTAAATTATAAATTATTAAATCTGTTATTCAAATTATTTAAAAATATAAATAAAATATATTTTCAAATTTTAAATAGTGTAGTTTCTAAAGTTGGAATTAAGTCGATGTTTAATATTTTTAATATTTTTTATACAAATGATTTAAAAATATGATATATTTGTAATTCACATAATGAGCCTTTTATCTGATATATTACATGATGTGTTTGAAAATTAAATCTTTATTTTCCATTTAATTGTATAATTTGTCCCTAAAATTACTATGGGGGTTTTCTAGTAATTTATTTTCCGTTTAATTCTATTATTTGGTGGCCAAATAATAGAATTAGGTATTTTTTTTTCATATTTTTCCTATAAACAAAAAAAAGGAGGTCTTATAGTTTGGGGAATAACGGGGAGAATATATTTGTACCTATTCATCATAATGAGCCCTGGGATTTGATATATTACATGACCCGTTAGAAACAATTATAATTTTTTATTTTCCATTTAATTATATAATTTGCCCCCCAAAATGAATATTAGGGGTTTCTTCTTATTTTTCCAGTATAGTTTAGGTGAGGGGCTATACTTCCAGTTTTTCAAAATTTTTCAGCTTATGGTTTCGGAGATAAGGGGGGAATGGGTAAAATTTTTTATATTTTTGTTCATATCTTTTAATTAATTTATTTTATAAATATGGAAAAAATATATTTATTTTCTTCATCATGAGCCCTTTTATTTGAAATATAACATGCTGGGTTAAAAACAATTTTAATTTTATATTTTCCATTTAATTCTATAATTTGCCCCCAAAAAAATATTAGGGGTTTTTCCTTATTTTTCCAGTAAAGTTCAGGTGAGGGGCTATACATCCATTGTTTTTTCAAAATTTTCCTGCTTATGGTTTCGGAGATAGGGGGGATGGGTAAATTTCTGTATATTTTTGTTAATATCATTTAATTAATTTATTTTAAGAATATGAAAAAAATGTATTTGTTTTCATCATAATGAGCCCTTTCATTTGATATATAACATGATGGGTTAGAAACAATTTTAATTTTAATTTTCCATTTAATTCTATAATTTGCCTCCCCAAAATAAATATTAGGGATTTCTCCTTAATTTTCCAGTAAAGTTCAGGTGAGGGGCTATACTTCCATTTTTTTTTCAAAATTTTCCAGCTTATGGTTTCGGTGATAAAGGTGGGGGAGTGGGTACAATTTTTTATATTTTGTTAATATCTTTTAATTAATTTATTTTAAAAATATGAAAAAATATAGTTATTTTCGTCATAATGAGCCCTTTCATTTGATATATAACATGATGGGTTAGAATAATTTTAATTTTTATATTTCCATTTAATTCTGTAATTTGTCCCCCAAAATTAAAAGTAGAGGTTTCTCCTTATTTTTCCAGTAAACTTCAGGTCAGACCCTATATTTCTATTTTTTTCAAAACTTTACGTTTTATAGTTTCGGGGATAAGGGGGGGGGATGGGTAAATTTTGGTATATTTTCGTTAATATCTTTTTATCTAATTTTTTAAAAAAATATGAAAAAAATATATTTGTGTTGCTCAGAGTGAGACCCCTCATTTGATGTATTACATGATGCGTTTGAAATTTTTTTATTTTTAAATTTTCATTTCATTCTATAATTTGCCCCCCAAAATTAATATTAATGATTTCTCCTTATTTTTCCTGTAAAGTTCGGGCAACGCTCTATATTTAATATTTTTTCAAAATTTTAGGCTCAGTAGTTTCGGAGATCAGGGGGGCGGGGAACGGTCGATTTTTTTAGTTTTTCCCCTCAGACGTAGCCCTAAAATCAAAATTTCTTCTATTACGATATGTAACCCTGATCGGGTCACCAAACTATACACTGATACTAAATTTCAACCTCTTCCGCCCAGTAGTATTATAAGGGTATCCGTATGTTGTATATACGGAACCCTAAAAAGATCTACAGTTTTGCCAACAATTTTTTACCAATTTCGCACCCATATTTACAGTCAAAAACCGACATTGAAAATGCTACTTAACTTCAAATACAGCTACTGCGCAGATGGTATGACTTGCCATTTTAGCAAAAATAAATAAATCGGAACAGTAAACCGTAAAGTGACCGTAAACTGACTGAAAATATATTGCAGCATCGCGATAAATGAGATGTTCCTTCCTAACGAATACTCTGTCTGTATTCGTAGGTTTTCTAATGGTTTGTTTTGTTTGCATTGTAGAAGCTAGACTTATAAAATAGCGAGTTCAGTCAACTGCTCAAATGGAACAAGAAGCCCCTTCAAGGTAGACATATAAATCACGTCAACCAAGATTATGTCGACAGTTCAACGTTGTTTCCTGGTAATATTTTCTCTGAAACGGAAGGCTTTATACTAGCAATCCTAGATCAAGTAATTCCAACTATCTGAAATACATCATTATAGACGCTTTTATTGACAATGAGAGATGCAGATATGGTTGCCAAACATCTAAAACAATCTAGCATATTACAAGTGACCAAGAATTTGCTGCAACTGAATACAAAGAACGACCTGAACCTGAGGCAAAAATACTACACTAGAAACTAGTACTAAAACGTGAATCTGTTTTAGAAAATATCAAGCTGTACAGCGACAACACGATACTGACCAAATCTAACCGTTGCTCACATTAGACCAGACATATTTGCAGTAGATAGTTTCTAGAAAAACAACATTAATTGACATATCAATCCCCTATAACAATAACATAAATATTATGCAGGCTGAAAAAATAAATTAATACAAGTAGAATTTCAAATAAAGAGACAATGGGAAATAAACAAAACGAACTGTACCAATTATAATCACTGACAAAGAAATCGCAACACCCAGAAGGAGATGCTCAAATTTAATATTGTCTTGGGAAAACATAGAGGCTATAGTAAGGAGTACATGATTAAGATTTGGTAAAGTTTGGTGAATGTTTTTTCATGTCAACTTTGTTTTTATCAATTAACATTGTAGTCGTTTTTAGTAGTTTTTTTAATTTACCAAAAAACAAACTGTCTGATGGGATCCAAAATCAAGGCTTAGTAATGTTAAAATACCTAGAGTACGTGTACGGCGAATGTCTTGCCAGCGAAGTGAATTTGAAAGAGTTCGAGGTTTACGTGAGGTGGGTTTTTCATTTCGAGAAATCGTTAACCGCACGAACATAAATCCAACTACTATTATGTTATCAAGCTTGGGTTGATAATGCTCAAAATCGGTGAAGAGTAGGCACCGGAGGTCGAAGGGGCACTAATAAAGTTCAAGATTTATATCTAAGACCGAAGAGTAGGCGTTATGGTATGGGGTGCTAGTGCATATGGATTCCATATTATGGAAGTAGGTCACCCTTAGGGTCTGTATGAGGCAACATGACAGCGCAATCTTCTGGAAGTAGTAGAGCCGTATGTACTCCCTTATGATCGGCCTTATGTTGGTCGAGTTAGTTTAAATATTTTTGAAGATTTCAACTTATATTTCAACCATTCTATGTATTCAACTGCTTATGTACCACCAAATATTACATGCACGCTCGCACAGACCTTCAACCGTATTCCACACAGAAGATGTTTTGTCGTAATGTAAATAGACATAAGGGCAACTTTAATTTTAGAGGCATTTCTTAATTAGTTGTATTTCTTTCATTTGTACATAAAATAATATCATTTTCTTGTTTGTAATATTTAAGCTAAAAAGCTATATAATAGGTAAATGGGAAAATACGCTTGTAAAGATAAGAAGAAATAATCCGAATAATCCGATTGTAAGTTTCCCTTTGCCACTATTAAATTATTCCTTTAAAGGTTTATTGAACCCAAACAATAGTGTATATTTTTAAATACATTTAAACTATAATAAAAATAAACTGAAAGTGTTGGTACGTGACAATAAGGAACGGCTGACACTTGGTTATTGGGTATAAACAAGAACCTTTCTTTATTGGCAGGGTCAGAGGAATAAATCATTTTTACCCAGTGTCGCCAACACTTAAAAAAGTTTCCCCCCAAAATATTTTCAAACTCCCCTAAATGTGAACCAAAACCCCCTAAACTCACATTTTTTAAATTCGACCTACTAAACGATTGGTGGGGCCACGCCACTGTTGGTTTGGGAATACACTTGTCCGCAAGAAGTCGGTTAAGTATTTAATTCATTAGTTAAGATGTAAAATAAGTTTTCAATATCAAAAATATTCAAGGACTTAAATAAAATCACAGTAGGTGGTGCGTTCCCGCAATTTGTTTAGTGTATTGTTTTCAATTTGATTGAATTACTTCATTGATTTTTAAACTTCTGCACCTTTTCTAAAACATTCCGTCGCGCTAATGCTAATCGTAAAAGTGTTTTTTGCGTATAAAATATAGACAGTATTCGTGGTTCGCTTCCCTAGCTGTTAGCACGCTTGGGAGGTTCGTGTTTGTGCTCCGAACTATTCGGACGCTTTTTTTTGATTCCGTCTGTAGAGACGCCGCTTTTTGTTGTTTGCGTTACGATTTCGCGAGTTCTTAGCTCCATTCGTGACGACCGCTAAACCGCTTTCATTTTGTTTCTTTTGTGTTTACAAAAGCGCATCATTTGTTGTTAAACCCGCATTTTTTGTATGCTCAATCAATGAACATTACGTCGCTATTTTTTGTGTAACGTGTTGTCCAGAAGAAGGTCTAAAAAAACTGTTCACGGGGCTAGCCTCTGAAGAAAGAAGAACCAAGAAAACACCCTTTGCAGAGCTTCGACGTAAAAGGTCAGTGACTAACTTTTATTTGGTGAATTAATTTACGTGTTTATTGATTGTTCCACTAAAGGTACTTCGTCAATTATATACTTGCACTGAACCAGCATTGAACTAAAACCGCAACATCTAATTCATACATTTTTTTGAATATTCTCTCTATGGAATGTGCATCGAAGACATTCCAGTAGGTAAAGCAATTTATTAAAATTACAATATCAACTAAATTTTTTTTGGATTTTATTCTTTTTATTATAAAAATTATTTACTAAATTTTGTTTATTTACTTAGTAAAACATGATCTGTGGTTATTCGGTGATTTCTAAAGTCTTGGACAATGAAATTACCATAGAACGAGTACTCTTCCAAATTTTATGGACAAGATAATTGGCGTGTTCGCGTTAGGCGCGTTATCTCTCTTGAACTCAATCGAGTATTACATAAAGGATATTCTCACCAGAAAGAGAAGTAACTGAATAATAAATTATTCTACCTTTGAAATCAACACCTACAAGAGTAATTAACCAATAGGGAAAGATCTTTAAGTAAA
Source organism: Octodonta nipae (assembly GCA_034190945.1). Taxonomy (NCBI): domain Eukaryota; kingdom Metazoa; phylum Arthropoda; class Insecta; order Coleoptera; family Chrysomelidae; genus Octodonta; species Octodonta nipae. The sequence goes on along the minus strand of CM067223.1, from coordinate 78,918,683 downwards.
GATGGGTTGGCCTAGGGAATCGAAGCTTACCGGAGGATTTTTCTTCTTTGAAAAAATGTATTTTCAAACTTAGTCGTTTTATAAACTCGAATCAAACGAGTAGTCTTAAGAGAGTCGTGAAAAATAAACGTCGTAAAAATTCGTTCGCGACACTCGAAGCATAAATTAAGTTTTTTAAGTGTTCATTGTAATCTTTTCTTTGTACTTTACTGATTTTCTCCTAATTATTTTATTAAATATTCGAGTATTAAGTTCAATCTCGTGTTATTTTTAATATATATACAATATCCAAAAACCGTTTTATAAAAAAGATTCACATACAGTTAAATCACATTAAGTTGGGGTTTAACATTCATAATATGGTCCTTCGAGCCGGATTAAATCAGTGCGTGAGAAATAGTGCCACATATATAAAAAAGTAACCAGAACTTTATATTTCGAAATAAAAGGTTTTGAGTGAACTTTGTGACCTCTTTACTTTGCACAGATGATTCTCGTGGAATATGTGTAGACGAATTATTGAGAGCGTATTAATGTTTGCTCTCAAATGCAGCTTATTATGAATGTTAAACCCCAACTTAATGTGATTTAACTGAAGAGATCGCCGGAATTACAAGTTTTCGTTTAAATAAACTAATGGAATATTTTCTGCAATTTCACGTTACTGTAATTTAACTTCGTCTCTAAAATAAACTGACATCAAAAGCATCAAAATAAAAATCATTACAATCACATTGTACGACATACCTTCATGGCATATGTTAACATTTAAACTATTTATGATGAATATTTGACAGTTGTGTATATATCTTTCCGATTTTGATTTATGGAATAAAGTTCGAACATAACTCTGAGCAGTTTTGGAGAAAACAGTGAAGATCCACTGAAAATCGCTGAAATCTAGTCCCTTATTTACTTTTTTCTGATTTTCTAGAAAACCGTAAATCTCATGTTATAAACAATTTCGTGGGACCTTTCTGTAATGTTCTTTAATATAATGCAGTTTAAATCATCAAAATTGCCCAAGCTGTTTTTGAATAACAGCTCGTCATACATAAAAAAAAGTTGTATACGAATTGATAACCTCCTCCTTTTTGGAAGTCGGTTAAAAAGAAACAACAGCTCTACTTGTCACCAGGTACAGGCAGCACGTGATAAGGTTCCCCAGCAGGAAATTTTTTACCTCATTAGAAGTAGATATGACCAGACAGGTCAATGAGTGTAAAGAAAGTCAATTTGTTATTAATTTTTTACTGAATTTGTCTGATTTCCAACAAAATGTATAGTACATTTCTACAAAAATTTACTGTAATAAACTTATTATTACTGGGTGTTCTTATGTTACTTAGTGTATTAAACATACACTGCTACGAACGAAGAATATTCTCTTCCAAGAAAACGAAATTTTCCAAGAACAAATCCGCTGGAAAACGGTAGACCCGAATTAATTGGTCATATGTATACCACACCGACAACTCGTAGGTACTTTAAAACACAGAGCCTTAAAATTATTACAAATACAATTCACGGTCACGCACGGCAAATACACGCAATTATATTTGCAAAAAATGAGTAACGATTTCTTTGTATCGCTTATAAAACCAGCTTCTGCAGATCATAAATCTCGTGTAAGGAGCAGTTGATGAGCGAGAACGCGACCGTACCAACCATCTACGCCGACCACATGTTTGAATATGAAGTTGAAAATGTATTGATACCATGTGGTACTGAACATTACCATTTACCATTTTGTTTAAATTAATTACCGAGAAACGCAAGTGATAATGAATGTCCGTGTATACAGGGTGTTACCCTCGTGCACAGTTTGAGTTTCATGTCGGTACCGCAATATTAGTGTGAAGTCTTTTTAAGAGACCAAGTGGGTATTTGACTGGTTATTGTTAACCATTATTAAAAATGTTTTAATAAGCTCGCACTATATTTTTTTCTATACAATTTTTAATAATTTAAAAAAATCGGGAATTAAATTCGGATGAAAGGAAATGAAAAACGCATAAACGCTTTATTCTTTATTAGTGAGGTAACTAATAGGTCTTTCAATTCGAATTTATTTCATTGCATGATTTTGTGATGAGTGCTTAGAGCATATACTTTTGGAGGCAGCTTGAAATGCACAAAAATCGTAGCAAATCTAAAAATAGAGGAAAATAAAGGCGGTAACAGGCTACTTCGCTCGATTGTGAGCTGCTTCTACAGATCACTTGGTAGGTTTTTAATAGAGTCAAATAACCAACAGTAAGTTCAATAAATTCACCATTACAAAACATATAGGGTGAGTTTTTTGTTGATGATCAGTATGGGGATCTCAGAAACTAGCGGAGATAGAGCAATGGTTAAATTGGGAATGATTTGCAGTTTTACTGGCCCAACTTAATGACACTTTCGGATTTTTGTAAAAAGTCATGGCTAACTAGATATTTTGAAAAGACGAAATTCTGTCGATTTAGTCAAATTCCTCTAGCTCCTTTGTTTTTGATTTTATAAAAAAAGTGTAAATATTAAAATTAAAGGGAATTGTATCCCGACAGCGTGACAGCTCTCGTTTTCGAGATATGACACAAACTTATCTTTTTTTGAATGGAAACCATAGTTGGCTATGACCTCAAAAAATCGGACATTTTTAGAGCTTTCCAAGGATATAATACTCGATATAGTTGTTCATAAAAATAACGGAGTTATGGATGCTTTTCTCTCTTATTTTCACTTTTAACTTAGGTAGCCATGAAAAAGGTTGTTTTCACTTTGACGTTTCCTCATTTGAGAGTAATTCCATTAGTAGTGCTGAACTGACAGTCGATATTGACAAGTTTTCGTGATAAAATGGAATAATCTAACGAAGAAAAACTGAATATGGTGGGATGTTATATCATATGCCATAAAAATTCAGTTCGTGCAGCTGAGGAATACTTTCATAGATATTTTAATTGTCGTCAACCTGCTCTATGTACATTTAAGAGGCTTTACGATAGTTTACGCATATATGGATCTTTTACTAAACCACCAAAGGAACGTAATCAAATTAACGAAGCAGCACAAATAAATGTTTTGGCAATGGTAAATCAAAATCCACCTACATCAACTCGTGAGGTTACGGCAGAAGCTGGCACATCTCAACGAACTGTAAGTTAAGGTACTGAAAGCGCATAAGTTTGTGCCTTGACAATACACAGTTTCCATTAAAGGTGTTATGGTCAAATAAAACTAGATTTACTAACTGCGGTATGTTCAATAGATACAATGAGCATATCTGGGAAAACCTTTTCCATGTAGAACAACCCCAGATAAAATTAGGTTTTTAATGTTTGGTGTGGTATCATAGGGTCTACTATTCTGGGGCCTTTTATCTATGACGAATCACTTACTGGGGAGCACTACTTGCATTTCTTGCAATACACTTTTCAAGTCATGTTGCATAATTTGAATTTGAGAACTCGTTTAGAAATTGATTGGTTCCAACATGAGGGAGCACCTGCTTATAACTCGTTATTAGTAAGACAACACTTAGATAATATCTACCCAAACTCTTGGATAGGAAGAAATGGTCCACGCGAATGCCCACCCGGTCACCCGATTTGGCAGTTATAGACTTCTATTTATGGGGTGCGCTAAAAAACAAAGTATACGAAAGAAAGTATGAGAGAGTTGGTGACCTAAGGGAGGCGGTATTACAAGAATTAATTATTGAAGAAATTGATAGGCGGTTTGTGAGGAAAGCGGTAATGTCAATCTTAAAAAGATGCAATTTTTGTCTAAATAACAATGGTGGACTTTTCGAACATAAATTGTAACCATTATTATGTACTTTAATTTCTTAAGTTATCAGTAAGTACCTACTTATTTAGTTTTTCCGTTATATCTAATATACCTAATAAAAAAATCGTTCAATCTTTTTTGGAATAGTTATTAATAAATCAATCTATTTCATGGCTAACTACGTTAAAAGTGAAAATAAGAGAGAAAAGCATCCATAACTCCGTTATTTTTATGAATAACAATATCGAGTTTATATCGGTGAAAAGCTCTAAAAATGCCCGATTTTTTGACGTCATAGCCAACTATGGTTTCTATTCAAAAAAAGATAAGTTTGTGTCATAACTCGAAAACGAGAGCTGTCACGCAAACGAGGACATGACAAGCATATTCGGGATACAATTTTTTTCAATTTTGATATTTAGGTACACTTTTTTTATGAAATCAAAAAAAAGGAGCTAGAGAGATTTGACTAAATCGACAGAATTTCGTTTTTTCAAAATATCTAGTAAGCCATGACTTTTTAGAAAAATCCGAAAGTGTCATTAAATTGGGCCAGTAAAACTGCAAATCTTTCCCAATTCAACCATTGCTCTATCTCCGCTAGTTTCCGAGATCCCCATACTGATCATCAAAAAAACTCACCCTGTATAAAAATTTCTATTAAATATAATTAAAATATATCAGAAGAACTCAAACAATTTAGAAAACACAAATGATTTTTTAACAATATTAAAAAGCATTATTATCAACATAAATTATATACTACAAGGTTCAACATAGTTAGGCATTTTTGAAAGGTACCTTTTGATTACTAATTATAAAAAAAATACAAGATATTTATGTATGGAGATGGGTTCTTATTTGCCACCTACAATCAGCAATATATTATGACATATTTTGAAGAAAGGTTCATAGGCAATTATATGAATAAACCAAAAGGGTGGTGGGGATATGTCGATGACATTTTAGTGGTATGGGAGTATGGTAACGAAGAACTGTACTCATTCCTGGATTACATCAGTAGTCAAGAACCCACAATAAAAATTACAATGCAGATCGAAAAATTGCATAAACTTGCTTACATGTGAACAGTAAAGAATGACTATCCTTTGAATGTAAAGAAAATATGTTGTAAAAAGCTTATATGATAGAGCAAAAAACATATCTTCATACATCGAAAAATTTAACGACGAAGTCGACATTATTAAGACATCTATTTCAAAACGAATACCCGAGCGTACTGGAAAAAATTAAGCGGTTGGAAAGAAATACGATATTAAAAGTGTTTTTAAAACAAATAATACATTACGCTCTATCCTCACATGTACCAAACCATTTAACGCATCTCAGAATTCTAAAAATTTTATGTACAGTATTGTGTATGACTGTGGCCGTACATATGCTGGTGAAACTTCAAGACCTTTAGAAGTTAGGTGAAAGGAACACCAATATAACATTTCCAGAAGGCATGTTAGGCTAACCATGTATTAACCAATATCGGCAGTCACAGTATACACTGGGATAAATCAAAGATCTTGGTGAAAGAAGAAAATTCAAAAAAGAGAAAACTTAAAGAAGTCTATAGAAGAGCAAAATACAGTACCCTCAGTATGAAATAGTTCGAGGTTTATTCTAAAATTTTCAAATATAATGATAATTTTTTTGTTTGTCAAAAACTGACCGTGAAAAATAGGAAAACTATCATTAAAGTTAAAATGTTAGAATAAACCTCGAACTACAGTACATAGCGATTGATGACGACGATTCAAAACGTCGCCAAACACAGTTAAGTATCACATCATATACAAAACACTATTTATATACAAGAATACTGGTTGATCATAATGTCGACATCTTTTTCTCTCAGAATAACTGTGAGAAAGAACAGACAAAAATCTGAGAAAAGAGAATCCTAATGAACGGGCAAAATGCTTCGATTTCGTGATCTTATTAGCTTGTTTCCAGTGTCAAAATTTCCTAAAAAATTGGTTGTTAATTATATGTAGAGGACTATACGGGTGTAAACGATTTGAGTGCAAAGATTTTGAGGATCAATACTTCAGGTAACAAAACAAATCAAAAAGCTTTATAACATTTTCCGAAATAAACTACAGTTTTGTCAAAAAAAGTTAGAAGTTACGTAGCTTTTATTACAGTGAATAATAGACTATTTCCGTAAAGCTAAATATGTAAATACTAGCTTATACACCTTTAATAACTGTACTAACAAAGAAAAATAATATATTTTTTTCTCTGAACAGATGTGGCAACATAGCATATAACATGATTTACTCAGTAGTACAGTTGACCGCTGTCACGTTTTTTTTGCTGCACCAGTTCTTGTAAGAAAGTGAAAGTGATTTTTGCCTGATATTCGATATAGCTTTTGTGATTTTCATTTTAAAAAGTGAATTGGAAAAATGAATAAAATCGGTTGTGAATTGTGAGTTCAAATGTATTAGTTTATGACAAATAGGGACAATTATACAATTAGGTAAAGACCTGACATGTTATTAATTTGTGAGGAAAGCAGATGTAATAGCAAGAATGTTGAATTTTGAATATTATTATAAAGTATCCGTTTGTTCTCCAGAGCTCCATCATAATGACATCCTTTAAGTAAATACGTATTTATCTGTCTACCATAAGTATATTAATTTTATGAGTAACAATTATTTTTCTAAAAATTTAATACACAAAAGAACTACATATAACAATTGTTTTGTTTAATATACTTTATATCGAATTATTTTTGTATCATAATGTAAACAACTTTGTATCCTTCCTTCTTCAACTTGATGCATAAAATAAATCGCGAAATATAAATATTCATTTCTATATATAGATAGATAGATACATTTTTGAAAATAATATTTCATACAATTTTATTTAGCTAAATAAATCTACCGGCACTCGAAACTATGTAATTATTTAATACAAAAAATAACAAGTATTCATTTTTTTGGGTAAATCTGAGTTTTAGCGCGACGTTGCCACATTGACAATAATTTACTTAACATGTATTTTGAATTTTCTTGCTTATTTTTGTTTTATTTGATATGTACTATCTGCACCTAAGATATATGCACTCAAACTATTTACACCCTGTATTTACAGGGAGCGGCAGCATTGATCCTCCAACTTTATCACTAAAACTAACATGAGCATGTATACCACTTTATAAGCGTCTTTGGGTATTATTACAGAAGAACATGAATTTATGTCAAAAACTTTTTAATTTTCCTTAATTAAGTCACACACAAATGCGGCTGCCACGCCATCTTAACCGGAACTCCTTAGTGTGAACTCGAAGCAGAAGTGTCAATCCACTGTGTTCCTAAAACGTTTTTTTTTAGATACCGTATTGTATTAGATAATTAAAGATTGCATATAAAATATTATTTAAACAAACTAGTGGCAGTTATTGAGACTGATCGATTGAAACGAAAGTTTCTTACGGAATATACTTCTCGTCTCTGTTTCTCGTTTTGTGTCATTCTTAGTAAGGAACATAAATTTCTGAAAAATTAAAATAATTGTCACAATATAAACATTTTATCGTTGGCTTTTAGGGTTCCGTATATACAATATACGGATACCCTTATAAAATCACTCAGGATTTCTGCCTCTGTCACATCACAGCCTTTTTCTCCTAAACTACTGGACGGAAGAGGTTGAAATTTGGTATCAATGTATAGTTTGGTGACCCGATCAGGAGTACATATCGTAAAAGAAAAAAATTTGATTTTATGGGTACTTCTGGGGGAAAAACAAAAAAAATCGACCGTTCCCCCCCTGATCTCCGAAACTACTGAGCCTAAAATTTGGAAAAAATAGGAAATATAGGAGCGTTGCCCGAACTTTACAGGAAAATTAAGAAGAAACCATTGAATCTTAATTTTGGGGGGCAAATTATAGAATTAAATAAAAATTTAAAAATAAAATTTTTTCAAACGCATCATGTAATATATCAAATGAAAGGTCTCATTCTGAGGAACACAAATATATTTTTTCATATTTTAAAAAAATATATTTAAAAAGATATTAACGAAAATATACCAAAATTTACCCATTCCCCCCCCCCCTTTATCTCCGAAAATTATAAAACGTAAAGTTTTGAAAAAAAATAGATTTATAGGTTCTGACCTGAAGTTTACTAGAAAAATAAGGAGAAACCTCTACTTTTAATTTTGGGGGGCAAATTACAGAATTAAATGGAAAATATAAAATTAAAATTGTTTCTAACCTATCATGTTATATATCAAATGAAAGGGCTCATTACGACGAAAACAAATATATTTTTTTCATATTTTTAAAATAAATTAATTAAAAGATATTAACAAAAATATAAAAAAAACTACCCATTCTCCCGCCCCTTATCTCCGAAACCATAAGCTGGAAAATTTTGAAAATAATGTAGGTATTAGCCCCTCACCTGAACTTTACTGGAAAATTAAGGAGAAACCCTTAATATTTATTTTGAGGGGGCAAATTATAGAATTAAATGGAAAATTAAAATTAAAATTATTTCTAACCCATCATGTTATATATCAAATGAAAGGGCTCATTATGACGAAAACAAATATTTTTTTTTTCATATTTTTAAAATAAATAAATTAAAAGATATTAAAAAAAATGTAAAAAAAATTACCCATCCCCCCCTATCTCCGAAACCATAAGCTGGAAAATTTTAAAAAAACAATGGAGGTATAGCCCCTCACCTGAACTTTACTGGAAAAATAAGGAAAAACCCTAATATTTTTTGGGGGGCAAATTATAGAATTAAATGGAAAATATAAAATTAAAATTGTTTCTAACCCAGCCTGTTATATATCAAATAAAAGGGCTCATGATAAAGAAATCAAATATATTTTTTCCATATTTAGAAAATAAATTAATTAAAAGATATTAACAAAACTATAAAAAATTTTACCCATTCCCCCTTATCTCCGAAACCATAAGCTGAAGAATTGTGAAAAACTGGAAGTATAGCCCTCACCTGAACTTTACTGGAAAAATAGGAAGAAACCCCTAATTTTCATTTTGGGTGGCAAATTATAGAATTAAATGGAAAAGAAAAAATTATAATTGTTTCTAACGGGTCATGTAATATATCAAATCCCAGGGCTCATTATGACGAATAGGTACAAATATAGTTTTTTAATTTTTTTAAAATGAATATTTTAAAATATATTAAAAAAATATTTTAAAAAAATTACCCATTGTCCCCGTTATTCCCCAAGCTGTAAGACCTCTTTTTTTTGTTTATAGGAAAAATATGAAAAAAATCCCTAATTCTATTACTTGGCTTTCAAATAATAGAATTAAACGGAAAATAAATTACTAGAAAACCCCCATAGTAATTTTAGGGACAAATTATACAATTAAATGGAAAATAAAGATTCAATTTTCAAACGCATCATGTAATATATCAGATAAAAGGCTCATTATGTGAATTACAAATATATCATATTTTTAAATCATTTTTATAAAAGATATTAAAAATATTAAACATCGACTTAATTCCCACTTTAGAAACTACAGTATTTAAAATTTGAAAAGTATATTTTATTTATATTTTTAAATAACTTGAATAACAGATTTAACCATTTATAATTTAATTTAATAATTTAAACTTTGACCTATTTTGTGCCGTTTTTCTTCCAATCTACAGAGCCTCTAAACTCAGACAGTAGATTATAAAAGGCATTTCTGAAAGTTTATTAGTAAAATAAAACCTCTTGCTCCAATAAACAATCAAATTTTCAAATTTCTTAATAAGTCTTACTATTGTTCTAATCATGCTACATTTGAGCAAAAAAAATCACGACTTTTGCCTAAAGATAAATCTTTTAATTTATAAGAGATGCTGATTTCATAGCAGGTGATCTTTTATAATGAAAGATTTTAGTTGTTTTTTTTCTGGCATATACATTATAAAGCCCTACGCAAGTTGATTTATCGTGACATCAATCAAGAAGTAATCTTGCATTAATTATATTTCAATTTTTATTTCATCAATAGCTGTTTTTAATTGGTTTTGATTCAAATGCTCAATCAAAATTAATCTTGTAAGCATTAAGGATGCCGGTTTTAGTTGATTCATTAACATTATAACAGTCGATTAGTGGAGGTACGTTTCAATTTACGTTAGAAACAAAGATAAATGATGAGCAGTAAAACAATCTGTTTTCATTGATTTTGTATAGTCATTTAGAATTGTTCCTTATTAATTGATTAAGACGGATCGTAAGTTGTGAGGTGTTAATAAGTAGGTAATGGGTTTTTGTAGTGAGTTTTTTGTTTTTCTCCTTTTGTAGATGGAGAATGAAATTTCGTGGACGTTCCGATCTTCTTCCAGGAGCTGTAATTAATATAAAAAATTAAGTAACTAATGAAACTCATTAATTGATTACTTTTATGTTTTTTTTTGGCAATAACACCACAATGGAAATAAAACGACGTATATTGCAGGAATACCAAACGTTTCAAAGTCTATTCTGACTTCGTTGTCAATGGCTTTATATTTATTGATGTAGATTGTAAATAAATATAAAGCCATTGACCACGAAGTCAGAATAGACTTTGAAACGTTTGGTATTTCCTGCAATATACGTCGTTTTATTTCCATTGTGGTGTTATTGCCCAAAAAAACCTAAAAGTAAGCAAGAATATGCCACAAACAACGTTTATAGAAGACAACTCATTAATTGATTCTAAAAGTTATTTGTGGTATCTTCTATACCAAAAATAATTAAATAATTGAAATGTGTCAAAGTTATAATCAAATTGTCAAAACAGCCAAACATTTAAAATCAAATTTATATTCTATTATTACACTTTATTAATCATAGTAGCCGTTACCCGCGGTTTCACCCGCGTATGGCATGTACAATTATTTGCAATGCCAAAAGAAATAGCTTATGAAACATATGGGCTATCCTATATAATAATTTTTTCGAACTTATTTGAACCACCCTACATAATAATAAATCCACCAATCCCAAATATATTTCACCCTAAGTGCAAGTGCTTATGGGCTCAACCTGAATAAGAATTTTATGCAACTTTTTTTTAACCTTTTTGTATAACAGTAACTCTACTTCACCCTCTAATGCAGCCATCCTGTATATGCCGCTATTTATTTGTCACCCCATAAATACATCACTTTGGATTTGAACAGAACTACTTTGTACGCAAGACAATATATATTGCGTACAAAGGAATGACACCTCGAAGAGAGTATTCAATATCTCTGACAGGTGAAGTAACCTGAAAAAATTTTATCGTGACATTCTGTCCGTAGGAGTTGAAGAGGAGAACAGCAATTACACGGAACGGCTCCAGATTCGGAACCTCTGTGTACTGATTCTCTCGAATAATCCTAGATGTCGGTCTTACATCGCGCGTCTTCAAATTTAACGAAATGCATCAAATGCATAAAGAAGTGTTCGAGAGGACATTCAATTGTGGGAAGCGCAACTGATGAAGGTTCCCTAACCAGAAACAATATATATTATATTTATATGTAATATATATTGTCTTGCGTACAAAGGAATGACACCTCGAAGAGAGTATAAAAAAATTAGTTAATTATAATGAGCAATCTTGATAAGACTGGATTTATTTTCACTTTCGAAATTTTGCGGATTAGAAAAATTGCCGCCCTGGGCTCTAGCCCCGACTGCCCCTAGTATAAATCCTCCGTTGTATACAGGATAACGCAACAATCAAGTTTGATGAAGTAATAGATTTGAGAGCAATGCTGGATTTTAGGTTTGCTTGACGCCGACTTCAAAAATGTACTATATAGGTAGGGAATTAATTTCTACAAAATGAGCATGTTTTATTGTTTGCATTATCTACTATCTGTGAAGATAACTAATAACAGTGGATGTGCTAATAATTGCATAGTGTTATGTTCTGTTAAGGATTTTTCACTTTTTATTTCTAGTTTCAATTCAGTTAATATTTATAAAAAAATGTTTTATTTAAAAACATATATCAAACTTTAATCCATATTGATGATAGTTTCAGTCTTTACTTGATGAACATTCATTTTAATATTATATTAAAATAAATACAATGATGTAATTTTCACTTAAATTTATTTTACTATTGACAATTGTTTCACGAGTCTGAAGAAGCCAGTAACCTGGTGAAACAATTTGTCAATAGTAAATAAATTTAAGTGAAAATTACATCATTGTATTTATTTTAATATAATATTTAATCCACATTTATTTTGACAACGACGCATTGAGATAATAATGTTCATTAGGAAGTTTAGTATTATCATTTTAAAAAGTGCTATCTTTTCTTGTGGTCTATAGTACTCATTCTGGAACACACTTTATATAATTAATGGAGTAATTGAAATTCTAGCTTATTGAAATGCTCCCATGTATTAGCCTTTATTTTCCGCCGAAGTAAACCGAAGCAAGAAACTTTGATTTGATTGATTATCCGTACATTAGCTAATTGATTTATTGTATACAGTAAACTTTAGACATAATTAGACCTTGTTAGTTATATACTTATAGAATTCTATAGAAATTTATTACTATCTTCATCACTAGTTACTGGCCATAATACACTGTTACGAGAACGTTAATCTTTGCTTATTGGATAAGTCGTTAGCTGGTGAAGGTTTTTGTTCCTTTATACGGGAAGAGCATCAGCGATTTCTCTCGATTCTGACATGTTATAAATATTTTTTGTCCAAATTTAATTAATACGCATTATTTCGTTAAGATGTTAATGGTAAATGGTTAATAATTGATTCCTCGTAGAAACGTCGTAAATTTGTCTTTAAACTGTTGCGTGGGAACCTGATGCTTCTGTTATTAGCCTTATAGGAAACTTAATAAAAGGGGTTTTGTCCTATAAGGAAATAAATTAAGTAATTTTTTTTTAAGTTAAATGGTTTAATTTGTAATTAAGACAATATTGATGTTAACAATGTACTAAAAGCTAAAAAATAATTCGGCAGGTCGTCATCACATCACTCTCCTCATCAATCTAGGGCATTAATCAGACAAGAAAATAAAATCGTTGGGTGTTATATAAACTGAGTAAATAGCATTTATAATCACTAGCGTTCGCCCAGTGGTCTAAATTCGACCAAAATCATTATTAAAAATTTGAAGATAATATATGAATTTGCATATTTCCATTTATTTTCTACTATTATACCCTTTTTTGTGTACTTGTACAAAATAGTTCAGTACCATCTTAATTAAGTAAAAAAATATTTCGCAAAGGATAATAATTTCAGTTTTGTTGACTTACGCTTCCAGTTAATGTACATGTACGACGCTAAGGCATATTCAATAAGCAAAATCAAATAACGTTCTGTTACTGATTAAAAAAATATACAAATTTGCATGCCATCATACTATTATTGAATAAATTAACAATACAAATACACTTCGAGAATTCAAAACGTCAATAAATCAATAAAAATCAACATTTTATAAAATTCCTTTATTTGAATTATTAGAAAATAAATGAAATAATTTTGTTCTCTAGCGATGGAAAGTTTAATGCCTCTAGTTCAGGTAGTATGCAAGAGATGGGGCAATAAATGTTATTGACGGAAAATGTTTGCCGTTTGATATATTTTTTTTATTAATAACACTAAAGGCCATCAATTAGCAATTAAGAAACTCAATACAAACAGAAGAAAATGGTATCGAATTCTTTTACATTTGTGTATTTATATATAGATTTTCAATAAAATGTACATATTTAAAATGTTAATATGTTCATTTTAGGCAAAACTCATTTAACCTGTATTACGATTTTGCAGGGATGGTAAAAAATTTAGATATTTCACAATTTACGATTTCAGTTTCTAAGAAGAAAATGCAAGAAACCAACTCATAAGTAACTATAAACATGCAGCATAAATATCTACTATACAAAAGTACTTACATATTAGTACACCGTAAATTACACTATGTATAATCTCAATAATTTCAATTTAATACACAAAGTTAGCGATGATTATTCCTGTATTATATCAAAAGTATAAAGAACACAATGCAGTTGCTGTTAAATAATGCTTTTAGGTTCTCAATTTAAGTAAATGTATTGAAATTGAAATTTTTCAAATAATACATTGACAATTTTCACTTTTTCACATTGAATTGAAAAAGTACATTAACCTAACGGCTTACAATATTATTATATGTCAAACTGAAATCAAAATAATCAAATTCGTTAAAACGAAAATGGCCGAGAACACTAGAATTACCTATTGCTATGATGTCAGATCTAACAATTTATCTTAAATGTCACTAATTGTTTTCATATCATGGGCTTTATAATCTTAATTAAATCGTATGAAACTATGAAACTTTAAAATAGAAACAATATAAATTAAAAGCATAATGTTAAAATAATAATATCTTATGGGGAAACAAATTGATCGGTTGCCACGCAATATACAATACTAATTTTAGTTGACAAACAATATTTAGAAAGAAATGAATGTTTCAAACTTGCGAGTGTCAAATAAATGGTTAATATTATATAATATAAATTTTTATGCGTGAGACCTGAATAGCCTGATAGTGTGGATTAACTTTCGAAACTGATCAATATTTCTTAGTTTTAATTTAATTCGTTTTTCGAGTCAATCCATTACGATTTTCTCTCCAAGCAATCTGGCGGCACTGTTTGGCATTGACACTGTGGACGTAAATTATGAATTTTTTATTTTATTTTATTTTATTTAATGAATGAAGCAATATTATAAAAAAATGTAAACATTCTGCATCGTCAATTCCTACTAAAGAAAACAAAAATAAAGAAAATCGGTTTTGTCTTTGCCTATTTATATACGGTTGACTTGTGACGATTTTATTTGATTAATGCCCTAGATTAATGATGAGATTGGGGTAATAAGTAGTATCTACGACCTACCGAATTATTTTTTAGCTTTTATATAGTGCATTATTTATATCAATATTGTCTTAATTTTAAATAAAACCATTTAACTTTAAAATATTTTTTAATGCATTTATTTTCAAGTTTTTAGTTTTTTATTTTGTTAGACTATACTCCTCATTCTACTGTTAATCTTACCTCACGTTGTTCAGGTGTTTCTGATTCTACCAACTGCCTTTGTCTCTCACTTTGTCCTGCCAACCTGGCCTCACGTTGGTCAGGTGTTTCTGATGCTAACTGTTCTCTCCGTTTTTGTACTCGACTATGAGTTTAATTTTTACTGTCTCTTGTACGTTGTGCTCTATATTTTTCATTCGCCATTTCAAGTCTTTTGTTTCGCTTTGTTGCAGTTTCTGTTTCGTTTTTGTTTGTTTTTATTTTATTATTATTTGTACCTTCTAACCATGTTGTTAACACGAGTAAAGGACATCAAACGGTCGACACCCCCAGAGGTTCTATAGAGGAGCAAGGCTATATACTTAGGGGAAAATGCCGCCACTTTGTCCTGGCAGCCTTGTCTTGGGTGATATTGTATTTTCTTTTGTAAAAAAATTTTTTCACGGTTATTGTATTTTCTTTTTTTTCATAGCATTATATTCTTTTATTCTAGCCCTTTCATTTGATACCCATATTGAGGTAGTTGTGAAAGAATATGTAATCCGCCATTTTGTAGTGACGGCCATCTTGGATTTACAATACTACAAAATATTTTTATTTTTTTCTGACTTCTTTGGGAATAACACCACATAAACTTGAGAGTCTGTATATTTCAAAAGTCCAAACGTTTCAAGGTCTAAATCAGACTCCGTTTTCAATGGTATTAACACAAAATGAACAAGAAATATGTTCGCAATGAAAATATCGTAAATGTCAAATTGTGATTACATTTTGTAATTTCTTAATTTCTTGTTTATTTTGTGTTAATACCATTGTCTGATTTTGATCAGATCAACTTTCTGTCAACAGAAAAATAAAAACCACAGATGCCACAATTATCATTTAGAAAACAGATACAAAATGTATTAAATTGTATTGTCATATCAGATTAATCTGGTGAAATTTTAATTACTGGATTTGACCCAAACAAATAAATAAACGGGGCAAGCTAAATAAAACCGTTTAAAAAGTCACCAAAGTGGTAAAAGGCGTTCTTTTAAAAGACGGTAAAATTATTTGTTATTTTTTGGAAAGACCTTGATAAGTGGAACGTTTTGAAATTTATTCTTCTGTTACTAACAATATTTTCGTTGTATCAATCTAAACAATTTTCACTGTGAGACAAAAGTGATAAATGAGATAAAATTGAACGCATTTTGTGAAAAACGCTCGCACACATCTATTCTATTTTTAAGTTGCTCATGTTTTGACGTAACTGATGAAGGGTCATTCATTGAGTAGATAAAAAATAATGATATATAAAATGAATGAATAATGTTTTTAGAACCATTCGTACAGATATTTTTTATTAAAATATTTGATATGACATAAAATATTATAAAGATTATCAACAAAATGTATAATTGCGATTTACAATCTGCATAAGTTAATAAGAATTTTTCCATTTCATTCCATTTGATTTCTTAAATTTAATTATCATGGTTTATTTTTGTGGATGTGTGTTTTTCTGTCTTCTTTTTGCTTGGTACATTTCAACAGGTTAGCCCCTTATGCCGGTAGCCATGTCGGCGAAGTTGACCAAGCCTAAGTGCGCAGCATCCAACCACCCAATGACGAGATGACCTTCGAACAGTTTATGGCACTGGACTCTGATGGGCAGAAAGTGCAGAGCGACGTGACCAGAGAGGACTCCCGGGACATGTTTGAGGTGCATATATAATATTCCCTGGCCATTGTGTTGCTCGAGATCTTCAGATGCCCAGAGGAATAGCTAAGGGAGAAAGATCCACTGGTAGGGAAGGTCCTTCATCTCGAAGATAAACAACCAATGGGTATCAGAGACATCTTCTATTTGGTAACGAAAACATTCTCGCAGGACAAGCTAACATAGAGCGATCTTTGGAAGACTCTGGTAGAATTGAGGACTGTGATGATGGAGAAGAACCTAATGAAATGGGCGGTCCCAAAGATAGCCTGCGGGTTAGATGGACTGAATTGGAGGGTGGTGAGAAATATGATGGAAACAATCTTTCGATTCAGTGGCATTGACATCCTTGTATGCTGTCTCAATATTCGCAGCACAGATTCGAAGACCGTTGACTGTTACTTCCAAACTTCCCGATGTCAAAATGGAGAGTCCTGCAAATATCGTCACACCAGGAAGGATTCTGGAACATTCCGGGACGAAATGGTCTTAAGGAGAGGGCTATGTGACGAGAATTTATCCGATAGCTGGTACAATCGGCGTTCATTCGATATTTGGTGGAACTCGACATATTGGCCTGTCAACCCGAGACCGGCAGCTGAGAATAACGGACATTAATGGAATATCTTGAATCTTCGAGAACACATTTATCGACGACTCGTTGACCTACTAGAGAATTCCGAGAGAAATATATAATACGGACATCTGGCGATAGGATTCATTCAATATTCGACTGCCGTATAGTTAAGTAGAGATTAATTGTAAATAGTTCTTTGAATATAATTGTGTTAAAGTAGTGGAAATAAATTGTGAGTGAGTTGGACTGTATTTTTAAATAAATCCAAGAACTGAGCAATACTCCATTGCGAAAATGACAAAATTCCATACAGTATTATTAAATTATTGAAGAATAAGTTATATCGAGGCTTACCCGCTATTCCTGTGGTATAATAGATTATAGTTAATGCCCTGTGAAAAAATATTCTTTTACATGTTATCTTGCTGTTTGCTCATATTCGTTATTCATCTATGACATTGTTTGTGCAAAGAATAGATTAGACCTTTAGAAATACTTTAATATGTTAATTTAACAAGATCTACCTGTTGAATGCAAAATTACGTACAAGTTCTTATTCCCCAAGGGAGCGTTGTGCCGTTCAAAATTAAAGTAATGATATGTTCGGAGGCACTTAGATGGATTGAGATTTAATGGTATCACAACTTTTTCAGCATGATCAGGTTTCTTATTAATGTTCATTGTACCTTTAATTATTATAGTTAGTGATAATGAGTTTATGTGGCGAGAATGATTATTAGCATGGTACTCGGTAAATTGACATTAAACGTGTGTTATAAATATTTATTATTTGACGTACGTGTAGAATTTCATGTGAATATCAACTTACTTTGTAAATTATTGAAGTTTGAGCTTCCAATGCTTGCGTTAGGTTTTATCGTATGATGTTTTTGAATTGTTACAGAGTGAACGTTTTATAGAAACCAAATAGAAATTGTATTTAATAAATAGTTTTTTTAAAAATTGATAAACGACTTCAATGTATAGTAACAATAATGACACTAAAAAGTAAAAAATAAGTCAATTGGATATTTAAAATCAAAGGTATTATATTTTCTATAAAACTGCGTTTGAAGTTGGTGCCAAGCCTAAGAAATGCATATATTTTACTTCGGAATCTAACCAGCTTTATAAATTAAACTGTTATTAATTTATAAAGCTATTTAAACGCCATGTTACACACATATTTTTCAGGCTTCACATCAACTCCAAACCCAGTTTTGTAAAACTTTTCGTTCTAATCTATCCAATTGAATTATTTTTACTTTTTAGTGTCATTTATTGTTACTATGCATTGAAGTGTTTTTCTAAAAGCTATTTATTTTTTGATTTTTAGTGATATAATGGCTGGATGCATGTTTCAATTATTAGGTACTAACTTTGTTTTATAACAATTTTCTTTATAGGCAGAACTACAATTTTTCTGCAGCCTGTATTAGAACCACCCTATATATGCAACAACTGCCTATGGGCTACAAATATACTCCAAGTATGTCAACCACTCTTTTTTTGACAAACCTCGTGTACAGTTATTGCTAAAAGTGACATGTGATGATTTCGGTTTAGGTTTCAAACAATGCAAATTATATGTGCAGTCAAATTGAAAACAATTTATTTTCTATTAATTCCATCGTAGATTTCGAATAAGAATAATGATTCAATACCAGCGCATCCACCATTATGAAGTCGGTTACAAGATTTTTCCGATTTTTTCAAAATTGACCATTCCATGTGACTGAAAAAAAAAATAAAAAATATGGGACCAATCTGGAAGCATATTCTATCAAATGGAAAAAGAATGATCGAAATCGGTTCATATTTGCTGCAGTACTGAGGTAACAAAGTCCATACCGAATTGACATCCGCCTCCTCTTTTGAAGTCGCTAAAAAACATTTTTTAAAAAAATATAACCGACTTCTACCTATAACTAAAAAGCTAAAAATAATTATAACAAAATACAACTCTAGCAAATAAATAACACATTCAATGTTTTTAGGTACCTACCCCGGAAGTAAAAAATGTAAACATTAAAAGGTGCTCATTCTGTTCAAATTAATTACCTACCAATCTAGTATATTTTGAAGCCGGTGCGAAGCAAACCTAAAATCCTTTATTGCATACTTATATACTAATTCATCAAACTTGATTGTTGCTTGGCAGCGACTTCAAAAATATACTAGATTGGTAGGTAATTAATTTGTATAGAATTTTTAATGTTTACATTTTTTACTTCCTGTAACAACATTGAATGTGTTATTTATTTGCTAGAGTTGTATTTTGTTATAGTTATTTTTAGCTTTTTAGTTATAGGTAGAAGTCGGTTATATATATTTTTTTATGTTTTATTTTTAACTTTTTAGTATTTTTGAACTCAGATAGTTTTCATTCTTTATTTTTTATTTTGTATGTATAACCTTAATAAACAGAACCAGGTAACATAGCAAGCCTCAACATTACACAATGATACTTTCTCATTTAAATTGACAAGTAAATCTTTACGAATAAAATGTACTAGTACGCATTGACTTAATAAGGCGAAAATATATTTATGCCTTATGGACCACGCCATGTAACCTCTTTTCAACTTTTTTGACAACCCTGTATAACTAGAGATAATTCCACTCCAATCTATGTACCAAACATCCTGTACATACGACTGCTCACGGACAAGCATAAATTTGTTAGCAGCCGTCTATAGGACGGAGTAGAATCCATTCCATATTTACGGAGTCAAATCCGTCCTATATTTCAACCATAGTATATAACTCCTTTTGGGCTAGCCCATAAATTAGTTCATTTTTTACATTTTATATTATCGTCCGTTGTAACATTAATTCCTCTCCACACTTTACGCAACTTTTTATGGGCTATAAAAGAAATAATTTTTTAATTACACTGTATGAATATAATTCAACTGCAGCATATATTTCAACCATCCTGTATATGATTTGCTTATGTCCACATCATATAACAGTTTTTTAATCACCCTATATAATTTTAATTTCACATTTTTTCCAACATTTTTTTACCACTAAACGTCCAGTCCAGCCTATATTCCAACCATCATGTATATACGGCTGCCTACAGACCACTATCATTCTAGTCCGTCCCATATTTCAATATTCATATAAATGCAACTCCTTCTATCACTTTACTTTGTGATTTTGTTTGGTATAACTAAACACCCTGGCTATAAACGTATTAAATAGCAGTTTAAAGTTTGACATGTGTTGTCACTGAATTTTCTATTAGGTCGGGAGAATGTGGCAACCAAAAGCACCGTCTTCGCAAAATGGAAAAATTTGCATTTAAATAATATTTGCCTGGTATACAAAGAAAACGAGCTTGGTACTCATTGATTTAAGGAGCCGAAAATATTATGCTTTACTGCCTATATGCTTGAGATGTACATAGAAAATTTTCAAATTAAAACTTCCAGTGCCTAAAATTACGTTGGAATTAAAATATTTATGAGGAAATGTCCGTTATGTCATTTCGATGAAATTTTTGATAAGAATTTTGGAATTTTCGGCAATTTTCTGCAAAACTGCAAGTTGCACGTCGCAGAAAAGTATATGAGATCACCCAAGGATCTTCTTTAATAGATTAAACGTTGAAAAACTATACACATCCATAAGGAGTTATCGAAAAATCGACTAAAATATTAGGGATATTGGTCGATTTCCATGCGCGCATTTGTTCATTCACAAATTTTATCACTTTACCAATAGAATTCTTTTCCAAAATTTGAATTTTCCCCAATCTGGATAGATACTCTATTAAACAAGACCATATTCATTCAAAACGGTGCACCACAGGAGAAGAAATCAGGTAACATACATACAAAAAAAGCGAAAAAATACGCGACGAATTGATAACCTCCTCCTTTGTGGAAGTCGGTTAAAAAATAGATACAAATTGTTAAATTAATGAACAATGATACGAGGTGCTTATCCAGGAGCTGTATCGCCATTTTATAGGAGACTCCGAGAATAATGTTCAACACCCTGAATTTCTGACAAAACTTACTACAAAACGTATAACGTATTTAGATATAAGAATTTCAACATCCTTTCTCTGCTTTATGATCTGATTACCTGAATAGTCGATGACGTCACTTTCTATTGTATACGATATAAAAGTGGGTCACCAGGTTTCAGCAACTCCTACTGATAGATCAGGATCCTCAAATGATGGAAGGTTATTTCGTGATTCAGATTCCGCATGTCAAATAACAGGAATTGGCAAATGATTAATAGAAAGATTTGCAATAGTTTTATAAGACACAAGGTTGTGGTATGATAATTGATACAAAGAAGTATGGAAGAGATACTGCAGCACTCTATAGAAGTTTGTATTACAAGCCATCAAGAGTCCACAAAGTATTAATTCATGAATAAAAATAACAAAAAATTTTGCTCTGATAGATAAAGCAAAGCTTTAAGACTACATTGAATGTGGGCTTAAGAGCCTATAAACCTTTGTGTTTTTCTGGATCAATATTGCTGGTCTCTGAAATTCATGCCTCGTTTTTACGTTCTTGTACAAAAAGCATTGTACTCGTCTCAAAAGAAGCTAAGATGAGTAATTTTTATGCACTGATAGAAATTCATTGCATTTGAAAGTAAACTAATTTGACCAAAAGGTTTTATATATATATATATATATATATATATATATATATATATATATATATATGCAACCTCAAATGACCATCAGAAAATCTTCAAGAGAAATTATACGGTCAAGTGGAACCTGCATTTGGATTTAACGTCCTAAAAACCTTTGTGTGATTTTTTATGAACGACATGAGTTTTGGAAACCTCAGAATCCTGTTTGCCATTTTCTCCAGTTTTTGGATTTTAAGAGTGTCAAGAAATTCGAATTTCTAAATTTATTCTAGCTGTTTTTTACAAGGGCTTCGAGTTTCTCTTCGTTTTATTAAAAAATAAGGCTTGTTGGTGATTTTAGACCAATTTGATATATAGCCCCAAAGTGTGGGAAAAGATGATGAGAAAAGGAAGAGAATGACGTGGATTGAGAAGAAGAGTGGCAAGCACTGAGAGAGAGAGGGCTCAATGGACCAAGGCACCTATTCCAGACAATAGGTACGGGTACAGGATTGTAAATTGTGAAGTGATTAGTTACCAGTTGGGCGCGGATCTTTTATAACATATTTACGTATATTTCGAAGGGCTAGGGAGTCCGCTAATAAGTTTTTGATTGCAAGAGGTGGAAAGAGCACGTGTAAGAATGGAGAGATTTCTTGGAAACAATATAAGTAAGGCAAACATAGTAGATACAATGATGGTGAGTAGGAAAAATTGTATCTTCAATTTGAGTTTGTTCTGGATTCTGTGAAAGAAAAAGATAGGAACTAACAGTCGTGTGGTGCGTTGTAAATGACTGAGGGGATGATATGTAAGGTTTATTTATGGCTTTTTTCTATCAACCAATAATAGAAGAATCGTGTGTTACCATTCCAGTTATTGCTCTTTGCAATGAGGGTTTTCCTTTGAAATTTTTGGATATTGCATATAGACCAATCAATAGAGCAAAAATTAACTGATAATGTGTAAAAAATACTATCAGGATATCAACTGTGCCAAAGATTCCTAGCGATATTTGGCTATGTTTTCCACTCGCAACTATGGTTTTTTACTTTGTTATAAACAATTAAAGCAAGAAAATTACGTTTTTTTTTCTTAGCATGTTTATAAAATCAAAAATAGTAAACTAATCTCAATGGTGTCAACAGGTCAATTGTTAAGCATGAAAATACCAATGAAATGAGCCCAGACTCGATCCGATTGGATCATTAGTAACAGGGAAAAACAAAAAATACTGAAAAATGTAGCATTTTTTTTTAAAAACATCGTATCTTCGTCATTTTAAAAGCCGTAGAACTGGGCTTGTAGAAACTAATAGTAATTTACATCTATTTTATGTATGCCAAAACCAGGCGCTACCGGTTTATTAGTTTTTGAACAATTGTGAGTTTTCTGTACACTAGTTTTGCATTGTGTCCCTATGTGTCATGGATAATCAAATTTTCAATCAATCAATCAAATCAATTTTGAAAAAAGTTGTTGAAATAGAGGTGTCATTCTACAAAGCCTCAATTCTGATTTTTCACTAAATGTCTGTGAAATAACTGAAAAATGTTAGCAAACATGACAAAAAATGGGCGAGCGTATGAATGTGTCCAAGAAGTGGGGGAAACACGGTTGTTGAGGGGAAGTACACAAGTAAGAATTTTTCTAATGACCGCTCTCTTTCGATGTTCCGAAAACCCAAAATCCACAAATTAAAGCAAAAACAAGAAACCATTTACATATAAATATATTAATAAACAAACAGTTCTCATTTGATATAATAAAATCGAACAAATCATTCTGTATAGAAGTTTTTTTAGCGATCAGATTCTTTCACCATCTGTCAGAGTGATAGTTACTATCGATAATAATTATTGTTAGCAGTTCCCCCTCAACAACCGTGTTCCCCCACTACTCGAAGACATTCATACGCTCACCAAATTTTGGTCATTTTTGCTAACATTTTTCGTATATTTCACAGACATTTAATGAAAAATGAAAATAGAAGCGTTGTAGAATGATACCTCTACTTTCAACATCTCTATTATGAATTGATATTTGACGATCCATGTCGCATGGAGACAAACTGCAAGAATAGTGGACTAAAAACTTCTGATCACAATTATTCAAAAACTAATAAACCGATAGCGCCTGGTTTAGTCACGCATAAGGTGGATATCAATTACTATCAGTTCCCACAAGCCCAGTTCTACAACTTCGATAGTGACGGAGTTATGATAATATAAAGAAAACCGCTAAATTTTCCAGTATTTTTTGTTTTTCCCTGTTACTAAAGATCTTATCGGATCGATCCTGGGCTCATTTCATTGGTATTTTCATGCTTTACAATTCACCTGTTGACACCATTGATATTAATTTATTATTTTTCATTTTATAAACATGCAACGAAAAAAAAACGCAATTTTTTTGTATCAATTGTTTATAATAAAGTAAAAAACCATAGTTGTGAGTGGAAAAAGTAGCAAAATATCACTACAAATCATTCTTAATGTGATGGGACAGGCAGTATCCTGATAGTATTTTTTGCACGAAACAATCTCTATTGATTGGTCTAATAGCATTGTGGGGCTGTTGGCACGTGACAGTCTCCATTTAAAAGGTCTAATTCTTAGAGACATAAAGTGGGACATTGTTGTGGATCCCTTCTTCTGTAGAGAATCTAAAGAGTCTCAAAAAGAGGATAAGTAGTCAAGGAATCTGTGACAGCTACTCAAAACTAAACATACCTTCATCCTCCCCAAATGTCCCAGGTTTTAACTGGCGACAGACCTAGTTGTAACTCCTGTGCGACTGAAGTGGGTTAAGAACAATTCTGCAGGAGACCTCGGTTTTGTCCAAACTTTCGACGAGAAGTAAAAACTATAACTAAAGTTATGCGGTTATTTTATATACTAGAAGCTAGATTAATGTATACAAATATAATTGTATTTTGGTTTATCTCTTCAGATATTTGTTTATACAAAAACATTATACGAGTATAGAGAGAGGGAAGAGGATATAGGCCGTCACGCCGGCTTTCCATTTCGTCACTGTCGTTTTTTTTTCTGTTCACTATGCCGACGTCAGAAACTTTGTTTTAAAAACTTAACGTTTTTAATGAGACTGTCCTTATTATTCAACTGGTATATAAATAATAGTTCATGTTTTGTAAAAATATTCATACATACAAAAGTAATTATGTAGACTTATTATTAATGCCGATCTCTGTCAGGAATTGTTTCGAGCATACATAATGGGCGTTACAGTCGGAGGTAGTCGGACCCTGTCTTACGTAAAAACAAATTATAATCGATGCGAGAGAGATCTTTTAATCGATAATCGACAAATAATATCGCTTGATTTGTAAGTGAACATAAATATACCTTTCTCTCCTACGCTAATGCCTTTGGGATAACTTCTGTTATATATTTAAACATTAATTTAATTAGAAATTCATTCATTAATATGTAAATATTTCGAAGGTGTCTAAGTGAGCGTAGGCGTCGCCGGGCACATTTCGACCCGACATATTAACGATATCCCCATACGTAGGTACGTTTCAGTCGGGAAAGAGAGATAGCGTGGGATCTGGACTAGTTTAGATAGCGTTCGATTGACTAATCTTAATCGCATGCAGAGATGCACATATTTTAGAAGCTTTCTACCTACGAACAACCTCTCGAGAATTTTGTAAATGCCATTTCCTACATGTTAACTGCGTTTTCACTTAGAAGTCGATTTCTTCTTTAAACGTTTTCGTCGATTAGCGACCCCGATTGGGTCATGTCATCTAGTGACAGGGCACTGATATACCGTGAAGTCCGAGTGAAAGTTACTGGATAGGTCGTGATTTTAATATACGTTTTAGACGAATTCATTTGAATAACTAAAATGCCGACTTCAGTAGAGATAAAAATTAAATATAATCATAATATATTATTTTATTACTAGATATGCAAGGAAGGGAGCAGGAAAGACTGTAATAATTATAGAGACATTATTAGGCGCGTAATAATAAAAGAAAGAATTGAAAGGGGGGCATCTGAAATAAAGGAGCAAAGTGGATTTCGCCCAGACCGATCTCGCGTTGACAAGATGTTCAGTTTGAAACAACAGCTAATGGAGAAGGAAATATGTAAAAATCTTAGTACCGCATAAAAAAACTTTCCAAAATCCTTGATAAGATTGACATCAGTAACAACATAATATATGGCTATTGATCAAAATCTGTACAGGGAAAAAGTAAATCTATCAATAAAGCGAAGATGATCACTCTTCTCAAACTGACTAAAGGCCTGAAAGAATGGCGCTCACTATCCTCAGCCCTGAAGATATACATGCATGGCGCCGTCAAAAACTAGATAAATTTAAAAGAATGGGTATTGAGGTTGGATTTGCTGCCGATCAGCTAATACTGAATATAAAATCGATGGTTATGAATTTAATTGTTTAAGACACAGTATATGGTAATAGGACAGGTCGAAACAGATATTGAAACAGAATACGGAAACAGAAATATTGTTTGTTAAAAAGGCAAAGAAAAAAGACTGCAATATAATAAAAATATTTGGCACATATATTAATATGATTTTTGATCTGCAACGATTGCATCAGCAAGAAACGGGTATGGCAGAGATGCGTGAACAGTCGCTCGTGCGGTATTATTGGAATGGTCGGATAAAACGGCGAGGCCGAGCGTACACTTTGGGACTTAAAAAAAATTGTGACATTAATATAGAGAATCTAATGTTTGGAATATACTATATCAAACACAATTTTACAATTTATTTTGCCCTTTGAAATAATCTAAATAGTAACAGCTTAAATGGATCTGTACTGGAAATCTAATAATTTTAGAACAAAGTATAGATCAGGGAGAAGACAGTCACAGTTTCTTGTCAACTATAAACGAATGCAGATCGTTAAAAAATGCCTTCACTTAAATCAAGCTTTGTAATATTCACATGAATTTTAGAAAATGTTAATATACTTAATCGAACCAAGTGTATGGCTGTTTGTTCTGGATCGATTAAACCATGGGCACCTACCTATATATTTTGATGATCTGTCAAACAGCACTGAAAACTTCAAGCTGAAGCTGATATTTTCAGACAGCACTGAAGGTGACACTGTTTGGATTTCAACAGAGACGTCCTATATTTTTTTCAATGGCATTGTCCAATTTGTAGAAAATCGAAAAATCTTGTTAATCTATCATAACATATGGCGAATGCAAATAAATAGCATTATTCCAAATCTAAGGGAAATTAATTGAAAAGAGTTTGGAATAGATTAAAATGTATGGTTACCATGTTTCATATCCATCTTCGATAACAACAAATGCAGTTTCTTGGATAATAAAAGTAGCCTTAATGTTTATTTACAATGTGCATACAACGTCTTGTTGGTTTACAAAGGTGCTCAATTATCAACCCTTATTTTATAAATAAACATAAATACTACTTTGGTATCCAAAAAACTGCGATTTTGTCAAAATATATGAATGTTCTCAGTTTGTGTGCAAATATATTGTGCATTTAAATTGGAGTCATAAGGAAATCTTCCTTACTAATATTTAGAAGAAAATTATGCTTTATAAAAAACTCTTCATGGTCAGAAGTTTAATGCCGCATCCATACTCTCGCGAGGTGCCTCCCTGGAGTCATCAATAGGAACTTGGCAAGGGGAGGCTGTAGGAGTGCTAGCAATGCACACTCTCGATTTATTCAGTGGTCGGCTACGTTGTAATCCGGTCAATTTACACATTCGATGGTACAAAAATTCATAAGAAGGTGTAACTTGATAAAATTGCTCAAAATACAATTATAAAATAAATCTCAGGAGTCCTTATCGTTCCGGCACGTGGAAAAAAATTGGCTCGAGATCAAAGGTAAAAAATGTGTTATTCGCGATTTTCAGCAAAACGGTGAGTTTTTTCACAAAATTATCTCAGGCAAAAATTTTAGAACATGCTACACAAAAAAATATATTAATAATTTTTTTCCTAAGTTTAAGGGATATAATGCTTTAAAAAGTTGAATAATTTGTAATCGTCATAATTTGCCCACGTTTCGTATGAGGTAGTGTACTTCGTGCGTTTTTTAACGTGGTTTCCTCAGTAGGCCTATTCCACGGGTCTGTGATTTTTTTTGCTTCTTAACTATTGCAAAATTATATTTATTTATAAGGGTAGGTCAAAACAAAAGCGGTGTAACTACGAAATAGTCTCTAAATTTTCGAATATTTTTGCTTTTTCTCCTTCTTCTTGATCTCCTTCTTCTTCTCGTTCTTAATCTTCTTGTTGTTGTTCTTTTTCTTCTTATTCACTTTGGGGGCAAGTAAATTACCCAAATAGTGATTCCTCGTTGGTATCATAGGTTTATAGTAGTCCTCTATAGTTGGTGACTCAACATTAAAGCCCAACCGGCCTTGACAATGTGTACAAGTCATGGACAAAACAGTCCAACTTTTTTGCAACCACATTTAGCATTACATCCCTTTTTGCAGTTGCAAAATATTGTGCAGAAATATTAGAAAATTATGATTCAGATGAATAAATTTAGCAACTTTATTTTGTTACTACACCGCTTTTATTAATAATAAATTAATATTTCTGTTTGTTGTTGTTTCCTTTGTTCTTTCTCGAATTATCCCAACATTTAGATGGAAAAATTTCCGAAAGTGTACTTAAAAACACACAAGAGCACAAACCACAAGTTGCTCACAAAGATGAAGGATCCCTATGTGGTTGTGAAATGGGAAAATAAGGCAAAAAATGGTACCAAACATATAGATGGTGGAAACATTTGTGAAAGTGTCCTCAAAAGCATACAAGAGCAAAAAACACCAATTTGTCTTAAAGAAAATGCCCCTGCTCCAGCTAGTATAAAAAAAGCAAAAATACTGAAAAGAAAGTGGTACCATCCTGGTATAGTTACGAACCAAGATGTGTTCCTTGTAAACAAGAATGTAGAAAAGGTCATGACCAAACTAAAATGGTTCAAGATTGTGACTCGAAGAATAAACATAAAAGTGATAACAAAACTGCAAGTAGTGACGTTGACTGTACTAATATAAAACAAGCGAGAACTGAGAAAAAAGATTTGTCATGGTATAGCAATGATCCAAAATGTGTACCCTGTAAAGGTGTGTGTTTAAATAATAATGAGCGACAAGAAAGAACATTTTAGAGGATTTATGTCAGGCAAAAAGTTAGAAAACAACATCAAAATCCAGAAAAAATCTTTTAGAAAACTTCGTTAATTGTGAGACAAAACAACGTTCAAATCATGATCAAAGCTGCCAGAAAACTGAAGACAGAAATAGACATAAGCCTACTACGCGAACTTCGAAAGAAAATCTCTTGGAGAATTATGCTAATTGTAGCTCCAGTAAGAAACTTAACGACAAAACTTTCACTGAGATTAATAGTTTAGAAGATTATAAAACATGTGACGATAGTAAAGCGAATAACGTGACAAATTATGAAAAAAATAAAGAAGGCATTCAACAGGGTCATCATTCACAAGGTAAAATCATCAAGATCCTTCTGATCTTAATGTGATTAACAACATTTGTTCAAATATATCAAAAAACAAACTGCTACAGGACACTCAATCCGCTCCAAGTAAGGTAGATTGTAAATCCACTACTAAAAAACAAACATCAGACATTCCTGACGTGATAATGGAAATCTGAAAAAGAATATGCAAAAAAAAATAAAAATCTCAAATCCCAAAAAAAAAAACAAATTTTGTGATGCAATTTTACAAGAACTTATTACTAAAAAGCAATAAATTAAAAAGAAAATTTTTCCAAAACCATATACAATGAAGTCGGATATTCAAAACGCAGATCATTAATAATCAACAATAAAAATCTTACGAATTGGATTTCAGTTGCGAACAGAAAACACCTTCAACGGAAAACAAAAATACGTTGGAAACAAAAAGAAAACAAGAGACTGAAGATAATAAATTCAAATTGGCGAAACTAAAGACAGAATCAATTTTAAAAATGCTCCGGACTGTCAATCACCTTGTAAGAAAATCTTGGACTATAATGCAAAATAATGATAAAAAATGAAAAGACCAAACTGAAACTTTGGATACGAAAAGAAAGGCGAGAAATTGTAAAGATGTAAAGATCCGTTACTATCAAATATGAAAAGACTCCGCCCTGCCCCCCACCTTGTAGAGGAATGTTGGACGATAATGCAAAATGTCAAGACAAAAGTCAAACTTTGGAAACAAAAAAGAGGCAATAAATTGTAAAGACCCCACTGCTATCAAATATGAAAACACTCCGAACTGCCCCCACCTTGCAGGGGAATGTTAGATCAAAATGCTAAATGTAAAGACAAAACCGAAACTTTGGAATCAAATATAAGAAACCACCGGACTGCCCCCCACCTTGTAGGGAAACGTTGGACGATAAAGCAAAATGTAAAGAGAACACTGAAACTTTGAAAATGAAAAAAGATGCAATAAATTGTAAAGACACCATTACCAGTCCGCCACTTTATGAGGGAAAAGCTCAACCTACAGGAAAAGATGATAACTCTAAAGGCAATAACAAGAAAAAAACTGCTTGTCCTTCATGAGGTAAGAAAGCAACAGTATATTCCAAAATTGTAATCGAAGTAAATACCAAAATTCAAAAAACTCCAACAAAGTTTTCCGAAAAATGTACTGATAATAAAAATCAAACTTTACACAATCAGAGCAATCTTTCGCAACTTCAAGAGATATGTTCTGTGAAATTCCCAAAAGAAAAAAATCTCGAAGTTGTCCCCCTTGGTCGAAAAAATAAGATGTTTTAAAAAAATTATCTCAAGGATTGAAAAGTTCAACAGCGACAATAGAAACTCAAATAAATTATTCTAATACACCAACTTGCCCACCATCTGGCCAATAAATAAACTAATGTTCAGATGTTTCTAACAACATCATGAAAGCGGAAGAACAAAGCATGAAAACCTAAGATCTGTGTAATTTTTCCTCGGAAAGTAAAAAGTTAAATCTACAAATCCTTGCGAAACTGAGAATGCATCCCAAGTAAAGGAAAACCCAAAAGAATCCTCTTCCTTGAAGTCGGTAAATTAAAAAAAGCTATTTAGTTGAAGTAATATTGTCTAATACAAAATAATTTAAAACATGCATATGTCGTACTTTCCAACCAACACCGATACATTCATAGATAGCGGGTTCTAACCCAAAAATAAAATGAACAAAATTAATTCACAAATAAACGGTCAGTTATGCTTAATCAACCTTCGGGAATGCCGTTTCGCTGTGCATTAGAATAGCGACCCTATTAGTTGGGACTTGTAAACCTGAGACCGCATTAATTTCGCGATTGTAAACACAATGGGAGCCAGCAAGGCACATCGCAGGCGTAGCAAAATTAGTATCGCGAAGTTGTTACGGTCACCTGCTCTCTCTCCAACGCGAATTGTTCCACTCCATCAATTCGAGGTACGCGTACGCGGAGCCTTATTAACATACATTATTGACCGATATGGAGTGGTAAATTATTAAAAACAAATTTCGAAATTCCCTTTGCGTGTGCATATATCAATTCATTTATTTGAGGGGTACATGGAATGTTCGCGTGCTAATTTACGACCACCAATTTATTTGAGCAACTTTTCAACATCGAGAGTTTTATTGTTTTCGGAAGCATTGAGGGTGGCAGCTGCTGCAGAACTGTTGCGGTTTGAGATGAAAATGAAAGCTGGTTAGTTGATAAGGTTTAGGTATTCTATTGTTACTGAATTTTTGAAGCGAAAACTTCACACTTACACTATGAGAATAGATACATTGGTATTGAAATATAATAATTTGTATTTAACACTGACTTAAAATAAAAACCTGTCTTTTTTTACCTGATTTAAGGTACAATTCTATTGATTATTTTAGCGTATTATTATCTCTCTCTTTCTCCTTCTGTATTATTTTTCTATATTTTCTACATATTTTTTAACTATTTTTATTTGTTTTATAATTTGGACCACTATCTATAGGTGTAACTCTTAATTCACTTTGTATTGCAACCACCCTGTATATGATTCGGTGTATGGTCGGTCACCCAATATCTTATTTGTCTTCCATTTCCTGAACATCTTGTACAATTATAATTCAATTCCACACGTTATTGCAACCGATGTCTTTAAAACCATCATGTATAAGCAGGGCCGGATTTAACTTAATGCCGCCCCTGGGCACCGGAAAAATGCCGCCACTCGGCACAGGAAAAAATGCCATCTCAATACAGAAAATGTATTTATTATATGTTATATATTTTCAAAACATAAAAAATATTAGTTTTTTTTTTCAAGAACTATAAATTTTACACTAAGGCTGGGATTCGTATTTGTTTTTCATTAATTTCTTCACAGGCAAACACGCCTGACTTTTGAATTGCAAAATGGTCGATTAAATCTTCACAACCTAATGAAGTACGTCTGATTCGATTCATTGAGTAAGTATTTAAGCTGTTGAATCTATTTGCACTCATTTTGTCGTCTTAGAAAATTTGCCGTCCTGGGCACTAACCCCGACTGCCCCTAGTGTAAATCTACCGCAGTGTATCTATATATAAATAGGCAAAGACAAAACGGTTAGGTACCATTTTCTCCTCTGTCTCTCAACCGATTTTCTTCATTTTTGTTTTATTTAGTAGCTACTGATGACCTTCAGTGCAGAATGCTAATATTAATTTATAATAATAGTTCATTCATCAAATAAAATATAATAAAAATTCATTATTTACGTCATAATGTCAACGCCAAACAACTGAATGTGCCGCGTGCCGCCACCCCCAGACTCAAAACCTTGAGTAATTATATATAGAGGGACCAATGCTGTTTATACTTAGAGCATGTACTACTGGAAGTGGCATGCAAGAGTTATTATTGTTTAGTGGTAAAGTAATCGTTGTATATTATAATTATACAGGGCGATTCCAGATATGTTAAAAATATTTTTTTTCGTGGGTGGCACATAAGCAGTTGCATATATAGGGTGTTTAAAATACAGAGTAGAGTGCAATTATAACTAATAAAATAATTATATTATTAGCCCATTAGCGGTTGAATTTACAGGGTTCTTGGAATAGAAGGTGCAGTAGAATTACGGTTATACAGGGTGGTGCATAGAATATTATACAGAGATGCATATACAAGGTGGCGGAAATAGAAATGCAACATTTCCTAACCCATAAGCAGTTGTATATATAGGGAAGATGAAATATAGGGTGAGAGGAATTATAGATATACAGGATGATGATAAAAGATGTTAGAAACGGAAATGATTTATAGAGTAGCCCACGAAGAGTGCCATATATATGATGATTGAAATATAGGTCAGAGTAGAATTATAGTTACAGAAGATAGTTAAAAATTTCATAAACAAAAAGAGTAAATACCGTGGCTCATAGGCAGTGGCATATACAGAATGGTTTACCGGGTGGTTCAAAAATGTTAAAAAATATTATGCGTGGTCCATGAGCAGTTGCATATACAGGGTGGTGGAAATATATAATGAGATGGAATTATTATATCTGAAAAAAACTTGAATTTCTTTACTTATTTGTAGAAGCGAGATGTAAGACCGACATCTAGGATTTTTGAGGAAACTATCACATAGAGGTTCAGAATCTAGGTCCGTTCCGTGTAATTGCTGTTCTCCCTAAAGTCCTAGGATAGAATGCCCCGATACGATTTTCAGGTTACTTAACCTCCCAGAGATATTGACACAATTGGTCGAATTTCGACCACTGGGCGACAACTAGTAAGTATAAATCAGTATAAATCCTCTCTACAGTATTGACTATTTTTCTATTGTTAAACTATACCTGTAAACCCACAATTTTACATCGCCTCATATGTCCAGTATTATATTTATGCAACTGCTCATGGTTTACCCTAAATAACAATTTTTTTTTAACTACATTTTATAACTATAAATTTACCAATTATTTCAACCACCCAGTATATGCAACTGGTTCCAAAATTTTTTGAATCCATTTTAAAAGGAGCAGCCCATCGTAACAGGAGTTAGTTAGAGACGGCGAAGAGCTTATATTGTATTATTCGAATGAGCTGTTGTGTATAATTGATGTAAATAAAAGTTGAAGAAAGTTGTAGTGAATATTAGTTCTACAATTTTAATTGAACCCACGGAGTGTATAACACTATGTTGTTCACCGGTCTTTAATTCAAATATCCTAACTGCTTATGCTTATGTAAATTTTTTTTATATACCTTGAATAACAATAATTCTACTCCACCCTAATACCACCTTGTACGAGCAACTACTTGTGTTCCGTACTATATAACTTTTTAACCAGTCTGTATAACTATAAATATACTCCACCTTATATTTCAACCATCCTGTATATTCAACTGAATCTAACATTTTTTGAACACTTCTGTATAACTGTAATTATACCCCGCACTATAACGCATCCTTACTGCTTATTTAACAATTTTTTAACGTTTTTTAATCCACTATGTATTACTATAGTTGCACTCCACTCTTATTTCAACCATCTTGTATATGCAACTAATTACGTGCCACCCAATACAATATTTTTAAACCATTCTGAATAACTATAACTCATTTCCACCTTATCTTTCAACCTTCCTATATATGCAACACCTACAACCGCATACAATACAGAAAAGATCGAGGGATATCAAATTTTCGTTTCCATTCAGTAATGGAATATTTTCTGCCATTTCACTCGGCTGTAAGCCCCGTAACATAACTTCGTTAAAATAAACTGACTTCAAATAAATCAACAGATCTTAACATTTAAGCTAGATATTTATTAGGAAAATTTTACATTTACATTGATATTTACCGTGTTTTACACATATTTTTCCCATTTTTAGTTAAACGGTACGTTTTAAGTTATAACAATATATATTGTATCAAGCTGGAATATATTTTTATAGAA
This sequence comes from Octodonta nipae, assembly GCA_034190945.1. NCBI lineage: Eukaryota > Metazoa > Arthropoda > Insecta > Coleoptera > Chrysomelidae > Octodonta > Octodonta nipae. The sequence continues at coordinate 78,883,998 of CM067223.1, read as the reverse complement.
TACAATTAAAAATATTCATATTGAATCTGCCGTTTTAAAGAAAACATTGAAGATTCATTGAAATTCATTGATGTGGTTCCTTAGTTACTGTTTTGTTTATTTGATGCCGAAAGTCGGTTAAAAGTTGCACATGTGGTTTACCACACTTCCTTGATCTTGAAATACACATACAACTTAGTTTTCTAAGAAGTTTTTCGTTGTAATAAAGAATTTAATTTTCTCTTCGTGGTATTTAAAATTAGAGACTTGTGGCACGTTAGTGTGAGTCGGCTTTCTTTAGAATCTCAACTTTAACTCTAATCACCCAAATACCGTAAAAAGGCATCATTAGATCTTTATATGATAGAGCAAAAACCAACTGTTCTGATATTGATAAATTTATTGATAAAGAAAATATTTATTATTATCTGCTAACAATTTTACTAAAAAGTTCAACAACTTTAAAAACAAGAAATACACTGAATTTAATTTTATCAAAAACTAAACCAAAACATGTAATACAAAACTCAAAAAATTGCCGTTATAAGATTCCTTGCTAATGTAACAAATTTTATATTGGAGAAACTTCTACACCTATAAATCTTTGAATAATTGAACACAAGAATTATATTCAGAAACGACAATTCGAAAAATAAAAAAATTGTGAACATGCCTGGAACCTTGGTCATAACATACAATTTCAAAATTCAACCATAATACACAAACAAGTACACAAAACAAAACGAAAGCTGAAAGAGGTTTTTATTAAGTGAAAGCGATTGTATAGCTAGTACTTGTATAGAATTCAGTCGTTCCTGGTTACCAATAATCAAGGATGAAATTAATAATGGTAATGTCCTTTTGAACAATCCTATATCGGGATAGTTTATAAGGGTTTTTCCTAGGTTTTCCCTTGTGACGTTAATGAGATCTCTGGAACATCAGTATTTCTTTGGTCTCATTTTTGTGATCATACCTAGAAATGCCACATGAAATTCTCAAGATAACTCTTTCGAATTCTTCCAATTTGAAAAAAGCTTTGTTATTTCACATGATGTTTAGAATTTTAAGTGCTACCCTCTATAATATACAGTGTTTATATAAATTTTGCGGTAAATTCCCTTGGTTACATCAGTTTGAATGTCAAACATTAATGTCAAATTGTGATTTACGAAATTTTTCATTAGGAATCCTTTTTATTTTTTAATTTTTTAAATTTCTTTTTCATTTGTGTTCATACCATTTAAAACGGGGTCTGATTTATATCTTGAAACGTTTGGTCTTTTTGAAATATTCAGAATTTCAAGACTCAGAAAACAATCTATCACATGTATTGGAAAGTAATCAGTATCATAATAAAATTTGAGTTGTAACTTACAAGGTTAGAACTACAAAATGTAAAACATACATCACGTTGTAATAATTTCTTAAAAATTTGGCTCAAACTGGCTTTCACCGCCACGGATGTATTCCACATTGTTTCAAAAGCAACATTTATTCTTACCCTTAACTGCTCTTTGGTTTTTATTTATCTCTCATAAATCAGTTGCTTGGCCTGTGCTGATACAAAAAATTCAAAGGGAGTCAGGTTGGGGATGTTGGAGGCCAGAGTATAGGGTCAGTTTTCTCAATTCGTTCGGGAATAAATTGTCCAGGAGCTCTCTGACAGTTCGTCTATAACGTGCTCTATGTATGAGAAAATGAGAAGGAAAAAAACCACAAAAAAGTACTCTATCAAAATTTTCGTATTTCATCGGCTACTCGAGTTATTGTCAAAAAACAAATTTACTTATTTTTTCAAGATGTCATAAACTTGGTCGACAATTTCAAGTTTTTCTAGGCACCCTCCATGTCATATCAAAAATTTAGCTGTCTCGGTTCATTTTCGTTTCTAAACCGTTTTTTCCGACAAAATGACCAATGACAATGACAAAAAGACCAATAATATTAAGACGAGATGGGTGTCCAGCACATTATAGGTAAACTGTCAGAGAGCTCCTGGAGAATTTATTCCCAAACGTGTGGATAGATATATTTGGGGCCCCAAGGTCAGCAGACCTGACTACTTTTGATTGTTTTGTATGAGGACGGGCCAAGTAACTCGCAACAAAATTGCAGTAATATATAGGGTGTTCTATTATATGTTCCACATAGAAAAATGCGAGTATAAGTTATGTACCAAGTTTGTCTTTAAATGCCTTCACGGATATCAATACAGCATTCATCGTATCGTAATAAATGTTAATCTAAAACAAACAAATACTTGTGTTGTTCATCCAATGTTCGTCAAGAATAATGTTAAATATAATAAGATCCTCCTATCGTAATTGAATATCAATCGATAGAAACAATACACTTATTGATAGGGGTAGTATCGACTGGTAGATCGATCAATTATTTACATAACAATACATTGGAATTCGCCGTAATTGCTGTGTCAGATGAAAACAATAAATACAGGTGTGGTGTTGTTGAAACGTCCTTGCACGGTCGCCTAGCTTTTGTGCAACGAAAGCTCTCCTTACCATATGAAGTAACAGAACTAATTAACTAACAATAGCGAAACAGTTAATAATTTTGTCACGCTTTTCACTTATTAATTCAATTTATACAATATCCTTTTACAATAATGTACTAATTAAGATATTTGAAAATTGTCGTACTTGTAAGTAATGTATTGAAGGTTACTGATAGGAATTTGCTATTAAAAACATGTTTATCCCATCAAACGTAGTGACCTTAATGTAAGGATGTCAGGAATTAGTACTTTTATAATTTATATTTAAAAAGAACCGACCGACTTCAACTGGCTCAAAATAAAAACCATTTTAAAACTGTGTTCAATCAATCACTATTTACTGACATACAGTCTTTTTGTAACTCTGATTTAAGGTACAATTCTATTGATTATTTTAGCATATTCTTATCTCTCCCTCTAGTATTAAAATAATTTATTTAATTTTTAGTTTTAACATAGATATCTTGTTGGTCATTGTTTGATACTCTTTGGGTCATTGTTTTGTTTGTTAGTTTGCTGCAATAGCGTCTTATTAACAAGACTTTACTGAAGACCTCTTCTTTCCTATGCCCTTACTTCCATTCTAAACAATGCTTGTCGGGGTCACGGCATCAAGGTCATTTAGGGAATATTCTCATTTAACAAACCTTACTCAATCGTTTACAACATTAAATTTTGTTACTAAATTATTAAAAATAATAACGTAAGCTTTATTTATATTTGAACTATTGATGTTTATATATTAATTAGTAGTATTAGTTCTTTTTATGGTTTGGTTGGAAAATAATACCATAGTTCCAAAAAAGCTATATATTCCAAAGAATGCAAACATTTCAAAGATTTTCAAACGTTTGAAACTACGAGGTGCCCACAAATAAGCTTCCGAAAACAATACTACCTTGATTCATCACGAATCGTCATTGATGCCTTTTCTTGCCTCAATTTTTGACACTAACGGAGCCTTTTGAGTATCTATTATATCTGTTTTTTATTGATTGGTTGGATTGGAACAAGCGTGCGGTATGTTGGGTTTTTAGAAAAAAACATACTGACTAAATTACCTCCATTGCCCTCTGTCCATTGCCTTGGGTAGGAGTTTCTCCCGTTTATCACACTTCTTTTCTTAAGGGGCTTCTTTCATACTGTTTTCTAAAAGTTTCACGTAGCATATTTTTTCTCCCTACTCACTATATCTCACTGTACCAAACCCTATGCCCAAAGGGAGAGAAGAGAGCAAGAGTGCGAGAGAGCAGGATAGAGCGGTAAAGGGCGGAGAGAGGGGTGGGAGTGGGAGAAAGCGGTAGAAAGCGGCAAAGGGCAGAAGAGGGGGTGAGAGAAAATATGTAAAAAGTGCACACAAATACACACACCAGCTATACAGGGTATTCCATTCCATCTCAAACAGCTACCTTGAATATCTTGGTTATTTTCAAAACTATTGCAATAAGAAAAAACAGGTCGATTTTTGTTTCGAGGGGGACATTTTTTTAGGTGAATTAGCGCTTGCGCGCATTCAACATGAACAGGTCTATTCAATGACCTTGAGATTTGAGATAGCGAAAATAGGTGTTGTCGTATATCATTTGAAAGCCCTTTTTACGGACTATACCGGCATAATAAAACTTTTTATTGCAATTCCGGTTCATGTAACAGAAAACCTAACGGACCTATTGGTAAAACCGAGTTATTAAATTAAGAGTTTTTAATGCATGGAAAAGTATTAAAAAGTGTTCTTTTATAGTACGCTCTTAAACCATCATGTTTCACTACCGCACCCTGTAATAACACACAATATTAGAAAAACATTAAATGTAAACATTCAATTATTTTGCATTATTTTGTTGTTCTGACCTTTATTCGATCATTTGAAGCATTGTACATTTATCTGTCAAATTATTACTTTACTGATTTGTTGAAAATTTAAAATATAATTATGGTAAACACATTGCAAGAACGTGTTGAGCTGGTAAGTCTTTATTACCAAAATCAAAATTGGGCTCGATCTGCTGCAAGGGTTTTTAACCAAAACCATCCCGAACGTAAGGTTCGTCATAAACACATATTGGAGTTGATTTTAAAATTTGTTGAGACGGGCTCAGTAATGAATAAAAAAGAGGTCCCATTGGAATTGTAAGTGATGAAGAGGTAGCTGTGGCTACATTAGGTCATGTCCAACTTATAACAAACACGCTGTCTATCCAGCAAATCTCTGCAGCTTCCGGTATTAGCAAAACTAACGTTGTTAGAATTTTGCATAAGTGCAAATTCCATCCGTACAAAATTAAATTACTTCATGAATTGAATGAGGATGATTGGGATCGAAGGCAAGAGTTTTGCGAAATTATGACCCAGCGTATGATCGAAAACACGAATTTCTTGTACAATGTTTATTCCTGGTAATTTAAATGGTGAAATTTATCGCAATATATTGGAAAATGAAATTAATTCATTGGTAATAGAAAAATTAGAAAATGATCCTTTACTACATGAAGAGCAGTTACATTTCCAACAAGATGGAGTTCCTCCTCACTACGCCACACCAGTTCGTCAATACCTCGATTTGGAATACCCTGGTCGCTGGATTGGGTAGAAGAGGTCCTATAGAATGGCCTGCCCGATCACCTGATCTGAACCCTTTGGATTTTTTTTTCTATGGAGATGTTAAATCCAAAATTTTTATGACTCAGCCTGAGAATTTGGACGAACTATGCCAATGAGTTATAGCGGAGTGTCGTTAGATAACACCGACTATGCTGAACCATGTCAGAGACGGCTTTCAGTCAAGGTTGTACTATTGTATGGAAGTCAATGGAAGACACTTTGAACATTTGCTTTAGAGGCATTGTATTGTAATGTAAAATCGTTTTTTGTAATACTGTTTTATTATTACATGTACATAAATTGCAATAAGTTTTATTACGACGGTATAGTCCGTAAAAGGGCTTTCAAATGATATACGACAACACCTATTTTCCCTATCGCAGATCTCAAGGTCATTGAATTGGCCTGTTTATGTTGAATGCGCGCAAGTGCTAATTCACCTCAAAAAATGTCGCCTTCGAAACAAAAATCGACCTGTTTTTTCTTATTGCAATAGTTTTCAAAATAACCAATATATTCAAGGTGGCTCGTTTGAGATTTAATACCCTGTACAGATAGGAGAGGAGCAAACCCAAGCGTGTGTAAAATATATTAGTTTACCTAAATCGGTTACTTGTCTGTCACGTTTTTTTGTGTTTTCATCCTCTCCGCTTAAGCACGTAGCAATTAGATAAACATTAGAGCCGACGTTTATGATTATACGTGCTATATGTAAACTAAATAAAACATCTCCATTGCCCTCTGGCCACTGCCTTGGCTAAAAGTTACTCCCGTTTTATCACATTTCTTTTCTTAAGGGGCTCTCCTCAGTCTCTTTTCTAAAACCTTCTCGTAGTATACTTTTCCTCCCTAATGACTGTCTCTCACTGTACCAAGCCCTATGACCAAGAACGAGAAAGAGAGGAGTGCGAGAGTGCCAGAGAGTAACAGAGCGAGTGACAGCGGGGTGGAAGGGGTGGGAGTCAGTGAGAGCGGTAGAGGGTGGCAGCGAGCGGGAACAAGCAGTAGAGAGTGAAATAGTGAGTGAGAGAGAGATACAGCGGGTGATTGGTGAGGAGGGCGAGAGAAGCCGGGTGTGTGCGGAACGCTGCGGGAGAAAGCGGGAGGCAGCGGTAGAAAGCGAGAGAGAGCGTGAGCCACCGGCCGAAAGCGGGTGGGAGCGGGGAGAGTGGAAGGGAGCAGGAAAGAGAGGGAGAGAGAGGAAAGAGAGCGAGATAGAGACCGGAAGAGAGTGGAAGGGAGCGAAAGAGAGTGAGAGAACGCAGAATAGAGCGAAAGAGAGAGAGCGGGAGAGAGCACCGGAAGGAGCTGGAAAGAGCTGGAGAGAGATGTGTGTAAAATATATTAGTGTGGTTTAATCTAACGGTTACTTGATTGTTACGTTTTTATGGCCTTTCATCTCAGGCAGTTAAGCACGTAGCATTTAGATAATGTTATTTTCAAAATACCTTGTGTTAAATCTGCCCTGTTCTTTTACACACTCTGTACAGTCATCGCCATTCCGCCACCCTCGTTTGTCTATAAATAATGAGATAGCAATAAACTTTGTATAACTTCACAATGCGGTAATTATTTAATCGCATTTCCATTTCGAATTCAGAGTGTAACTAACAACTCACCTTGCACAATGCTAACGACATTTTGTGTTTGTAGAACAAGGAAGCGCGTAGTCGTTTCATTTGACAAGAGGCGGTGTGCAGTTAATCATCTCTCGTAGACGAGCGACAGGCAGGCAGGCAGGCCGGCCAGCATGCAGATATGGACATCAACGGGTTCGACATAATGAAATTAAACTGCATCGCAACATTAGAGCCGACGCTTATGATAAGAATATTTATTATTGTGTACGTCGACGTTACCTACAGGAATAATTGCACACACACACACACACAATCGCCAAGTTGGATTGTGCGTCCGTTCGGCGAGCGGTCTCGATTCAATGCAAATTAATTGAATGTTGTTATTGCCGAAGTTAATTAGATGGCTGAGAGCCATTGTCGTTTGTTGTAGGCCTTACAAATTGAAACTGCTTTATGTTGGGCACTTTGCTTTGTAAACGTTCGAGTTGGAACGCACATACAGAATGGTGAGCTCCCGGGGAGTGTTTACAAGATTATAAGCAAATTAATTTCGTATGGAGTTTGTGCAGAACCTAGAAAATGGAATTGTGAAAGAACAGAGGAATTTACTCTTGTGTGTTTTGTTTCCTCCATTGTTTATATTTTGTTTACACTTGCAAAATTCTTCTCAAAATAATGTTTTGCAATAAATTGAAAAGAAACATTTGTAGTTTCAAAAGTTAGAGCACGCAATTTTTTTTTGATGTCAAGAGGGGGTTAGTGTAGAGTTATAGTGTGTGGACTCGCAATTCTTGTCCCGCGGCCACAATATTGTAAAAAGGGGTGCGAATGGCTACATCGGTCAAGATATCTGTCGTACAGGGAATTAGTAGAAAAGATAGAGCGGGATTTTGCTCGTCATCCGAAAAATGGACAGAATGTATCGTATTAAGTTCAATTCCTGAATTACGTCACGTTTCTAGGCAGGCGCCAGTGGAAGTGATAACCGAGGATAGGGTGTGAAAATGGTAATTTTTTGGGCACGCTCATCATCGAGTAAACGTTCCAAAATTGGCTGCATACAAGATTGTGATATATTTAAACAAATTCCCGAGAGGCGTCTGCCTACAGCGTTATCATCAAGGTGGCGGACAGGGGTAAACTTTTCAAAAATAGGGGTGAACTTCGCCATTAAGTAAAAAGAACGCCATTTGCAACTTTTTTTTGCTTACACAAAAGAAATCATTATCCAAAAGGACGTACAGCTAAATCACATAAATAGATTTTTCATGACGTCATTAATATGGTCTGTGTGACGTCATAAACAATCTTTTTAAATGCGAAGCCACATTTTTATTAAGGATTCGGAAAGAGGTGAAAATTTCATGTCCGAATATGACTTTGACCATGACCTTCAACTGGATCTTCCGGGTGATTCCAAGAACAACGTTTTTTTCAATCAATCAATTATAGCTAAATTAGGTAGACGGGAGTTTTCAACATCGCTGATTTCGAATCTGAAATCAGTTTTTCAAAATTAACAATCCAAGTTGGCGGACCAATTTTTGAAAAAAGTCAACCAATTGATGCACAACCAATTAACGGTAATCGATGTTTTTAATCCTGATCCAAAAGATGACTGATTCAAAGAAGGTATTCCAAATTAAAAACAAATTTGATGTTGAACTTAGCCACTACTTGTTTTGAAAATTCTCAAAAACTGATTTCATATACCAAATTGACAGTGGGTTGGTTAACTTTTTTCAAATTGCCAATTTTCAAAATCTGATTACGAATCTGAAATCAGATTTTCGCAATCCAAGAGGGCGGACCAGTTTTTCAAACAAAAACTGATTTCAGATTCGAAATCAGCGACATTGAAAACACTACCACCTAATTTGGGTATAATAGGTTGATTTTTCAAACAAACTTTGACCTTGGAATGACCTTAAAGGTCAAGTTCATGGTCATGGTCACAGTAATATTCGGACCTGAAATTTTTTACTTGGGATTTAAAAAAATTAATGACGTCATGAAAAATCTATTTATGTCATTTAGCTTTACGTCCTTTTGGATAATGATTTCTTTTGTGTAAGCAAAAAAATTGTGCAAATGGCGTTCTTTTTACCTAATTACGAAGTTCACCCTCATTTTTTACAAGTTTACCCCTGTCCGCCAGCTTGATGGTAATGCTCTAGGCAGACGCACCTCGGGAATTTGCTTAAATGCATCACAATCTTGTATGCAGTCAATTTTGGAACGTTATTACCACATTCATCCCCTGATAACTATCCTCGGTTATCCCTTCCACTGGCGCCTGCCTAGAAACGTGATGTAATTCAAGAATTGAACTTAATACGATACATTCTGTCCATTTTCTTGATGAGGAGCAAAAACACTCTCTATCTCTTAGACTAAATTTTTGAAAAGATGTTGTGATTTAAAGTAAATTCTCTACAACTTTTAGGCGTAGAACCGAAAATAACAAAGATATTAACGAAAGTAGATAAAAATTAGGGAACAAACCATTTTACAAAAAATGATATTACGAGGGTGAATCAAATATGAACCGGACTTTTGTATTGTGTATTATTGGGACGATCAATACAAATTTTAATACATATTATTTTTCTACATAGTCTCCCCTCTTATGTATACATTTTTCCCACCGAATCGGAAGTTTTTAATACCTTTCTCAAGAATGAAACTGGTCGTGTCGATAACCAATTGCGCACAAACGTTTCTACACCTTCGTTGTCCTCAAAGTGGTGGCCTCCCAGTTCTTCTTTAAGTGGCCCAAACATGTGGTAGTTACATGGCGACAAATCAGGACTGTAAGGCGGGTGTTCAAGGGTTTCCCAATGCATTTTGTTCAATTTTCCTTGTGTCAATGCAGCTGTATGTGGCCGAGCGTTGTCATGCAACAGAATCACACTTCGGATAGACATATCCCGCCTCTTTTGCCGATAGGCATGTTTCACTTGTTGGAGTAGTTCGCAGTAATACTCAGCCTTAATTGTACGGCGTTCGTGCAGAAAATCGATCAGCAGTACGCCTTTCGAATCCCAAAAAACTGTTTCAAGAATTTTCCCTGCAAAAAGACGGGTCTTGGCTTTCCGCGGTGCTGTCTCTCGGCCATCTGAAAACTTTTTGTGCCAGTCGTACACTTGGGTCCTCGAAAGTGTTTCATTGCCGAACTGTGCAGATAGTCGACGCAAAATTTCAGACGGTCTAACGCCCTCCCGCGCCAAAAATTTGATAACAACACGTTGCGCAACAGACGTATGTACCTCTTGCTCTGACATGATGCTACTAACAGCGCATCGACTACGCCTCTCCAAACCGACGAACTCCCCTCTTCTTAACATCCCTACCTAACATATATCGAGACGTCACGCCACTCGAATTACCTACAGGGCGAGAAACAGAAAAGTCCGGTTCATAATTGATTCACCCTCGTATTTGGTATTTTGGTAGAGCGGTTTTCATATCATAATAATCTATTTTCAAATTTTATTTATTTACTACAGTTTAGTAAGTATACATTAATATGAATAATTATTAAGCTTAGTTTGCTCTCATCGTTGAATTATTTTTATAACAAACATTTTAATGACTGTATTGCCAATGTTGTTAACAAATAGTAATAAACTTTACTTTCCACAACACAACTTTTAAATTATTGGTGTTTACATTGATTTCTAATCTTGGGAAGGTAAAAAAGGTAACTGTTCAGGGACAAAAAAATTCTGCCTGAGATTACTATCCCCGACTTAACCATAAAATTACACACAATGCCTCTAAGGCACGTATAGCGTGCCTTTAGAGGAAATGCACTAATACCCAGATATACTAGATATTAAAATGGTTTAGCTCTGTGGGAGCCCTTGCCAGATTACCGGCCCCATATTTGGTTGGTTTGGCTATATTAATCCATTTAAGGTTCTTTTCCGGTTTTCTTTGGTAACAGGACAGCTTGAGTGTTGGGTCAGACACCACCCTGTGCAATTGTTACCCCAGGCAACAATTTATTCAATTCCTCGTTGTTGCTGTTGGCGAGTTGTAAATGTCTCGGAATGGGTCTTCTTCTTATCACGTGCAGAATTGCCGGCCAACTCCAAAACTTTAGCAGCCAAATATTCCAAAACGGTTGCTAAATATACAGGTGCATAATTTCCTTTTCCCAATTAAGGATGAATACGTCCTACTGGAAACTGTAAACCGGACGACTGGATCGTGCTTTTACCTGCAGATTCCAATGAATTTTCTGGCCGTCCGGGCTGTTCCTAACAGGATGGCTCTTTGCATCAGTTAGTACAGATGTTCGTCCAGACGGACGTGTTTTTAAATTGGTTAATAACAATTCATATAGTTCGTGTGTTGTTCATTTTTCATTGTTTCTTTATTTGAAATTCTAAATCCCTGTATTTTCTGCCTGTTTCATATTTATCTACCAAAACTATATCTAGTTTATTGTGATCAGTTAGTATCGTGCGGTCCCAGTACAGCTTGTAGTTGTTATTTTCTATAACAGATTGTGGTTAGTATGCATAGTATGGAACTCTTATCGACTGCAACAGTTCAAGTTTCAGTGCTAGTTCTTGGTGCAGTATTTTGCCACAGCATAGTATCGTTCTTTGTATTCAGTTGCAGCGAAAGCTTGACAATCTCCTATGAAATGCTGGGTAGATTTAGAAGTTTGGCAACCGTATCTGGATCTGACGTTGTTAATAGAAGGGTAACGATGTAATTTAGACAATTCTTAGTTGTAAGTACTTGATCTTGGATTGCCAATATAAAGCCTTCCGTTTCATGACCAGAGATCGACGCTGATCTGTGGGCATAATATTGGTTGACGTCATGTCATGTCGTCTATGAAGGGGATTCTCTTTCCATTTGTGCAGTTTCTGATCAGATGACTGGTGGTGCAATTGGACTTGTTCTGTCAGTCGCAGTGGTGTTAAGGCATCAACTTGGCATATGACTCTGTGTAGATCAGAAAATTCTGCAAAATAGAAATTTGTTGATCTAGTGATTTGCTTATATCGGTCAATCCTCTTCCTCCTTCATAGAGTGACAAAGTTGTACGTTCGGCAGAGCTCTTTGGATGGCGATTTTGAGCTTTTGTTAGTAGAACTCGAACTTTCCGTTGTAATTGTTCAATGTCAGTCTTGCACTAATGAACTATACCGAAAGAGTAACTGAGCACTGAACAAGCGTATATGTTAATAGCCTGAAACACACTTTTACTATTAAGTTTGATTTTGAACAGGCGTCTTACTCTTCTATAGAACTCTGTTGATAGTTCCTTTTTCATGGAGTATTTAAAAGTATGATCTTCCGCCATAGATTCAATTGAGGTGCTGTCTCTCAATTCGTAGAGCCCTCGCTGTATTTTGCCTTTAACTATATTAATAATTCGGCATTTCTCTAAGCCAAATTTCATATGGATGTCACTAGAGAAACCTACTATTTCAAGCATATCATGTAGAAGTTGTTTCGTAGCTGCCATCAACTTTAAGTCGTCCATGTATAACAAATGGTTTATCTTTAATGCTTGTACGTTGTTGTGTTTGACACTGAACCCAAAATTACTCGAGTTTAATTTGTTTGAGAGGGGTTCATGGCAAGACGGAGCCACAGCGGTCTAAGCGAGTCTCCCTGGAATATACCCTTCTGATTGGAATGGGGTCAGTTTGTATCAAACAGTTGGCTTCAATCAGTGAGATTTTGGTTTGCCAGGTGGACATGGCACATTCTAAAATGTTTATATTACAATTATTCACTTTATAGAGTCTCAGTGCCTTAATGAGCCAATCATGTGGAACTGAACCAAAGGCCATTTTGTAGTCCACATATGCCATGTAGAGATTTCGTCGTTTGGCGTGAGCTTGATTGCAGACAACGGAATCAATTGTTAGTTGTTCTCTGCACCCCATCGAATTATGTTGTTAAGTTTACAATGTTTGAAAATGCGATGATTAATGCACGATGTTGTAAGTTTGTACAAGGTTGGTAAGGTTTGGTAAGAGGTATGTAGCACCATGAGTAAGGAAACTAGGCATCTTGTGTGGATGGGTAATTATATTATTTATCAGGGCTGTTAGTGTTTCGTGGATTGCGTACAGTTTCTTTATCCAGTAATTTTGCACACCATCTGGTCCTGGTGCTTTCCAGTTATGGAGGTGCTTCATTATGTTGGATGTGTCTTCCGTTGTAAACGGTTGGTGTTGCATCGTATAACAGTTCTGCAATGTCATCTCCTCCTCGTTAATCCAGCAGGCTCTGGAGTTATAGGAAATTGTTGTGGAAAGCTGTGTTTTCCCGAATTTCTCGATGTCTTTTTTTACTGCGGTAGCTAGGGGCTTCATTATTATTGATGTTGTTAAGTTTTGTATAAAACCCTTTTTCTT